>OZ010729.1:10324844-10826252 GCA_963932275.1 Andrena praecox
ATTGGTCCGCCATATTTGATCGAAATCCTACGAGAGAGAAAGAGATATACACCATTTCACTCTTAACCACTCTTAACAACTCTTTGTAGAGGATTAGGTTAGTAGAGGATGCCGCATGCTTAAGCATTTGCTTAAGAATAAGTAGCGACTATGAATACCGGCCTATGAGCACTACGATCAGAACGTCAACTCGACCGAGTTCCATTGCGATTAGTGATGGCTAGAACCGTGATTTGTGAATCACGAGTGATCCGATCACGTTCGTTCCCAATCACGGTGATTTTTCACAGTGATCCGTGATTTTCGTGATCGCTTCTGATTGGTGCAGGCAGAACAGTGATCGCTTCTGATTAGTGCAGGTAGAACAGTGATCGCTTCTGATTGGTGGAGAGTATGACTGCTCTTTGCACGCTTCCACATAACCCCAATTTCTAATTTCTCTCGAAACATTCTCAAGTCCTCACTGTTCTTATAGAATTTCAGTTGTACACTTTGAACCAATGTTATCGTTCTTGATCTATTTAAATTAACGAATATTTATTCACTTTAGTTAAAAAGTATAATGTATATGTGAATACTTTTAGCCAATCAAATCAGTGCGTGCATACATTGACTATTTATGAATTTTATACTATGGGCGGTATTTTCAGTCGTTGCTGGTCGTTGCTTATCCTTAAGCAAATGCTTAAGCATTCGGCATCCTTTATTAGCTACTAGGTTAGTAGAAGATGCAGCATGCTTAAGCATTTGCTTAAGAATAAGTACCGACTGAAAATACCGCCCTATATATTCGCTGAATTAACACATTTTGACTATAACACAAGCTATATTGAAGTATTGTATAAAAAATAATTCAATCATGATCAAGAATTAAAGATCACAGTATTCACAGTGAACAACTTCACTCGAGGTAAGAAAATCACGATCACCGTCGTGATTTACGTTAAATCACGACCGTGATCGTGATTCTGCGATCACGGTGATAAATCACCGTTAGTGATTTTGCATTCCATCCCTAATTGCGATACATTCTCATTGAAACGAGCCCGAATAACTGCCAGAACGGCCACATACGCCTGGCGCTGTGGTCGGCGCCACAGAACATCGTATCATAGATGGGAATGCCACGCTTCGTGCCTCTTTCACTGCGCGAGTGCGAGCCTGCCCGAGATCCATTTACGCAACGGCGTATGTATGTGCACACATATTTGACAATTCATACTCGCGTGGATTCAACCATTCAACAATATGGCACCGGGTGATGAGTTTTGTGATTGAATACTCGGTCGAGTCGCCCGAAATCTGTGTTGATGTTTACGTATTGATGTAACAAACGTGCATTAAAGTGGGAGAAAATGTTAAACGTCGCATATACGTACATCGTAATATACACGCAGCTCGTTAAGTGAGCAAGGCAGTTACACAAATCGGTGCTAACCTTACTCTGGAAATTTCGCCGTTGAATTCAACGAGTGCTTCGAGTTATTCATATAACGGTAACAATTTGCTTTTTTCCCATTGCTCTTTTTACTTTTATAGGTTAGAACAATGTTAGCACACGCGCGAAAATAATTATTTTCCTAATGTGATGTTAATCAGCGATTTAATTGAAACTACATTTAATAACTTTCTCCATTACGCTCTTTACGCGCGATATATATTAGGTATACAGCTATTTCTCCGCGTTATTTTAATTACAGAAATCCACCGTCACCGTTGTGAATATTTTCAGAGCCGTTGCGTAAGAACTCATTATGGCCACCGTCAATCCACGAGTATTCTTCGACGTAGAGGTGGGCGGCCTCCCGATGGGTCGCACGGTGTTCGAACTTTTCGCCGACGTCTGCCCGATAACGTGCGAGAACTTCCGCGCTCTGTGCACCGGAGACATGGGGCTTGGGAAAACCACCGGGAAACCTTTGTATTACAAAGGAATCGTTTTTCATAGAGTAGTTAAAGATTTTATGATTCAGGGCGGCGATTTTTCGGTCGGTAATGGAACGGGCGGCGAGTCGATTTACGGAGGGACGTTCGCTGGTAAGTTAACAAGGCGGCTTCCGTGTACATTGCCGTAGCGAGGAATATAAATTATATGCAACAGAATGTTTTTCCAGATGAGAATTTTATTATAAAGCATAATAAATCGTTTTTATTATCAATGGCAAATCGTGGCAGAGATACGAATGGCTCGCAGTTTTTCATGTGAGTATTTACAGAAAGGGCAGTTAAGCGTTTTCGTGTACAAACATATGTTTCCAATGAGATAAAATAATCAATTACCTCCCTGATAAATAGAGAATAATAGAATGCTGCGACGAATTCACAACATATATATATACGCAGCTCGTGCGATATTCGGACGGCGCATTATATTTTACTAAGAATTCGTTTTGCATGCTATTATTAACCCTCTCGGTACGGCGTACATTTCCGCGAAAGCGCTTTCAACTAATTTTTTTTTTTTTGGAAACTATCGGAAATACCGACTAAAGTCGGCGCGAGGAACGACCGCTCGCCCCGTGGCGCCGGATATATCCGGCACTGGTGCACACAGGTCACCAGATGGATGCCGGATATATCCGGCGTTGGTACCGAAAGGGTTAACAGAAATTATTCGCTTACTCAAAGATTAATTAAAGATTAAAGACGTTATTTTTTTTTTTTTTTAATATTTCTACCCGCTCAAAATTATTTTTCTCTGCTGGCAGATGATATTCTTTGTCAACTTCGAAGGTAAAGGTAATAGGAATTTAATACATATTCATTCTCATGTTTTATCGATTTTGTAGGATAGTAAGTTTTTTAAATATATATTTCGAAAGCAGGTGATATATATATATACATTAAATGAAAGGAAAGCTGGGTGTGTTGATTTTAATGTTACAATTTGCTTACCTCCGTTTAAGTACCGACGCCGCCGCGTCGTAGAAAGTCGTTGAATGTTCGATAGTTTATACGAGTCGCGTGAATCCGAAGAATATTGAAAAGCATAGAAGTAAGAATATCTTTGGAGGAATGAATAACTTAGCTATATTTCTGTGTAGTCATGAGGGAAGGGTCTGCACACCACTACTACAACACAATGACCAATGAAAGCTGGCTCTTTCTGTTCATCTCTCATCCCCTTAATCATATTTTGTTGTTGTAGTACAACACAACCAGCGCCTCACCTCGACAAGTGAGTAGAGACAAACAGCCACGTGCCGCGCGTTAACAGTTACGTACGCGCGAGCAGCATTTTTATATCTGATTCTGAAATTTCTCAGTGTCCATGTGGTTTTTGGAGAAGTAGTGTCTGGCCAGGAAATTATTACACATATTGAAGGATTGCCAGTAGACCGTATGTCCCGTCCGTTGCAAGATGCTAAGGTCGTAAATTGCGGAGAACTCGTGCTGAAAGTCAAAAGTAAAGGTACACTTCGTTTTTTATTAGAAATTATTGACTTTCGAAAATATTAATTGATGTGCTTGAATGTATTAAAACTTGATTCGTTATTATTATTCGCAGCAAAGAAGCGCGAAACGAAGGATAGCAGTTCGTCCGAATCTGATTCCGATTCGTATGCAGAGAAATCTAAAAAGAAGAAAAAGACTAAGAAGAAGTATAATTTGTTTTATAATTCGCCAAGTGAGGAGAAAATATAGCTAGACTCGCTAATAATTTAACAACGTTACAGTAAGAAAAGAGCGAAGTCCGAAGACGGGGAGATTCATGATTCAAACGAAGATGATCTCGGGAAGCCGCATCCCCTTGTTTCGGTAACGAAGATCGATCCGGACGAAATTCCCGAAGTACCGGCGAACAAATTTCTGTACAGAGCAGGGCCTACTAATAATGCGAATCAAAAAGAATTTAGGCAACATTACGGTAGAGATCGGATACGATCGCATAGAAGAACTGGTCGCCTATTTAAAGGAAGAGGAATATTTGTAAGTATTTGTGTGCAGTACGTACAGTACGGTACACGGTATGTATAATTGTTTCCAATACTGTCGTTTGTTCGAACGAAACGCGCCTTATCTTCTAAGTCCGCTCACTTTGCTCTATGTAATAACCAATGCGTACACGTAAATAAATTTCTAGCGATATCATACACCTTCGCGTAGCCGCTCAAGAAGCGTTACCCCGCCTCACTGGAAACAGGCTCAAAATCGAACTATTAAGTTACACGAATTCCAGGTACGTAATCACAAGTAACTGTAGTAAACTATAAACGAGATTGTGTATCAGGATATACTTAATATTTCGTGCAATCGCTTCTTTACACGCTCGAACTTATTATCGCAGAAATTGGAGAAAGAGCGTCTAAAGAAGGAAGAAGAATTAAAGAAACGCGAGGCCGACAGAATTAAAAAGTTTACCGAGAATCCAGACGAAGATAATCAAATGACGGAGAAGTTTGACGGCGACGCGCGTATATCCGAGGAACTGGAGAATAAAGAGAACAATCAATCGGATGAGAAGAAAGATGACAATAAGAATGTGGAGCAAGATCCGGACAATTTGAATGCCGGCTCAGATGTGAACGATACTATGCCAAAAGACAAGTTGGACGGGAAGCATAAGAACGAGAAGACAATGAGACGTGACTCGCATCGGTCGTACGGCGACAGATCATCGCGACGCGATTCGCGGGACAGAAGTAGGAGGCGCGGGAGTGGTCGCTCGAGATCGCGAGATCGCCGAAGGTCCCGGGACAGAGACTACGATCGTAGGAACAGCCGCGAGAGAAGAAACAGGAGGAACTATTATCCGCGCAGGCGAGATTCTTACAGAATGAATCGGCCCGGCAGAGATAATTACAGATATTACGACAGACGTAATGATTACAGAAGGGCAAACAATTCCAATCCTAATTACGACGCCGAGGTGAACTCGTCCCGTTACGATAAGAACCGAAGGAAGAGTGACAATGCGTCAGACTCTAACAATCAACCGAAATTTAAGCGCCGCTCACGTTCAAGTAGCTCTAGTAGCCAACACTCCAAAGATTAAACATTTCGTTCTCTTATCTTTCATCTGCATAATACGGGGAAATATAATTTATGGAGTAAACTGCAATTATTACATTGTACTTTCAAATTTTTTATCTAAATTTGTTTCTTTCCTAGTATATGTATGTATGGGTAATCCTGTTTTACACTTACAATAAATTAAACTACATTCAACATTAATGTTCAAATGTAAATTTCGATGTGCATGTAATTAAAATTATTTCTTTCACGATATTTCAGAATATAGTTTTCTAAGCGTTTGTTTATGCACGATTCTTGGACCTATATAGGGCGAAAGTGTTTCAACGAGCAGTAAACGTGTCTTTTATCTGTATAGCATCGAACTGTAAATTAAAAACACTTCAGCAAATCGCTAATATACGTGAATGTAACATTTTACGCCTTTCGTTATGAATAATTACCTTCTGCATGTATATGTATTTTGTATGTACACAATCTTATTGAAGAGAATTAGATATAAAGGAATATTTTATTGTAATTTTACAATTGTGCATTAGCGAAGTTATAAAGGAAAGGTTCACATTAGATAGTAAACCGTAACTACGTAAGTGAATGGAATAAAACTAGTTTTATTAAACCGAGTGAAATATATACTCGATTATCCCAGTAGGCAGCTTTAACTACTTCAAACTATTTAAAATAGGCTTGTATTTTACTGAGCACATATTTAGTGAGTGGTACGTATTGGCAGTGATCGGACAAACGCATATCGTCGCTGATTGGTTGCTGCGATTTGTGTCTAAAGTGGAAGTAGACAGAGAAAGAAAGAGACAGAAATACGAATAGAAAGAGATAGATAAACAAGCAGCTTGGAAAGCAGACGATTTAATGAATGTTTAGGTTATGTTATTTCCGGTTTTGCCCCAAAATGGCTGCGGTTTGTCCGATCACTGCCTACAGGATCAATACGTATTGGGTGCGTTCAGCGGACTCAAGCGTTGAGTAGCCGCTCACTGATTTTTCGCTGAACGCTACCGCTAGGTTGCTCATTTCTCAACATGTTTAGCGATCGGTCGCCATTTTTTTAAGCAGAAATAAAGTCCGCTACTTTTACGGAACGTGTTGAATTGCTACAAATATCGCTACCCTTCGTCTAACGTCTCTTTTGTAGCCCTTAACGCTAACATAATTTTGATTTTCTATATCTCTATTTATTATAAACTGAAGAGTATCAATATTTCGTGCAAATAAGACTATTTTGCTTCTACAGATGCTACAAATTCATCTCATGAAATCTGTGTACATCGTGCGCATTTGATTCTCGAAGATCAAATGCACTCACACAGTGAAAGAGGCGGTCGCTCCTTCGCACGCTGTGTAAAGGAGATATATTTAGGAGGGCCAGCACTTTCGCTGTGTAACAATTGGTGTCCGAGAATCAAGAGAAATCGGTGTACATAAATCCTAGCTCACGAAGGAATTAATTACTGACTTCTATTACTTTACTTTTGCTTGGTGAAAATTTATATTGGTGTTTTGAACCTTTCTCTTTATTAAGGCATTTTTATCGGGTTAAAAATGTTAATTTTTCATATTTTTTTAATTGAAATAAAAATACATGTTTTTGTCCCAATTACCGTGCCCTGAGAAATGCGTTGTCCCAATTCCCGTGCCCTTTTTTTAATAGCGTTCCCGCCGTTAGGTTATGTCATTGAACTGTTCAAAACATCTTTTTGCTATACGAGAGGGGTTTTTATGTAATTTTAATATGGCCTTTTCATTACAAAAGCAAAGTATGCAAATATAAATTTCTGTTCACCCGTTCTGAGAAACGAAAGTAAGGTTAGGTTTAGCAGTTACAGAGGGAGCCAGTGGTGGGTAAAGACTCGTAAATGTGTCGTAAATGACGTATATCTGAAATGAAAACAACTAACCTATAATACATTTTTCGTATAGTTTATAAAGAAGGGCCAATTTATTAATAATTATAATTCTGATTAAAAAAATTAAATTAAATTAAGTTACACTGACGAAAATGGATATTGAAAGGTTAGTAAAATAAATACATATAGAATAATAAATATAATTTGTTCAAATTAAAAATTATGTTAATAAAAAGACTATTTTTATTTTAGGGAAAGAAAGATCGATCAATTACTAGCCAATTTTATTTTTGGCTGTAATATACCTCTTAGCATAGTAGAATCAAAACATTTTAAAGCGTTAACAATAAATTGGACCATCGTCCATCAGTATAAGCATCCTACAAGAAAAACATTATCCACAACAATTTTAGATACAGAATGGAACTTGTTAATTCTATAAGGAAAGATGAACCACAAGATGGACTACTACTAATTGATGGTTGGAAAAATTCAATAGCTAATACTAAAACTGTTGTGGCCATGTTACATCTTACAGCAGGCCTTCTCAAGTAGGGGAAATCTGCTCCCAAAACAGATGTTTCGGTTCTCCCTCCAACGCTGCGCCTTAGCTGCTAAGGCCGCTAAGGTGGGACGAGTTCTGCTACCCTCTCTCCGAGGGCACAGTAACGTCGCTGGGAAGCATGTTGGGCGCTTTAGGGCGAAAGTACCAAATGTGTCAAATTTTTATAGGAAATTTCATAATGACTTAAAAATAGTAGGAAAAATTCAAATTTAAACTAGCATTTCAAAATGACGCAAAAAGAATTTAAAAAAATGTATTACATACAACGATACAGTAATACAATAATCGTAGTGATGTCTTTTCATTAGAAAAATATATTCATTTTTATAGTATATAGAGATCAGTGGGTTTGTAGGACTCCGGCGTGGCACCACACCTACAGGAGCGGTGGTAATGTGTGCGTGAATTGACGCCAGCGCGAAGGCAGCCAAGTGGCGACAACGCGAAGCGAATATGACGTCACGAATGTATATACGCCAACGCCAAAGACGCCACGTGCGATTGTGAATCGAACATTTTTAGTAGTTTTTCCAAGTTTTTCATTCAATTGAAATTACACTTCATTACGACATGAATAAGGAATCAGGTAAGACAAATACTTAATACTTTTGCATCATCAGAATTATAGAAATGATATTTTTTATATATACCAGCGCCAAGCGAGTGACGCCGCGGCCAACCAGTGTCGACAACATATTTCCCGGTGACGCTGGTTGGCCGTGGTTCGGCGGCTCCCATCGTGGCGTCTCACGCACACATTACCACCGCTCCCTGTAGGTGTGGTGCCACGCTGGAGTCCGGCAAAGCGCACCGTTTCATGGCACAGAGTCCACCTGTGACGTCACATTCGTTTCGCGTTGTCGCCACGTGGCGCGCTGGCGTCAATTCACGCACACATTACCACCGCTCCTGTAGGTGTGGTGCCACGCCGGAGTCCTACAAACTAGAGCTCTTACTTTTTGACCCGTCGGGTACCCGGGTACCCGAACATTACCCGGGATAACTTCAAGCAATTGAATGTAGTATTGTCTGTGATTGTCTGTGGTATAGTCTGATGTTAGCCAAAAATGATCGAACAATACCACATTCAATGGCTTGAAGTTGTTTCGGGTAGACGGGTACCCGACGGGTCAAAAAGTAAGAGCTCTACTACAAACCCTGCCTTAATACCAAGTGGGTTCCAAAATTTGTAATGACTTCATGCACCTCCAACAAAAAGTTTTATAAAGTAAAATATTTTAACTTTTAAAATGAATTAAACTGAGAAAATGAGAGTCGGTTAACGACCAAACAAATATTTATTGTTATGTAAAATCCTTATTTTATGAGGATAAATTATACTTAGGATAATATTATAATAAACACACATTAAGACTTTGTTTCAATTATACAAATATTTATTTATTTATTGTACAGTTTGGCTGTTTTCTTTTTTCTCTGATCTTAGAATACTCTCTATTTTTTATTCTAGCTACTTGTCGCATTCTTAACCCTTAGGCTGCCGCTATAGCCACTATATTGGCACGGTTCTACCCCCTCGATTCTATGGGACCTATTGACTACTCATACATAAAAATTTTTGGAAAAAAAGGACCCCTATTTTTTCGAAAAAATAGCGGCAGCCTAAGGGTTAAGGTTAAATAATAATGTATGCAGTAAGCAACAGTATATTCCTTATGCTTCATACATGGGAAAGAAAATTTATCTGAATTTTCATTTAGGTCATTTATCACCAATTCATATACATTTGTACAGTTTATTACAATATTACCGTCCCATATTACCAATGTTCGTTTTCCCTTGTCACGTTTACAGATTTATTTCTTTCTTACACCGTGTCCCTTGTAAAAGAAACATAAGGAAGTAAACGTGATATTGTTCACATGTTACACTAATACCCTCTGCAGGAGGGACAAGTAACTTTTTCTTTAAGATCACAGGAGTGGGGATAGAGTCGGTCCACCTATCTTTCTTACACCGTGACCTTACCGCAATTGGCTGATTATTGCCGAAGTTGACCGGTCATTGCCGAAGCTTAGCGATCATTGCCGAAGCTTAGCGATCATTGCCGAATGGGCATTTAAATTGGTTGTCTAGTGATTTCCCTAGGTTATTTCTGTCCTTGTCGAGTGACGCCTCTTATTATACCTCCTCTTTGGGTGCCTTCCGTTTCGCGCATTGAGTGCATAGACTGCAGGCAATGGTGATTGGTGGTTCATGCAGGGAGTGAATAGACTGCATAACCTGATTCATAGAATTCCCTAGAATCCTCCAACTTCTGGCGCATGAGGCGTGCAGCAACTACAGAAAATCAAACTATAGGCAGCCAATGCACATAATGCGCGCATGCGTAGTTCTCCCTTCTTTATTTCGAATTCGAATACTCCAATCAGGTTATGCAGTCTATACACTCACCGTATGAACCACCAATCACCATTGCCTGCTGTCTATGCACTCAATGCGCGAAACGGAAGGCGCCCTTTGTCACAACTTCAGTGTGCACTTTTAAGTTGGCAGCTTTGACAATCGGAAAGTAACCACGCACGATGCTCCGCCCTGATTGGCTTCCGAGAATTGTTTACGTTAGAAATTGTGAGTTCAAAAGTGATGCGACCGACCACGCGAGATTATAGAATATTATCGGATTTTTTATAAATCCGACACGATGGTGCGATACGCAGCGCTGAAAGGTCTGTACGACTTGGAAAAGACCATCGGCAGCGGAGGCTTCGCGAAAGTTAAACTTGCCACGCACGTCTTCACCGGCGAAAAAGTTGCTATCAAAATAATGAATAAAACCGCACTGGGCGTAAGTGTCTCGTAAAATTTCCCATAAAACGTCCGATCCCGTTGCAATCGATCTTTAAATCCACAGGACGTTTTACCCAGAGTTAAACTGGAAGTCGAAGCACTGAAGACTCTATTGCATCAACATATTTGCAGACTCTATCAAGTGATAGAAACAGAGAGCCATTACTTCATGGTGATAGAATATTGCTCTGGCGGAGAATTATTCGACCATATCGGTAAGATTATACATCGCGATTTCGCGTCAAAACAATCTCCTTCTATCTTCCGAAATTTTAGGAATCACACTCCTATTTTCTCTTCACAGTCGAAAAAAACAGGCTCTCCGAAACGGAATCGCGAAAATTCTTTCGCCAGATCCTCTCCGCAGTGGCATATTTGCACAGCTTGGGATATGCTCACCGCGACTTAAAACCGGTAAGCCACCCGTCTGCCGAGTTAAAAACATTTGCCCAAGCGTGAGACAATATTATTTCTGCATCTAGGAGAACATTTTGTTAGACAAAAAAGAGAATTTAAAACTTATAGATTTTGGATTGTGCGCGAAGCCGAAGAGCGGAATAGAAACCCATTTGCAAACGTCGTGCGGCTCTCCAACGTACGCCGCGCCGGAGCTCATATTAGGAAGAAAGTATTTAGGTATCGAACATCTTTCCAGGCTCTAATTGTACCGCTACATCGACGGAAAATTCACGATATTTCTTGCGCAGGTTCGGAAGTAGATGTGTGGAGCATGGGAGTTCTTTTGTACGCACTAATGTGCGGCTTTCTGCCTTTCGACGATAACAGCATAGAGTGTTTGTATAAAAAGATTCTTGTAAGTCTTCTTTGGTAGATTGGATTGTACGGGGAGAGTAATTGATGGTAGTCGAATTTTAGAGCGGCAAATACGACGAACCGTGTTGGTTATCGAGTAGCAGTAAGAAGCTTATAAGAGCGATGCTGCAAATAGATCCGAAGAAAAGAATTACTGTACAACAACTGTGCAATCACCCGTGGATCACGGCGGAGTTCCTTAATCCCGTTTCGTTCGTTCACAAGGCCAACGTGAGAGATTCGTTTCAAATTTTCGGCCGTCTATAAATATTTTCAACACTTTCACGAAAGCCGTGCGTTTGCAGTTCGAGAAGGATGACGACGTGTTGAGCACGATGTCCGCGGTGTGCGGCGAGCGCGCTTTAGACATATGGCAGAAGCTTGTAAAAAGCGATCGAACCGATTATAAGACTGCTACGTACCTTTTGCTGTTGGACAGAAAGCTCCACGGACTTTCACTTCGAATATCATCTTCCGCGAAGGCGCATTTCAAATCGGAGGTGGTACATTGGGCGTCCAATACGCGTTCGAAAATATTCCACACTTATTTGATGTATATTATTTTTTGGTATTACAGAGAGAGGGAGAGATAAATAATACCGTAACTAAGATTAATTATTCGTCGAGAAATAAAAATACTAGAACGTCGCCGGAATTAGACACCGTTTATAGTGTTTTTGCCAAAACACCTGAAGTCGGTGAGCTACTGCCATTTAGCCATGCTTTCGCGTAAATTGCGGATAAATGCGCCGTGTAATTATCATTCTAATGCAATTACTGTTACTCTGTGTTCTTTTTCCCGTGTATAGTCGACGATTTTCTGGAACCGCATCTACCTGGAAGGAAACGACTTCGAAGTAAAGAAGCCGACGATGTATGTTCCCCTGGTATGTTATGTAAAACTGCAATCGCTTTTTTTCCATTGGTTTAATAGTCTTTATGAACGGAATCAATTGGATCTAAATCGCTGGGTCTTTCGGTAAAATTTTTGCGACGAATATTTTGTATCGAATAAACTTCTATTTGCAGCAACTGTTCGTTTTCATTAAAGAACTTGCTGGACGTAGTTGCGTTCTATCGCGCTGACGGTAGTTACTTTTATAACACATTTTCTTAAGTTTATTTCTAATTAGGCGATGCTAGCCACCTAATTAGAAACTTTAATGAAAGTTTCCAACTGCCATAAATCGCTGTAGTTGTGTGAAAAGCAGATAATTAGTTAGAGACGAGCAACGACTTGTGAACAAACACAATTTGGAGTTGCAAATCGCTGTGTGTAAGAATCCTTTATCCCGCCCCATTCTAGAAGCTACAATGCCTGTTCGCCATTCCTTACTTCCCTTTCTGCAGTTCCGTTCAACTTCGAATTATCCGTGCTCTTTGCGTTATTCAAATTTTTCACCCTTAATCTAACGAACGGTCCAAAAATTGATTGCAGTTCCTATGAAAAGAGTCGCAGAAAAAGATAGAGACGCGTCCGTGTCAACTAGTACTCCGGTCTCCGATTCGAAGTAAGCATATTACAATAACAATAGGAATAGAATAATACGGCGCAGGTTCGGAGCGGTATTAAGGAACGAATTTTTTTTTAGAGGAACACAATCGTCTACACCGGGGAGTGCAAGAAAAGTAATGAAGGGTATAGAGCGCGGCTTGAATCGTGTACGTTGCGTCCTTACACCGAAGAGGCGCATGAAAAGTAAAAGCATCGATCCCGAACAACCGAACATACTTTCTGGCAAAGTTTGTACTTGAACACTCGCACTGCAGACGCAGCAAATATTCTGAATTCAACTGCTATTTTGATGTTACTGTTCAAGGGTCTTTGCAACGTATCATCGACGTCCAGCGACGATCCGAAATACGTCCTATCGCAGTTACGTCGAGCGCTTCGCCACAAGGGAATTATGTGCCATCAAAAAGGGTAACGTTTGGAAGGATTCGGAGATTTGTTAAATAGATATACAGGGTGTCGTGTAAATCGTGACCGGTCGTAGACGCGTGAGAAAATCAATCGAAAATAAAAAGTAAAATTCATCCGGGAAAAAATATTAAATTGCGATGAAATCCATCGATTTTCAAGTGCACGCGTACTCGGCAAATATTTAAAGTTATTTTCTTAAAAACAGCCCTGGACGAAGAAATTTCATTTGTTTTCGATTGATTTTCTCGCGTGGAATCCCGACCCGTCCGCCCGACCGCCAGTTACATGGCAGCCTGTATACACATATTATGCTTGTAAATAAAATACTTTGGTAGGTTCACGCTGCAAGGAGAAACAGAAGATTGTTCGGAAGATGACAAAGATACGGTGCGACCATTTTCGTCCAGGAGCGCCTGTTCTTTCGAGTTGGAAGTTTGTTTGTTGGAGGGTGTCTCGAGTGATAAACTGTTAGTCGGTATTCGGAGAAAGAGATTAAAAGGTGACGCATGGGTTTATAAGCGGGTGTGCGAAGAAGTTCTTGCTCTGGCAGCGGAAGATCTCTCTGCGGAACCGGAATGTTCGACAGAGTCGAAATGCCCGATTTGAAGTCCTCCCAATATTTTTATATGAATAATATACACATATATTCGAATTTATGCATCGCGAGGAGACTGTTCTACTGTGCCCCGAACTCTATTAATCATGTTAAATAGGTTTTAAGAGTAATGGATGATTTAACTTTGTATTTAGTAACGTATCTGCATCGCAGTACCTTTCTAGAATACAGTTTCTTCGTAGGAGAAATATTACGGAGATACAAAACTTATCGTGACGTAACCATTTCTCGGGACTTCGATGATTTTATTTTAAACCTGCAATTCTCGTGGCAAATGGAATCGGCCACTGTGTAATATTTATACAGTATAAGAGACTATAAATAAATTATATGATTTTCAACAATCTGTCCACGGTGATTTTATAGCAATCGGATAAAAATGTTTTCCATTTTTCAACAGCGTACTATGTATTATGTTTCCAAAAATAATAGGTCAATAAAAATAAGGAAACCGTACATTTCTATAAAAGAAAATGCACAACTTTCTTATTACCAGTGGCGAATTTAAGAAAAAAGGCCCAGGTGGCAACGTTGAGGGGCCCATTTTTTCGGGAAAATGAAGAGGTAGTTTACTAAAACGGGGTAAATGTACAGAAAAGTATAGAAGAAAAGTGCTCGGATAATATCATAATTTATTTTTGAAGACAGGGCCCTACGGGGGCCTTAAGAGCGGGCCCATTTTTTCGAGAAACTAAAGCGGTACTTTACTGAAAACGGGCTCAGTGTAATAATACAGAAAAAAAGGATAGTTTGGATAAAATTATAATTTTTTTAAGGTTGGGGCCTTCCGAGCAAGGGCCCAAGTGGCAACTGCTCATCGGCCGCTACTTATTACGCAACTATGATAGACGTCATTATTTTACGTCTAGGTGGTTTCGAAGCAAGAGGGCGAGGCATGGCACAAAGAAACTTCTTAAAAGAAAAACTGCTTACTACCCTCGGCCCTTTCTGCCGGAATATGTAAAGCTTCGGCTTCATTTTGCGTTCACGCGGCAGATATAAAATATCGCGGCCCGTTTGAACCCCGTCTACGCGAGAACAACTATGGACAGGCAAAGTTATAAAATCACCACAAATCGATCAGCATAAAGTGGAGCCGCGTGCGCTTTGGTTTATGGGAGCCGAACCGACCTTTTACGTTTGCGCGCTCAATAATCGTGTCGGCTCCAGCTCGTAGGTATCCTTGGCGAGCCCATTCCAGCACGCTTCGATCGGAACGGCTGTTTTTTCTCCAACATCGATCGAAACAAAGGAAGATCGGCAAAAAATCAGTCGTCCCGTGAAATACGTAAACGCGGAAATAAAGACATTAAGATCTTACTCGCGGCGTTCGAGAAGCTGAAGCGGCTCGTATTATACGCGTTTCAAGAGAAGCAAACCTAACCTCCATATTATGTTTAGAATGTATAATTTTTTGCAAGCTGAAGGTTTCAGAAATTTACGACGCGACACTGTGAGAATAACACAGAATGCATGCCTACTAGCGGCAAGACTATTTACACGACCATTAACATACTTTGAGTAATGAATTTTTCGCAAACAAAAGGAGAGTCGAGAATCGAGGAAAGAAACACACGAGCTTTTTTGGTTAACGTCGTAAAACTGAGCGAATAATATTGCGATGGGGTGTGTTTTATAAGTTAGTTGGGGATTAATTAAACAGGTTAATTCGCGAAATTAATCAAACCCGTAGAGACAAAAAAGTGCGGAATATATAAATGAAGTAGCCACGCGAGATGTAGCCTTAAGTCGTCCGGGCATAAATTACAATTAACCGTAGCATGCGTGCTGTTGCGTGAGCAACACGCACGTGCAGGTTACGGTATTAAATTTATCCTGCATTTTATCGGGCCGGAGACGTTAGAAAAGCACCTTATTACTCGTGCACGAGTGTTACTTGGGCCCCCGAACGATTTTTATCTCTTACAATTGAAGATGTCTGCGGCCCAATAATTATGCTGTCTAGTGATTATTACGACGCTGCTATTTGCATATCATACAGCCTGCGGTAACATGTAGTATCTACGAAAGGAAATTTTGAAAGGTTTAATTTACGGCCTTGACTTTCTTTTGAACGACGAAACCAGTTTTGGAAAACACATGATGTTAGTTGTAGAGCTGTAGATACACAATCACCGTAACTGAACTTGTTCGTTTGCTTCGTTCCAGGGCGACATTAAAGTCATTTATAAATCTATGGAATCGTATAGAATACATATAAAACGTTATTATTATTACATCGATTGGGATCAGTGGCGGATTTAAGGAAAAAGGCCCAGGTGGCAAACGTTCCGTAGGGCCCATTATTTCGGGAAGATGAAAAGGTAGTTTACTAAAAACGGGCCAAGCGTAGTAGTACGAAAACAAACGTAGTGCTCGGATACCTGTACCTGATCATAATTTTTTTTGGAGATGAGGCCCGGGGGGCCTTCTGGGCAGGGGCCCAGGCGGCAACTGTTCATCAGCCGCCCTGTTAAATCCGCCACTGATTGAGATTGATGACAATGTCATGAACTGGCAGAAAATATTGAGGTACCCCGTGTTGAAGACACGGGGCCCTATAAAAGTATTGATATTTTAATTTTCATTAGTAACACGGCTCATCCCAGTCTCGGCTGCTGATGGGTTACGGAGGCGGCGTAGTACAAAGCGATCTTCGGGCTCGCGTTTCAAAATAAACATTCGGGGACTCACAGGCAAATACATTTTATAGCATCGAAATTCCGCACTACTCAAAATGTTAATGTCTCTAAAATAACTTTTCTAATAAAATGTTAGGCACTACTTCTCATAGGGAAACAAATAGTTAAGGTAGTTCTCCACTTCCGAAGATTATATTTAATTTTTAGAGTGGACAAAAGTCGATTAAAGAAATTTTAATTTATTTATAAAAATACGGATTATGTGAACGAAAGAAAAGGATCATGGTAACCGTATGCATTATATGTATGAAGCAGTATCTAATGCAAAATCGATGGACGCGAAAGGGGATCAGCGATTTCTTATCTCGTCATCGAGTTACTTAAAATTCCAACGTTACGCTTGTTCACGGGGGAAGTGTAGGTACAAGAAGTCTTGCAGGCACGGACCTCGTCGCATGTGCACGCATATATACGTTAGTCTACACGTGCCCTTCATTCTCGCCAATGGATCGAGTGTCGTACATCGGCTCGTACCAATTACCGTCTGGCCGCCGGTTAATTAAGGATTGGGGCAATGAGGCCCAGCGATGCAGTTTCCGCGATAATGATTATCTGCAACGGTAATTGAGCGAGTTGTTACACCGACAGGCAGGCAAAGTGGTGGGGAACGCTTGAAGCAACTACTAAAAAACAAGAAGGCTATTCTGCCCGTCCCACCTATATTTTGGCAGTCCCAGCGTAGAAATTATAAAAAGTATTTGTACACTCCTCTGCGGGGGTAAAAGAAAGAGATTCGAATCGGGATCTTTCGCTTGCAGAATTCTACCTTTGACAATACAAAATTGTTTCTGTTTAACTTGTTAAAAGCATTCAACGTTCCTGGAGATTTTTTTTTAAATTTTTTCTTTTTGTGTAGGATAGAAATTTATATTCTTGCCGAACCATTTAGCACAAGGTGCATCTAAAGTTTTGAGTAATTAATAGAGGTGCGAGGAGAAATGTGAAATGCGAGAATTTTAATTACCTACATGAAATCTGTGTCCAAAAATTAATTATGGAGATCCATGACAGATTACACTACGAACAGTTACAAGGGTTTAAATAAAAATATATGGAAACTTGCTTGGAAGTGCACGTTCAGTGGCGAAAATTTTTTGAAGTAGCTATAGGAACGTATAATATATAGGTATACAACAGACGCAACGTTTAATGATGGTTGCGCAGTCTACCTCTATCATGACTTCTTTAAAAAATTTATTTTAGTAATAAAATTTAATAAAATTAAATTGAAGTTAACTTCGATTTTAATGGATTACTTTACAAATTTTATTTTATGTGAAATTTTATAAAATTTAGTTGAAATTAACTTCGATTTTAACTGATTATAAAAAAAAATTATTGGAAGAGTCAAATTTTGATAAATTTAAATAAAATTAACTTCGATTTTAATTGATTACTTTAAAAATTTTATTTTAAGAAGTGAAATTTTATAAAATTTATTTGAAATTAACTTCGATTTTAACTGACAATGCAAAAAATTTTACTTGTAAGAGTCAAATTTTCATAAAAATAGATGAAATTAACTTCGATTTTAATTGTCTTCTTTAAAAATTTTATTTTAAGAAGTGAAATTTTATAAAATTTGGTGGAAATTAACTTCGATTGTAACTGATTATGCCAACAATTTTACTTGTAAGAGTCAAATTTTGATTTAAATCAAGTAAATGATAGCAGGTGTTGTAAAAGAAAGTAACAAGCGTGATGAAAAAAGAATTTGTTTCGTATAAGGAATATGGTGAAAAACTCCGCGCTGAACACAAAAGATACTCGCCCCGAGGCCTGCAGAGGGGAAATGAGTAAAAAGAGTAGTGGCCGGCAGGGGAGTGTGCAATTTATGGGCTAGGAATAGCTACTTAAGTTTAATGATAGCCCTACTACAGAAAATCTGGTTCTCCACCTGTAAAGTCAGTTTAAACCCCATTTTCTCGAAATGTCTTATTCCTTGGTGGGCACTGTAGATTCTGAACTGTAGCAAATATTATGTTCAAATTTTGCACGTAAGGTTGTCTTATGGACCCCTATCCTGTGAACCTCACTCATAGGTAAGAAAAAAATTAGGTTTGCAGCAATGTAATATATTCGTGAATTTAAAAATAATTTGACAAATCAACTTCAAAAATTTTTGCTGTGCCTATTTTTAATTTTCCAAAGTCGTCGCAGTTTTAAACAGTAGGTAAGCGGGTGCATAAGTAGAAGCTTCGTCAAAGGAATTTTTTTATTATTGATTCACTATGCTTTACGCGAGGGCACGCTTGAAGCGACGTCGCTCTTCCTGTATGAAGTATTTTAATTACTACTCATTGTTAGTGGTAACTTGTAGCAAGTACAGCTAATAAGCTGCATGCCTATAAAATAATCACGCAATTTGTTTTCTAAATTGACTGTGTCGCACTCCTACACGAATCGTGAGTGCAGAACCATCTTTTCATTGGTCATTTCTCGACCAGAGACACCCTCTGCGTATTTATAATGGAAAGGCATGTTTAAAATTAATTAAATGGGAATTAAATCGTTTTGTTTTCTTTCATACGCTTTCGTGCGAGTGCAATTACAAAACTTTCGCGACGAGATAACTTGTTTAGCCTAACGAGGAGGTAATTTCAAATGACGAGTTAATATTTTTTTCTAAAAAAAACTGACATTCCTTTGTATTTTCGAAGTTGTGGTGTCGAATCAATTTGTGGGATATTAGTTTTTTATTTGTTGCAAAATCACGCGAAAAAATCGGGATTTCAACTTCAGATAGCCGCCGTTTTGTTTTAAATTAATATTTCGGAAATTCCCTCCGTTAATCAGAGGATACGTTAATATACTAACGAAATCTTTATTGTTTTTTCATATTCAGGAACTATTGTACGGATTCTAATGTTTTTTGTGTTAAATATTTATTATTCCTTGCTGTATAGAATCGTATTTTTCAAGTTTCCAAAATATATTTGCAAATGTGTGGATTTAAATCGCGATGTTTGTGCCTGAGTGAGAATACAGGCCCACTGCGAAAATCCTTCTCGGCCTTACAATGGGCCTAATGCCCATAAAGTGGGCCAGAGTCATCCAGGTATCAATAATAAGTTTTGTTCCATCGACAACAAACATCGAAAAATAGGCAGAAAATCCAGAACTTTTTCTTTATAAGGCCGCTATTTTCTAACCACTGTTGACAAATCAATAACTCTAGTCCACTTTATGTGTATACCCCTGTAGGACACAAACATTCTATTTGTATCATTTCAGAACCACTTTGACCGCAAGGAGGGCACAAACATTGCTACTTAAATCCACACATTTGTAATTATATTTTGGAAATATAACAAATACAATTCTATACAGCAAGGAATCATAAATATTTAACAAAAAGAAACATTAAAATCCGTACAATAGTTCCAGAAAAAGAATCTTGAAAATAGGCTTCTTATTCGACCGGCAAAGTAGAATGGACCCTTAATGCACTGCCGTGTTAATTCGGAAGGGCGTATCTCTGCAACTTTCGCTGAAATTGAGTTATTCCTGCCAAGTAGCGCAAAAATGGTTTATCTATATGTATATTAAATAAGAAAGCCATGTCTGCATTAAAACTGAACATATAACTGCTTATATTTTGGTCGTATGCGAACTCGATGCCTGGTTATTAAATGAAATAGCAGTAACTGCAAAATATGAGGAACAAAAGGCGTAACTACAGTTCATATTTTAGTGCTTTTTTACGGGTTCGTCACAAATATTTAGATAGCTTTTTATCCAGCTTTAATATTCAACCTAATCCGATTTATATAAAATACCGACGGCATAACACGAAATACTAAAAGTCATTTATCTCAGAACCACCTTTTGACCAGACACCTACGCCCTGTCGGATTAACACAGCAGTGCAGATGTTGTTACACTTACTGTTGAATATTAAGGAAAAATTCTTGACAATTTAGTACCTTACATCCTTTCTCCGTTCACCTAGTTCGTTCCGTTGCTCAACTCCGTTCTTTTTTCAATCTACTTACAATTATAGTGGAAGACAGTGACTGTTTCGACGCTTGAACCATTCAATTGCTATGCCAATTTGAACTCTTTATGGATTAAACGAGTAAACGTGGTTTTCTCCGTTCGTTATTCTTTGGACGATGACTTTTACTGAATATTGTTTTGGAGAGTTCCCTCAGGTGCACCCACATTCCCTAAAAAATTTTCCATAGAAACGTCGGCAGTTGCCAAACAATTTTTAAATAAAATTTCATCGGCAATAGAATTTAACATAATAAATGATGAACTTAATTGGTTTGGATTCTTAGAAAATGCAGGCACATTTGAAGAACCACCCTCGTTTCGTAGCGATACCCGTTACATCATGCGAACCAATTGGTCCTTGGCTGTTGCCCCAAGCTTTATCCCTTATTCAATCAACGAGCTCACTGTATCTTTTCCACCGGCTATAGATTTTGAAGTGAAATTCCGCGGCGGCGGCTCGAGTGAATATGGGCATGTGGACGCCGTTTCTTCTTTTGTTGAATACGGCAGTGTGCTGGCGAATAATTCCAAGAGCCAGCTATGGCAGTAGAAGCCCTGGTACCGGCGAGGCGAGCCTGCAGGTAAGACATCTCGGTGAGGCGCGCGAGTGTGTGCAAGCGTGAGCAGGTACCGGGTACGTGCTCGTAGTAGACGAAGAAAATGTAAGGGTGGCACGCGCGGTCTGCTTCTATCGCTTCCGGGCATCAGCGTGCTCGCGAGCCGCGGCTAATTGCTCTTTAATGCAAGCGAGCGAGCGGGCGCGTTGCTTTCCTTAAACTCCGAAGAAAACTGGCTACCACCTGTGGACGCTGAAAGAAATGGAACACGTGAGATTTATGACGTTTTCTGGGCTTATTTCAAACACGGATCCAGTTTTTGGCAAGCCTTCTGGTTAGTGAAGATTTGCGTCTCCAATTCTGATGGCACTGCGAAGGTGTGTATCAGTTGCTCTATGCTGAAGGCTGAAGCTTCAACTTTGAGAACGAGGAGAGAATAATAAAATGGAATTAGAGGAATTAGACTTCTTACTTGATTATTTAGAGGCAAGTTAGAGGTACTAGTGGGGTAAGTGCACCTAATATCGCCTAGCACTTGATCTCGTCACTCGTAATATCTCGCTACCCAGATAGCACCGCACATCCCAAGGACGTCCTTTTCATGTCCAGTTTATATCCGAACGTCCTACGTCCATTTTGAACATACATAGGATGTTCTTAGGATTTTAATTTCGGATGTTCTAGGAACGTCCGTTTCTTAAGTCCTACGGACGTTCTTAGGACTTAAATTTCGGAGGTCCTAGGAACGTCCGTTTCTTAAGTCCTATGTACGTTCTTAGGACTTAAATTTCGGATGTTCCAGGAACGTCCGTTTCTTAAGTCCTATGTACGTTCTTAGGACTTAAATTTCGGATGTTCCAGGAACGTCCGTTTCTTAAGTCCTACGGACGTTCTTAGGACTTAAATTTCGGATGTTCTAGGAACGTCCGTTTCTTAAGTCCTACGCACGTTCTTAGGACTTAAATTTCGGATGTTCTAGGAACGTCCGTTTCTTAAGTCCTACGCACGTTCTTAGGACTTAAATTTCGGTTGTTCTAGAAACATCAAACAATCTTGTAAGTCACGTGATTGTTTTGCACGACTACATTCCGAATGTTCCGAGAACATTCGTCTCGTAAGTCTTGTGAATCTTTAGAAGACCTAAATTTCAGATGTTCGAAGAACAACCGTCTTGTAGGTTTTGCAGATGATTCAGGTTCGGTTGCAAAACAGTCTTACGACTGAACCTCGCCTTTGCGCTATTTTTTTGTGCAATGAAGACGCAGAAATGTTCCCAGATAGCATACGACGCCTTCAAGACTTCTGTCTTAAGTCGTCGTTAAAACATCTGTCTTGAGACGAATGTGAAATTTTAAGCAATGAGTCTAGAGGTCGAATGATGATGTTCTGTAGAATATTTCGCGTCAATGCACAATTTTTGTAAACTATTAATAATATTTATATACCTGGAAATTGAAATTATTTTCAAGGAAGTGTCTTGAGTAGTTGCGAAAAGCAGTTGCTTCGTAATCTGGGAGTCCTGGGTTCGATTCCCCGGCACCGCCAAATTTTTTTTCTTAATGTCCTAACCCAGACTTGATGAAGACGTCGTTAAGGCGCTTTTAAACCATCTGCAAAACGTCTTTAAGACGCCTTTTGGACGTATTTAACTTTACTTTCGGACATTTGGAAAACGTTCTGAGAATGTTGACACAGCACGTCCTCAGGACGTTCCACTTTGTAAATAGGACCTTCCTACGACATTTAAAGAACTTAACGAGGACGTACAGAGGATATATGGACCTTCTCGGGACATTCTCCGAACGTACAGTACG
The DNA here is from genome assembly GCA_963932275.1 of Andrena praecox. Taxonomy (NCBI): domain Eukaryota; kingdom Metazoa; phylum Arthropoda; class Insecta; order Hymenoptera; family Andrenidae; genus Andrena; species Andrena praecox. The sequence continues at coordinate 10,347,485 of OZ010729.1, forward strand.
TCCGGAACGGACGTTCTTCGGACGTACATAAGATGTCTTTGTGCTATTTGGGTAAGTAAGTGCTGACGTGTGTTGGTAACGAACTGAATTTTATAGTAGCCAAGCAAGTGCAGAAATACATACTATGGACATACTAGGAGCTTAGAAACTTAGAAGACAAGTATGCAGTCTTCCAGGTACTACTTACAAGGGAACATCCCGCGCCCGGAAATTCGAAAAATTCTGAAACTTTGTGAATATGTAGGGAATTTCCTCCTGATTACGACGCAGTTTTTGTTTGCTGCCCAAATTCACTCTAAGGGGGTGTAATTGACCCCTGAAAATCCGGTTATTTTCCGATTTTGTGTTATAACTCGTGAACTGCAAAATATTTCTTTTACCAAATGATAGATCTAATTAAATGAAGTAACTTCTGTCTTGAAACTTTTTTTCTATCTCTTACAGTTCGCGAGTTATAACACCACATCGGAAAATAGCCGAATTATCAGGGGTTAATTTCACTCCCTTCGTGTGAATTTCGGCAGCAAACAAAAATTGGGTTGCAATCAGGAGGAAATCAACTACATATTCACAAAGTTTCAGAATTTTTTGAATTTTCGGCTTCGGGATCTTCCCTTATTAGAAGAAGTATTTTAGTGAATCCCGATCGTGTAAAAATTTATTGAACCGTGACAATTTTACATTAAATTGGGAGAAGGCAAGTTTAAAAAGTTTATGAATGCACGAATATTTATTTGGAGTATCTGTTACAGATGAGGACACGAAATTTGCGGAATTACAGAGCAGAACTTCGTTTGCCCAGCATGTATAAATATGTGATCGTCTAAAAAAATATTATGTAATAATATAAATATTTTGAAATTGTATTTCATTTTATAAGAAACACACTTTTTAAACAGAATCCCAATAAAAAAAAATTTGGTAAAAGTCTAAAAAATATTCATATATGGTTAAAAATAACAAATACAACTTTAAAACCTCATAAATACATGAATTGATCAATATTTCTCAGGTGGGCGTTATTAGGTGCACTTTTACGAGATCCTGATTTTTGCTTCCCTTGCTTTATTCCACTCGCGATTGAAAAGCTTTAGATTCCAACAGTACTAATCTGCCCTACATGAAACGCAAACAATTTCTTCTTTATCCGAGGGTAATTAGAAATGAAAATATCAATTACCCTTCAATTGAGAACGATTTGAATTTGGGTAGGCGGAATTAGGTGCACTTACCCCAACTTTGAAGCTGCTTGGAGTATAAACATTAATATTGTCGTGAATTACGCACGCATCCGTGAGGCAAAGCAACATGAAAAGGACGTTTGGAGGGAAGCTATCTATTTGCGAAGATTTCTTTTCGTCGGTTCACGTCCAGTGAAATGGCAGGCACTTGGAGTAATCCAAGTTCAAGGATCGTTATACAGCTTGCACACGGAAGGAAGGAAGGAAGGAAGGTGAGGAGTGCTAATCATCCGGTTTACCCACCCTTTTTTTCGGGTCAGCCCTCTTGTTTATTTGGCTCCGTAGAAAGGGGGTAACGCTGGCATCAAAAATAAAGGCCAGAAAGCTCGATTCGCTGAGGCGTGACCACCGAGTCCACCAGAAGCTCATACATATGTAGACGACTCGCCCCGGACACCGGGAACTGCACGACCCTCCGGAAAAATGAATATGCAGCCCTGGAGAGGGTATTATTTTATAAAATTTACTATCGTGGTCAGATATTATGTGCCTTTCCGTTGTTCATTCTCGGTCCGTTTCATCGCGAGAGAAGTCCACCTTAACGAGGATTCTCGACACATGTGCTTCTGAAAAGAGGTGCGTTTTCTTTCCAAAAATCGACGTGGTTGGAACTACTTGTTAGTGATGGGATGAAGTATATTGGAAGTAGGTTCGAATCTGACTGGATAGTTTCGAATAGTTCACGAATACTTAAAAAAAAAAAAAAAAAAAAAAAAAAAAAATCCTTTTAAGTAGACTCGAACCCCGACGAGATAGATTCAAACTCTCTATAAGTACTTTAAGGGGACATTCTACTCTCTCGGCCGAAAAATCGGCCACTTTTCGGTGATGGTTTTTATAATGAAGTAAACACTTAATGTTTTCGAATTTCTGGGGGTATATATTTTACCACTCTTGAAATACAAGAAAAAGCATTGTTCTTTGTTTATTTCATTTGTTTACACAAATATGTCGCAGTTAAGTTGGCGGCATCAGAATTGCTGGCGGTTGAAATTTCGGACGACTGGATCATCGGAAATAAAACCAAACGTATTTTTAATTCGCAGGAGTATGGTTATCGCGCTTACCACGAAAGAACAATTTTGGACCAAAATTATTAAAATGGCGGTCAATCAAAGTTGAAAGTACCGAAAAGGGCATTTCTTTTCTGTTTAATAGATATAGAATGTGAGAAAATATTAAAAAATCTTAAGATATTTGTGCTAAGCGGGAAAGCCACTAATGTGTAGAATAACGTATTAAAATTTTGGATTAATTGGTCATGGAGTTTTTTTTTTATCACATCCGCCAACCAAGAAAATGGTGTTTCGAGAAAAACGCGTTTAAAGTTTTGAGAACCAGGCCGCTGACGCTACAAATACTTATAACATTGAAAATACATCGAATTTCGCTCCAAAAATTTAGGAGGATATTGTAGAAAGTGCATTCTTCCGAATTCAGCAAAAAAAAAAAAACTCGAAATTTTTGAGGCCGAGAGAGTAGAATGTCCCCTTAAGAAACGTAGCGGTACTTTCAAGTATAATCGAACCCTGACCAAGTAAGTAAATTCGAACCTTTTATGACACACACCTTACCTACGATAGTTTTCTGTTTACAATATTGAACTCGATTGAGATCGTAGTGTACGATGTAGATACATATACATAATACTTGTGGTATGCATTAGGGCTGGGACTATTCGAATATTTTACAAGTATTCGAATGCTACGAATAAACTTCGAATAGGTATTTAAGTATTCGAATACTATTCGAATACTTGGATATTCGAATAGTATTTGGATACTTGGATATTCGAATTATATTCACCAAATAATTGAGCAACTGAAGTATCCGAATATTCGAATACCGAAAAATTCGACAAGTAGTCCCAGCCTTAGTATGCATACAGTATCTAGATTTTTGTCTTTCAAGGTTTGAATACTAATTGTATGAGATTCGATTCTTTCAAACGTCAAAGTACTTAGAAGTACATTCTCGAACCCTGCAAGTACTGTTTCTCAGGTTCGAAACCAGCTTGTATAACCCAAATACTTTGGAGGTACTTAGAATGAAACGTCACCTCTTATGAGTAGTATCCGAATCCCACGAAATTAAACTCTTGTACTGGAATTGACCCGGATTCGTGAGTGCATATTAAACTTGTCAGAATGTCCTTGTCAAACATGAGTCAAACTTCCTGTGTGACATTGTGACGTGTCTTTTTTCTAAGTTTCTTCTTCGACCCAACTTTATCTATATTTACTTCTTACTGGAAAAACCGAAACTAGTCGTCTCTATTATTTTCGCGTTCCGTAGAGAATTGGATAAGTTTCAATAATAGTCAATGATAGACAAATATACCTAGATAATTCTCAATTTATTGTCAAAGTTAGTATTCAAAATGCGAGCAGATTGTTGCAAAAAGTTACAGTATCAATTATTTAAACGATTGTATATACACATGGCCCAGTCTTACCAATTGGTTTGAAACGTGATCCTTTACTTGATTTAGGTAAGTACTATATTATTCATGGTTATTTTTTTCTCTCGATACAAACTTTCCAACGTCTCCATCATAAAGATCTTCTCGGCTAAATTCTTTCCTCCTCGTTCCTCCACGACTCCGTATTTTTCTTTAAACCAATATTACTCACTAATGCTCTTTAAGCTACAAAATATTATTTGATAATACTCTTTTTCGTCCTCGACTTTTTCATGTGCTTGGCGTAATATTTTTATTATTTTTTTTAAGTATTTTATGGGGATTTTTCTTTGAACCAATATTACTCACTAATGCTCTTTAAGCTACAAAACACCACATCAGGAGTTCCTTTTCACATACCAATGGCCCTATACCACTTAACACTACTCTTTCAGTACAGACCATGACCGTCCTATTTCCAGCGTTGTCATCGTTGTTCACACACAAATTTCACCGCCTGTTTCATCGATCTGTCTATCTGCACTCGCTGGGAATAAATAGTTGACGAGGGTCTAATTGTAAATCCTGCGTTCCGGCTTCCTTTTATTTTCGTGGAGTCCGTGCACAGGGCGGGTTGGCTCTATAAAATGGTAGCCCCTTATCGTTGTAGAGGAAACGAAACATTAAATCGACTCCGACAGAGAGGGCGGGCTGTTTCGGTGGGTGCGTCTGAGATTTCCTGTGTGGACTCTGGATGCTAGGAAGGATGACTTCCTACCTAGTGCACAGGGCGCGTCCATCGTACGCGGCGGCGTCGTCGAGGTAGATTTATTCGATATAACGAGGGAACGAACGCGTATCAGGAATCCTCCGTCGCACAGCCCCTTCGAACAGCACGCGCGCCAGTCTTGAATGACTTCTAGTTTCATCAGGCATTTCGAATCAGAAAGGAACTGCTTCGCACTAACCTGCTGCGCAATTCCCGCTGCATGTGGATTCCTTATTAAATACTAACTGAACATCTTAATGTTTCTAAATAAATCGCTTTACCCCAATTGAATTATAAAAATGTAACGCGCGGTAAAAAATGTAATTCCTCATCTATGTTAAGTTTTAAATCCCATAACTCTATCTGAACGAATAAACAGAATTTAATGGAGGTCATTTAGTGTTTAATTTACTTTCCATTTGCGATTCATTAACACTTTAGTCCGGGTAGTTTTGTGATTTAGTTCACTGATCCTCTTCATCTTGTACTTCGTTACTGGGGTTTATACAAAAACCGACTTTTGAAAAAACCGGTTTTCGAATTTTCAGAAAAAAATATAGTTAAAATAGAAAATAAACATTTGTACTTACTTTAAAAATTTTCAGTTTTTTTTTAATATCTATGGAATTACAAAAGTATAACAAAATAAAATATACTCTATATATACAAAACCAAATAAATGAAAAAATAAAATAACTAAAATTCGTACAAAATATAAGTTATAAATCTTTATTCCATTTAGTATTTTTCTTTCGAAAATACGAACTCATGAAGATTAGTTTTACAGTGAACTGTTACCTACTACAATAGGTATGCTTGTGTCCGAAAGCGATTTCAAGTAAAAATCCTAACGTTTTTAATTAAATAATTGATTCATTTTTACATATTAATTGCAGTATATAAAACCGGTTTATTTAAATTTAAAAACCGATTTTTGAATTTTACAAATTTATAAAAAAACCGGTTTCTAAACCCGATTTTTAAAAACTGACAAACCCTATTCGTTACGACTACCCGGATAAACATTTAAAAACCAGGGTGGTGTCTTATATTTTATTTTCTTCAACTAATGGCACCTTTACAGATAATACAAATGGAGTTACGTCTCGCTAATTTTACAGACTTTATAAGCAGCAGTTTCTTCAGATTAATAGGCTTCGATAAAGACCCGCCGTATTCGATACACTATAGATACTCTGAATTGTGTTAGAATTTATATTCCTTGATACCATCGACGGCCTGTTACACGAAACGTAACAGTTACAACCACTCGTAATATTGGGCAACCTAGAATTTCGATGCGCCAACTAGTGGCAGAAGATTGAACTACTGAGAGTAGGTCGAAATCCGTCGAAGTCCATATGATTATCAGTGTTTATATAGACATGTTGTGAAAAACGAGTGTTTTTAAATTTCGTTGAACACTACATTTTTACTTATTCGATTAATAAATACTTATTCGGAATGTTTGGCGGGATCCGGATCTACTTCCAATAGTTCGCCAACTCACCACCGCAGCGCTGAAATCTGAGCCACGCCTCCACTAAGTTTCCCAATAGTTTCACTCGTCATCAAGACTTTTTCCCGCTTTCCGGTGCAACGAAACGCAGGCGCGCCTGTAATATCACAATATCGAAACAACTTTATCATTAATGCAGCAGTAGCGCCGCATTGCTATGTAGGAATTTGTATATAATGGTGCTATGTACATATGTAATGCGCCGGCCCACGCATAATGGCGATATCATAAGATACGAACCAATAGCGGCAATTGTATGGAAATATGTATCTATGAATGAAGACACTTTCATTTATGAAACCAGATACTTATGTACCGGACACGGGCGTTGTAACATCCTGCTATTATGTGTCCTTACCTACTCGCCCCATCCTTTTCCTTCTCTCCGCCTTCTCTCCTTCTCTTCTTCATCTCTGCTCTTCGCAGAGCCACCTTTGGCTACCGTCATACATTTTTATAGATTAACGTTCGTTGCGTGCTCAGGCTTGTCCTTCCACGCATAACGACGAGTCGGCATTACTGTGCTTTCCATTTAAAATAAATCGTAGCCGGGGGATGAAAAGCGGCGATTAATTAATGCAATTGTCTTGTACCGGGCCCCTGTACTTTATACTCTATTATGCTCTTATATTATACTAGAGTTGATATTCTCGAACGTTGTTACATTCATTTCTATACCCCGCAGAGTTGTAGGCACAAATTTGTGCAGCGATTAGTGTATTTAAGAAGGGGTGACATTTAGAAATGTGGAACACCTTCTTCATCCCTCATTATTTCTCAGTTTTGATGTTTTGTAATTTCAACATCACTTCTCCCCTCTCCGTTTGAAAGAAATTGATCTTTCTTTGTCAGTTCAATTTATTCAATTTAATTTCAATGTAATTTGTTCAATTTATAACTCATCAGATAACATTTTAGAAGGCGTGGTAAACAGATAAATTGAAGTTTCACGATATATAATATTTAACTATCAGGAGCGGGATTCTTTCGCTTGTAGCCAGAAGGGACGAGCAGCAACCCTTCGTCGAATGAGGCGGTGGGGGAGGAAGAAGGTTGGCGAAAGAGAAGTCCGAGGAGAAGGGAAAGGAAAGAACGAGGTTGAATGCGTTGACTGTGACGCTTTCCGGTCAGGTGCCGCCCTGACGATCCTTCCCCTACCAACTTCCACGTGGATCTGCTCATTCACTTACTTTTACCCTTCTTGCAGCACCTCCCCGTCGATTTGCTCCTCGCGGAACGTCCTCTTTGTCCGCCAATAAAAAGAAAAAAAATAGGCGAAAACAGGAAATTAACCCCTAAACTAATAATTTCCGAGCGGCCTTCTCTGAAATGTTACCCTTGATGGCACATCTCTGCTTGATGCGCAAAACACCATTCGATCATTCTAGCAATAAGAAGAAAACTTTATATGTAGGTAGATATTTAGATGAGTCTGGTTCGGAAAGGATTCTGAGTTGTTTGAGTGTACAGTTGGAAAGTTATTAATAACAAAGAAATGTTACGTATCTACTTTCTCTAATATTTATTGTACAATCGACAAATTTGTTATGGTTTACAATGAATTTCCAAAATTCTGGGCTATCGCCCATTTTTATCAAAGATGGCTTCAAACATTTTAAAGTCTGCTGATCAACTTTGCTCTGCTTTTAGATTGTAGATATTGGTGAAAGCAAATACACACATCTTATGCGTCGCTACTGTACGATCAATAATTTATTTAGAAAATACAGCTTTTTCTTAAACTTCATTAGTGACGAAGTAGTTTTCAGCTACCGCAGTAGTCCAGGTGCGAGTATCCCGAATCACGAGCAGAGGGTTAGGGTTTGAGTCTTGCAGAGAGAAGTTGCCTTTCCCGTTTTTCCTTCTTTATATGTATTTCCGTCATTACATATACATAGAATCACGTACAATTATTGTACTATAACATTATATAATATTTCCCCGGTTACAAATTACAGAAACTGCATTTACAGGTATCAGTACTGTCTTAACCTGGAGGCGAAAGAGGCAGCCGCCTCAGGACCCCGGAGTTCAGGCTCCCCCCCTCCCCTCAAAATTGGAAAATTAAAAAAAAGAGGTTTGTAAAAGCTAGAAAAAAAATTGAAAATGGGCCTTGCAACTGTGACGGAAAGAAAATAACGAATGCACAAATATTTAGATTTTAAAATGAGGCCCATTTTTCATGGAATGGGCCCATGCTTACTCTTATTTATTTAATTGTTTTAATACTGATTCACTTCGCGTGTTAGCGCGATATTTTTGATCTTATTTAATTTAGAATAATTTAGAGGGCCACATATGGAGCTCGTCTCAGGGCCCCCGAAAACAATAATACGGCACTGTTGTGTATAGGTACTACATATAGGTACAGTATGGCCAGAGCAAGGGGGGAGGCGCATTCTAAGCCTTCCATTTATGTAAAAAAATATTTGAATGAAATTTTATTTACTGTTTTCCTTTTGAAATAATTAGAAATCGCACTAAAAGTTGATTTTGAAATATCTTTTCGATGTTTGTCTTTTAATATTATTGATTTGTAAATCATTACTTTTGGTTATGATTAAATGTTATTTAATCTTATTTAGAATAAACTTCAATTTTTTAAGATTTATGTTACTGTTATATAAAAATTTTACACCCCCCCCCCCCCTGGTCTTTAACCAATGGGGGTTCTGCCTCGAAGGTTTAGTAGCCCCGGGCTCCAAAAATATTAATCTGGCCCTGAGGTACAGTAAGTGTGCAATGTGCATAGTTCTGAATTTTATTCTTTCTGAATGAAATGCATACTATTTCGTTTACATCAAATTGTCCCGAACATTTTTCATCTCGACATCTCTTCACGCGGGTAACAGCATCCATTATGCGACCGAGCAGTTGATTCTGTGTATCCATTTTTCTTCTGTACCCTTCACTCTTTATCCGCAACCATAAAAAGATCGACAATGTCTCTAAGTAAAAAAAATAGCTAACTTACAAGGCAGGGGACATATTGCTCGACAAATGGAAAGTATTGCACTCCAAATATCGGAAACCATACGGAATAACACATTCATAGGTACTATACATATAAACTTTTTTTTCTTAGAACGGCTGATACTGTAACCTACAGCAGGCCTGGGGAATTTCTCCGTCGGAGCCCCACGACCCCCACTCTCAGCCAGCCGGTTCACCGTTCCCCACTATCAGCAATATCAACTATGCAGGAACGAGAGTTGCGTGCGGCTCGCGAGCAGCGTTGCCAGGAGAAATTCCCTCCGAGGGAGATACTATGACGTCACTTTACCACCACTACCACTCTACCTCACTTGCATCGTGTGACTTGAGTGGCGTTGTACTGTCTCTCACTCCCTCACTCTATCCACAGTCTCCACCTCCATTTATCTACAGTATGTGCCTGACGTCACTAGTTCACTAATTCCAAGTATACTACTTTTCCCTTCTTCCTTCGAACCTGGCACCGCTGCTCGCGAGCCGCCAGTATAGAGTGTAGGAGCTAAATAGATATGGAGGGAGTCCAATGGCGGATTTAAGAAAAAAGGCCCAGGTGGCAAACGTTCTGAGGGGTCCATTTTTGGAGGAAAATGAAGAGGTAGTTTACTCAAAACGCGTCAACTGTAGTAGTACGGGAAAAAATGTAGTGTTTGGATACCTATATACGTAATCACAATTTTTTCGGTCATGGGGCCTTGCCGGGGCCTTTTGTGCAGGGATCTAGGCGGCAACTGCTCATCAGCCGCCCAGTTAAATCCGCCACTGCCCACACAGCACCATAACATTGCAGCAACGTCTCTGCAATGATGCGGTGCAAGATGGCAATATTGCAATATAACATTGCAGAGACGTTGCAGGTTCACCTCCTATGTCCGCCTTAACAATATTGCAGGAGTGTATTTCCGCCGCAACGTTTCGGGCAGTGAGGAACACGACGACGTGAATGTGTGCAGAATGGTAGTAGTATAACGCCCGTGTGTCTTTTTCTCATAGAAAATTCTTTTACCCCAGGGGGATTCGAACCGAGGACCTGTAGCATCGTAGACGAACACTTTACCGCCGCAGCTACAACCGCTGATTGATAAGATTGCTTACGTATTCGAACTTATACTCCTACCGTGCAATACTATAAACTCAAATTATTAAAAAACGAAGGCTCATTTGACAAACCCCATTAGGGTTTTGTAACACTATAGGTGTGTACTACAAATTTCACCCGGTGTCGTTTTAGGTTAGGTTGGAAAACAGTATTTAGACTGAACCTTTACATTTGTCTTCTCTTCTCTCTTTTCTCTTGCTAGATTGTATATACGTATTTGTGCAATAAAGACGTTTAATAATAATAATAATAATTTCAGACATTAAAAAATATAGTACCTACTTTATCTAAAAAAATTAAATTGATCTTCGAATCTCCTCTATAAGTTCATGTACCTACATACAACTCCCGCGATAACACTTTTTTCATATCTTCAACGGCCAACGAGATATTCTAGCGTATCCAGTTAAATGAAACACGCCGTAGAATCCACTCGACGTCATGTACATATTTCGAAAAATTTTGACAAAGTCATAGTTGCTTCAGAATATTGTTGTAATGTTTCCACAAGTTTTCACTACAGTATTGCACGGCAATGTGTGCGCAATTTTGCTGGGGCGTTGCTACTGGAACATTGCACGTCGATGTGCGCGCAATATTGCAGAAATATTGTAGGACCACTGCCACTGGAACATTGCACGTCGATGTGCGCGCAATATTGCAGAAATATTGTAGGACCATTGCCACTGGAACATTGCACGTCGATGTGCGCGCAATATTGCAGAAATATTGTAGGATCGTTGCCAACGGAACATTGCACGGCAACGAAATTGCAATATTGCTGCAATATTGGAGGATCATTGCCACTCCAATAATGCACGACAATATTGCAGGAACGTTCCTACAATATTGCAATGCAACCTGCAACAACGTAATATTGCAGCAACGTCCCTGCAATACTGCTGCAACGAGGTGTGCTGTATGGGTGAGGGGATCGTTCTCCTACGGCTAGGGTTGTCAGAGAGGGATAAGGTGACGTAGTAGAGGGTAGTAGAGGGGGGCCAGGTAACATTGGATGTTGGAACTCAGCGACGCATAGGGAGTAGTAGAGGGGAAATAGGTGACGTCACCTACGGCTATGTGACGTCACCTCATCCCTCTCTGGCAACCGAAACGAGTCGCCGGTTTCCCAGACCCTGGCTTACGCTATTGACCTCTCCTTTTGGGACACCCTGTACAACAGTATAACCGTAAAAACAATAGGTATACATAATATTTGCTACGAGATTACAAAGTGGCATTTATTAACTGATTAATTATCATTAATAATCAAGACGACTTTTCGTTGTGGTTTATTTTGACGTTTAGATAAATTCTTGGATTCTTCCAAAGTGCTTACATGTATATACGTAGGTATACACATACATAAGACAAAAACGAAGCGAAGGGCACAAGCGATACAAGGTACAGCAGGAAATGAATTAATTTCACTGGTCAGTGAAGGAATCTTCGATAGTTAGTGTCAGTAAGAAGATACAGAGTGCTTTTTCCCCTATTTAACGTATTATTACCAGCATAATTATCGCGCTGCCTCGGGAGGCCATTGTCACAATGGACGTCCGGAGTTTCCCTACGATTATCGTACCGAAAATCTCTTCGTGGCCAATCTCCTCGCCAGTTTCCTGTCTGCGACGGACAACGATTATTTGTCGCAACAACACCGTAAATTCTGTAAAAGAAAAGAGTGTGGAAAGAAAGGTAGCCACAGCTTTCCACCATGGTAACTGCTGTGACAAGTGATATTCCCATTTAGCTGGGAACAACGTGATTTCGAAACAACCTCTCTGACGCAACGAAATTTTTTCGGTCGTTGGATGTGCAGAAAGTTACGGTTTAAGATTCGTTTCAAATCTACAAGAAATAAATGTGAAGTATTTTCAGTAGTTCTATGATATTATTATAGTTCCTTGCAATTCCTTATTTTCTGTATGTTGGAAATCGGAAGTCACGTATAAGCAAATCTGTAGTTACAAAATTTCACAAAATACTTTTCATAATCTCCAACTGTTCCTAGCAACACTGGCTTCAAAGTGCTCTAACATAAACACTCGGAGACTTAGGGGTTTGGCACGTAGAAATTCTTGTTCGGGAGACCAAAATCTACAACATATCAAAACTTGAGCCAATTTGACTGAAACCTTTTTTCCTCCATAAAACGTGCGAAGTCATTCGCCCAATTTCCTTACAATAATCGAATTTATCTTATATATGTTACAATTTACAGATTCATAAAAACCTAGAAATGCAATCAGAGGCATTTACTTAGGTAAAATATACCCATAGGTGTTCCATTTGTTTGGATTTAAGTAGAATTTAGTCCATAAAAGTTGACTGCGTAAAATATCTCGTGTTTGTTAATCTGGCTACCTTTTCCGTGGACCAGGTAAAGAATACAAATACTCACGCGAAATTTTCATGTTAAACGGAAATACAAGTGTGCTCTGTAATTCCATTCAGCGACGTCACAGCATAACATTGAACGAGTCCGAATGTTCATTGCGAATCATCATCCGGCGGGCACTGTCATCGTATCCAATGTGATAATCTACACGTCGTAGTTTCTCCGAGATTATCCTACCGAAAAATCTCTTTCTCTCCTTTTTTGCCCCCTCGCCGGCCGTCGTCGACTTCCTGTGCCCGCTGGTGGACAATGACCAGCACTTGCCGCAATGGCAACGGGGCAGACGCGCTCCTAATATCTGTTCGGCCGATCTAGTTCGCGGAAGCCAGCAATACCTCTACACAAACGTACGTGCACGCGCTCAAACGTTCGCCAACACACATGCATCTCCGCCAGAAGCATCGCGTCGGTGTGCATGCGATCCGTTGCCGTTCTTTCTCTCCTCTCCTTCCTGTGCTCGTCAATTCGCCTAAGATCGGGACGTAGAGCTTTCCTTTTCCAATTTTGAAGCTGTTTCATTTTTGTCCTGCAGCCCGCGAGGATGTCGAAGCTGGAGAGTTTGTGAGATTTGTATGGACTAATTAAGTCCAAAGGTGTGTTTACATTTTTTATACATAATTGTAATTCGTGTGGAAACAGTTGGGTGGTTAGTGAAGTGCCCACTTGTATTTCGAGTTTGCAGTAGTTTTAGTAATAATATTTTTACTCTTTTGCGTTAGAAGCAAATCTGCGTATCTGGAGTGTGAGTATTTGTAAATATTCAAATCTTGAATAATAGAAGAGGGTTATACCTATAGTGTTTAGTGAGCACAAAAGGTGTAAAGGGACATAGGAACGATAAGATAGGTAATGAGATAATGGACGTGTTTCCACTAAAATGATTTATACATAAAACAATTTACATATTTGACCGTTCATGATAATTTCTGATGCAGAAAGAATTTCAGGGAGGAATTCTATTAACATTTAATATAATAAACACGGAGGGTGAAGACACGAAAGTCATTCACCGTAATGCTCTCCAATATACTGTAATAAGAATATTGCAACTTTTTTTATAAACGTCAAAGTCATTTCATTTCCTTTTAATCACTTCCGAATTGTTTGTTAATAAAAAAAGCAAAAATACATATCACTGTTAGTTCCACTTTGGGGGGTTAAATCCACCTAGAGGTCCGGAAAAAGCATAGAAGTTCAGGAATTTTTTTTACGAAAAGTATAAGTGAAAATCATACACAAAGTTTTTCTACTAAAAGATACAGCTTTTAACTATATTATTCTAAATTTTCACGAGATAGTATTATTAACTAAAGGAGATATCGGCTCGGATATGAGTCGTGTTTTTTTTAAGCATTAGCTGGTGGACATTTCCTAGCCCAAACAAAGCATCTGGAAGCAAAAATTCAAAAAGATTTTAAAAATAAATAACTTTCAGAAGTTCCTGACGTTCTCATATTTTTAAATTATGCTTTCAATTTTGCAGTAGTGGAGATACTTGCAGTCTTCTTGAAAAAAAAAATTTCCACCGAAATTCGATATTTCAATTTCAAACGGTCGCCCTTTTTTACCAAAATACAATATTAAAATTCGCAGAAAATCAGGTACTTTTGAAAGTTATTTATTTTTAAAATCTATTTAAATATTTGCTTTCAGATGCTGATGAATAAAAAATACGACTTATATCCAAGCCGATATCTCCTTTACTTAATAACAATATCTCATGAAAATTTAGAATAATTAATAAAAAAACATTGTTTATGATTTTCACTTATACTTTTCCTAAATAAAATTCCTGAACTTGTATGCTTCATCCGGACCTCCAATTGGATGTAACCCCTTAAGGCATCTTCTCTGCTCAAAGCAACCTTCCATTGAAAATAAAACCTTTCCCAAGTCCCCCGAGTAAAATCGCCAGAAATTCGAAGGAGCTTCCTTCAGTTCCTTCACGCCGATGCCGCCTGCCTCGTTTATTTCTGAATTTCGTCCTCCAACGTTGTTTACATGCATCCTTCCACTTGCTAGAGCGAGCGCGACGAGCAGGCGCGCGTATTCAAACATCCCCACGCGGCGGCGGTACGACACGCGTGACGGGTATATACATACACTTATGTTATATAGAAAGACTCGTGCTCTCCCGCGACGGCGGGGGGGAGCATGAGCTGAAACGATAGAGGATGGGGGAGGAGGAACACCTCCGGAGAGGGTTTCTGGAAGGAGGATATGATGGCTCGTGGCGTTATGCTCCGCGAGTTGTTATGCTCCTCGGGCACCACCGGACCATAAGCGAGGCTACTTCGCTCCCGTACGCTCGGCGCAACAGCCACCACGTTTCTTATTATATTAGCGCATCGGCGTCGCCCGAGTAAAGCCGAGGAATTGCCATTCGCACATGCTCGCCTCGCGCCATCCCAAACTTCTCTTCCATCCCGGAACGCCTGTCCCTCCGAATACAAGTTACTGAGCTACATCGAAAGATCCTACAGAACTTATTTCACCGTGACAGGAGGATCTGTTTGTTTCTTCTTTCTGCTCATCCGCAAGTTAAAATACTGCATAAATATACGAATGAACAACGACGTTATCGTGATGCAAATTTTTATGAAAAATTTCAACAATATTCGTTAGGTGTGTCGAAGACACCGTTTACCTCGAAGCGACCCTCTCGCTTTAGTAACCCTCTCGTTGGATCCTAGAACTAAAAAAATAAAACGTCAAGACGTGATTGTATGGAGACACTTTGCGCTAGGATTCCAAGTATCCGCGTGTCGTACAATAGCATTCCCCAATTCGGTACCTAAAATGGGTTCGTCGAAGAGAGACTGCCAAGCCGTTCCCCTGGCAAAGCGAATATTTCTGTCGGCAGCGTACATCGGAGTTGGACGCCAATGGGTCTAGGCACGAGCCACGAGTCTGCGTCAAATATGCCTCGCAGTCTCTGACCCGCAGTTCCTCTAGGGGTACAGTCTTCCGGGGAGGCCGACGTGGAGGAGGACGAAGATGGTGCGAGAGGAGAGGCGGAGGAAGCGGGGTGTTTGGCGTTCAGCATGCGTAAGGAGCGCTGGGGCATTATGCCCGGGGCCCGTAAGGCCGGCCTGAAACGAGCGAATAAGAAAGTAGTTAAGGCCTCGGCTGGCGGAGGCGGTTGCACGGATGAAGGCATTAGTTGTTGGAGGAGGAGAGGGCCGAAAGGGGGAGAGGCTTGCCACGCGCTGCCTGTCTCTCCTCTCTCCTCTGATTCACCTCTTGCCTCTCTGCCGCCGTCACTTCCTCCTCCCTCCTCCAGCCCCTCTTCCTCTCTGTCTAATATTTATTTCGCCCCCGATTATTCAATTCACTATTTATCTCACCTCCCGCGACCATTTTCTTTTCGCCTCTGTTGATACTTTATTCTTTAACGCCTGTTTCCTTGTAAGCACCTGTGTATGTATAATGCATAGATACACATACCTATGTACATACATTCCTTTCCGTTCGACCATCTTGTTTTCTTAGTTTCCTTTTCTTATCTGCAACAAATGTTATGCAGCTAATCTGTGGGCTGACTGTATAGTATGTAACCTACAGGATAGGCAAATTTTTTGGTCTGTAAAAGATACAGGGATGTCGATAAAAAACCGTTATCGTTTAGTCTTTAATAGAGGTGTACGCGAACCCGAGGTCGGGACGGGTCGGGAAGACATCGGGTGCGGTCGGGTCGGGTGCTCGAGATAGTCGGGACTACCGAAAGCGTCGGGATTCCCGAAAATTCCAAGGACCCGTTTAATGAATACGGCATCGCACATTCAACGCATCGTAAGAAAAAGTGTAGAGACAGTGTTGATTTTCTGAAGTACAAACGCCAGTCAGTCCTAATAAATCGAATCCCGACTATCTCGAGAATCCTGACACTTTCCCGAAACCCTCGGGAACCCGTCCCGATCCCGAGAAAAATTCCCGTCCCGACCCGACATTTTCGGGTTCTCGCACACCTCTACTTAGTCTTTAACATACTTGTTGGAAATGAGTTTTATGTAAGCAAAGTTTTTTATAAATATATCGAAAGTATAGGGTGAGAGATATGTAAGTGCCTCCCCGAGTTATAGCAACTAAGGGGAGACCCACTCAAGTGATGTGCAATGGATACCATTGGGGCTACAAGCCGCCAAATGTGATCCTTGCTACTTGACTGGACTGTGCTTATTTGGTTACATGTGTTTACATGTACTGATCTCAAATAACTAAATAACACCCAATAAGTACACTGAACACGTCCCCGGGCGTTTGACTTGCCACCGAAACACTCCGAGGCGTTAAGGGGGCATTCTCGTGTAACAGCCCCCAAAATTTATGATTTTTTTTTAAAAAAGTACTATTAATATTGCATTAACCTCTTTTGGGATATAAGGAGGCATCTTTAAACTTGTAGAATTTTTTTATGTCGATCCTTCTTATTATTTATTAATTATTGTGGAATCGTGTTAACCTATTCGACGATGTTGGCGTCAGATGTAGCACCTGTCGCAGTCACCTGATTGCAAAAAGAAGATTTTCCTAAAGGTAAATAATTTACGCTGGGACTGGACCTAAGATTTTAATTTTAGTTTTTATTTATAATACTTTTTTCGCCGATATAAAGAATAATATGAAAAATTTGTCCAAGGTAAAAACTTACTTTTTCTTTCAAACGCTATAACTCTATCAGTTTTTCATTTTTTTTTCGTTAAAGTGGACCAATTCCAGCGTAAACTATCTAACTTTAAGAAACTTATATTTTTTTTCAATCAGATGACTGTGATAGGTGCTACACACCCCGCCAACAGGAGTTACATCGTCGAAGAGGTGGACAAGATTCCACGATAATTAATAAATAGTAAGAAGGATCGGCATAAAAAAAATATTTTCTGCAAGTTTACAGATTCCTCCTCATATCCCAAAAGAGTTTAATCCAATATGACCAATAGTTTTTTCAAAAAAAATTCTTAAATATCAGTTACTTTTGGAGCAGTTAAACCAGAATCCTTCCTTAAGGACCCGGGCCCCGGCTGCGTTTACGAAGTCGCTATATCTCGGGGAGGCAGAATAACAATCGTAGGACATAAGAAGAATACAACGCAATACTGTTATAGTCATTAATTTGCACGAGGCGAGATAACGGGTACATTAATAAATGGCACCCTTTGTAGGTTACACGAGCAGAGACAAAGCTTCAACCAATAGGACGCGCATTCCTCTCAGCTCTATTCTCGTCAACTGCCAACCGTGCATACCGAGTAATAGTGAGAACTCTAATGCGCATGCTCAAGCAGAAGGTGAAGAAGTAGGAAGAGCTGTCGGCTCCCACCGCTCCATAGAGCAAAGTTTATGGGGACAGTAATAAGTAGATTCGAGACTAATCCCGAAATGTCTAAACTCCTGATTTAAATAGTATCAAAGCTTTACTATTGGTTGGCTGAGAAACAAAAGTTTGCCTGGGCTCCCCAACTGTCCAACCCCCGTTTTCCAAATTCCACCCGCACGATTCACTATTGCTCGGTATATCTATATCTATACTATATTATTGTCTCTCTATTTCTATTATTGGATTATTTTATTTAATTGGCAGGAATCACTAAAAAACACTCATTAAGGTAGTTCCTGAATAATCTACTAAATTCAAGAATTCTTTCAAATTTCGTGCAACACTAATTTGGAATACCAGAAACTCTTGTACAAAGTTTAAGATCGATTTGCCGCATAGCTATCGAGAAATAGTTAATTAAAGTTGATGCATTTTAACACAGTGGCATATGGCGAAGTCAAAAAAAGAGGGTTATAGTTTCAGTTTTTCTTCTGAAACAGGAAAACCATATTCAAGAAATGTACCAAAATTGGCGCAAAAGTACATCGAAATGTCAGGAAATGAATTTATCAATTTCTGCAAAACTGACCACATAGTTTCTTCGTAAATGCCCATAAAAAATAGGTTTACGTGCAAATTTCTCAGAAACTTACGTACAGCAATCAACGTGGCAACGTCGCACAATCGACGTGTTTAGACATTTAAATAGCGACCGACGATTCGAATTCATATGAACATTTTTCTGACATTTTGGTTATAAAAGACCCTCCGAATGAATGCGACGTTGTCAGATCTGCTGCTCCAATTCACTACGCTAACCAATTTAATATTCTATTTGCGTCTTACAATTATTTATATTAACATTGAACTGTTTAAAACATATAGGGGAGGGTTGCCTAGTTTGGACCACTTTTTTATTTTTCTCTCCTACACGGGCATAACACATTGCAGAAAGCAAACAGAAACGGGAAAAAGATCAACATTTTATGCAGATTTTATCATGTATTTGGTGTGTTGATAAAATATGTGATTAAAATAATATCTTAAAAAAAAAACTAAACTAATGACTTCGGTCCATTCCAGGCAACCGGTTTCGTAATTTGGACCCTTTTCAACGTTGGACCGCTCCTAAAAACCAATGAATTTAAAAATACAATCTAAAAACACTGATCAGGGCATTGAAAAAAAAACTTCAAAAAAGTAAAAAAATTACGCCAAGTACACGAAACCAAACAAATCACAAAAAATAGAAGATAATTACAAAATAAAAAAAAGATGTGAAATCAAAATGAGCTGCAAGTACATAAGGTGCTTTCCCGCTGCGTGCAAAGACGACACTGTGTAAGATTCGGTGATTTCCAACTGCGCTTAATAATATTAATCAGATATATTTCTATAGAAATAAATATTTCAATACCAATAAATATTTTATTCAAAATACTTGGCGCTGCGAAACCGAAAAAATGTTAATTGTCTTATTAATTGTAAATTAATAATTTACAATAACTCACTTACAATCTAAAATACATTACGAACGCACACACAAGAAAAAAATAAAACGATTAATGCAATTTATACATATTTATTCAGTTTGGCAACACCAATTCGAGGCGCAGCGCCAAGTATTTTGAATAAAATATTTATTGGTATTGAAATATTTATTTCTATAGAAATATATCTGATTAATATTATTAAGCGCAGTTGGAAATCACCGAATCTTACATTGCGTTACACAGTGTCGTCTTTGCACGCAGCGGGAAAGCACCTTATGTACTTGCAGCTCATTTTGATTTCACAACTTTTTTTTATTTTGTAATTATCTTCTATTTTTTGTGATTTGTTTGATTTCGTGTACTTGGCGTAATTTTTTTACTTTTTTGAAGTTTTTATGGGGATCTCACTTCTTTTTACAAAGATAAGCTTTACATAAAAACCCTAAATTAAAAATAATTTGCTGGTATAAAAACAAATCCCCATAAAAAATCTATTAAAAAATTATGACGACTTACCTTGTTAATTGAGACAATAATTTAGTGTCTTATGTGGTGTAAAAACTCGTGACATTTCAGAAAATTTTGACAACTTTCCTTATTTGACACTTCGTAGGTTATAAAATTCAATAGTATACATAGGTATATATGTACAATGACGGACGACGATCCCTGCCGAATGATCCCGAGAGTCGACGAACTAAACATATACTAGTTTCTTTTGGCTGAAGGTGTGCGTGTAACGCGTATACGTATTATGTTTGACGAAATTTGGTTGGAGAAGAAGAATCAGAAGAAGAAGAAAAAATTACCGTTTCCGACTGCTCCATGAGACGATATTATGATATCTCTGTCATGCGTGGACAGATTTTATTGAAATTTGGTCTTATTCGAAAGCTTATATGCGGTTTACATAAGAAAAATGCCTTTAAATTTAGAAAATATTGCAGGCGTGATGAGATATTAATGAAATAAGTCTCAGGTTAGGTTGGATTAGCCCGGCGACGAGTAAATGATAGCGGTAGCGACAGTCGACATATACAGGGTGTCTTTCCTGTACTTGGCGTCGAGACGCTACCGCGTCTCTAGATAGAAGCAGGAAGAAACAAGTATCTTACGGTGCACGTAGTGCAATAGTACGTTGTTTTGGTGGGTTTCACATTTGCACAACGTGTATGAACCCAGGTGCGACATTGAAGACATCGTATCGTGTCTTCTTCACTGTTTCTGCTACATATAGGAAGCAATACTTGAAAGAAAAAAACCTTTTTCCTATGCTTTTAACTATTCGCTACCATAACATAGATTGTATCCTACAATCCACCGGTCCAATTCAAGCAACTAGTGATGGTCCAATATTAGGCAACTTGTAGGTTACATCAAAACGATATGTTTTCATTGTTATACTTATACGAATATGGGAAAGTAAGGACATGAAGTTGTAGCTAAGACGGCACACTTTACACTAGTATCCAGGGTTGCCAGGCGGTTCAGTACACCGTACTGGCATATATGACGTCACAAGACGGCATAGACCTATATACACTACTCGACTTGTGCACGCCGTGCGATGAATTGTGGTACTAATCGGTAGTGGCGTCACTTGGCATACCTTGGCGCTGGTGTCGGTTGGCATGACGTCACGAAGTCACCAACTCAAATACACCGTTATTGCTGTAGGTGTTCCCCTTCTCCTACACCGTATGACGTCATATACGTCAGCACACCGCCATTTATTCAGTACGCCTGGCAACGCTGCTAGTATCATTTAAAACTATGGTACTTACAAGATGTAGAAAGAAATTCACTTGAAATAGCACGAAAAATAATGATCGTGCACCACGTGTTTCTCTATTTCGACGAAGCTGAACGACAAGCAAATTAATAACCGTCTCGCTGTTCTCGCACGTTCCATCTGCACTTACTAAATCAGTGTAGCCAAAAAACCACTGCAAATATATTTGTTTATCGAGATACCCAAATGGTCCAATCTAGGAGCCGGTCCAATAGAGGCAACTCTCCCCTATACATGATGTTAAAAATTATTATTATTATTATTTCTATAGTATCATACTACTTTGACTAACTTAGTTGGTTAGGACGTACCTTAAGTTTGACGAAAACACATTTTACAGATTTTACACCATTAACACACACGAAGAGAAATCCACGAAAACTGCCTGATATGCTGCTTTCGATCTGTTTCCTCCTTCGCGCGAATGAAAGTTTGTGAAAACAAATATTGCCGTCAAGATTGTAATATTTGATTGCGTATTTTGAATCTCAAAATCCCCTTCCTTCGCCATTCCATTAATCTACAAAGGGGTTAATTCGTCGACTATTCTTCATAGCCGAGCTCCTCTTCCTCCTGTTCCGTGATTTTCAATCATTGATCCCGTAATTACTATGAAAACGTCCTTTTCCTCGTTGGTCGTTACCGCCTTCCAGCACCAGCTAGATCTTTCTTTCCCGCTCCTAATTTTCATCTAGTTAGAGGCGCTCTTTCCTCTCCGTCTTCATCGCGCCTCTTTCCTCTCCCCCCTCCGTCCCTCCTCGAAATCCTATACTTTCCGGCGCGGCCATCCTTCCCCAACACTTCGCTCGCCGCGCTATTCCTTCATCTAGCTCGAGCGATCATCCTTCGTGCCGCAATGTGTAACAACGACTCGTCACACTCTGCTTGCCGGCGCACACGATAATTGCCCTCATTATAGTTATTTAAAAAGCGCTGCCGCCTCCTCCGCGGCGATCGAGCCGCGATATAAGGACGCGCGCGCGCGCACGCCAACGCGAATTAATCGCGGCGAAGGATAGAGGGGCAGGAGAGAGGAAAAAAGTAAAACGAAAGAAGAGCTCGCGCGCGTACGGTCGTGCGCCTTCGTTGTACGATCGTAACTCTGTCGCGTTACTATAGGCAGTTCCAGCCGCTCTTTCCTCCTTCCCTTCCTGTTCCTCCTGCATCATCCTTCTCTCCCCTCTTTTTCTTTTCCTTCTTCCACTATCCGGCAGGCTATTGTTCCGGTTTGAGGGTTTCAAACGAATACAGCAGCGGCCCGTTCTTCTTGTCGGAGCCTCCAGATAAGGACGTGATTCCTTTATTAATTTTTTTTTTTTTTTTACCGTAAAACGGGGATGACTCAACACAGCAGCTTCGTAATAAAAGATTAATGGTGTTTAATTAGCAAGCGGGCTCGCAATTAACATGGGCAATAGAAGTTTCCCGTAATTGGGGAATTAAACGCGCCGAGAGATAAATTGAGGGAGATTAAGGGAAGGGGTTGTGGGTTTTCGCCGAGGACGTACAAGTTATGCGGACGTACCTAGAATTTCGATACGCCAACTAGTGACAGAAAATTGAACTACCGAGAGTAGGTCGAAATCCGTCGAAGGGTGCGTTCCACTTGCGCCCAAATCGCCCGCAACGCCCGCGATTTTCATTAAGGTGGGTTCTCCTATACGCGACTAGACACAACGTCAAGAATTTCAAAGTCGATTTTCTCGAAACTGAAGCGCGATATAAAAAAAGTTACTCTTTCTTTTCGACTTATAACAAGTAAATAAGTCGAAAAAGAGGAATAAGATTTTTTGATATTGTGCTTCATTTTCAAGAAAATCGACTTTGAAATTCTTGACATTGTGTCCAGTCGCGTATAGGAGAACCCACCTTAATGAAAATTGCGGGCGTTGCGGGCGATTTGGGCGCAAGTGGAACGCACCCGAAGTCCAGTGATTGTCAGTGTTTATATAGACATGTTGTGAAAAACGAGTGTTTTTAAATTACTTTGAACACTATATTTTTACTTATTCGATTAATAAATACTTATTCGGAATGTTTGGTGGGATCCGGACCTACTTTCAGTAGTTTCCCAACTTACCACCATAGCGCTGAAACCTCAGCCACGGCTCCACTGAGTTTCCCAATAAGTCGCAGAAGATATTTCGCAGTTACCATTATTTTTCTGAAATTTGAACACAGTTATAGTTTCGATAAGCTATGTACAGGGTGTTTATAAAAATGTTGGGCATTTTTTCAGGATCGGTCCTGCTCATCAAAATAATAAGGAAAGTTAGTATACGCATATGTCCGATAATGCTTAGTTTTGCAGTTATAAGCAGTTTTATATTCCGTAAAACACCGGCCCGAAATGGCCATTAAGGCCGGTATTCACAAACGTGTCTTAAGATTAAGCAAATGCTTAAGCATTCGGCATCCTTTACTAGCTACTAGGGTTAGTAGAGGATGCCGCATGCTTAAGCATTTGCTTAATCTTAAGACACGTTTGTGAATACCGGCCTAAATCCTATTTTTTGGGCTAAGAACATAGTCCACATAGTTCTTAAAAAAAATTCCTAAATTTTGATATGTTTTTAGCCCATAAAATAGGATTCCACCCACGGTGTAATAGACAGGTGTTCCGACTCTGTACCTTTTACCCCAGCGATTTTGTGTGCCGATTTCTGTTTAATTCCCCTGGCCGTCGCGAGAGGCGTCGTGACTTAGAAGGCATATACATATGTATTAATGAGACTGTAGTAGTAGAGATTTTGGTGGTATTACTGGGCTTGCCAGACACAACAGGCCATATGTAAATGCCTTTACGACATCGACGAAATCTGCCGGCCGCCAGAAGAACTAGGACGAAAAAGTCACACATTCTGGACAGGAGTCGGAACACCTGTATATTACACCGTGATTCCACCCTTAAAGGGCAACCGTCAGACTGGCGCGTTCGTCAGTTGGCCTAATGTACTCTATATTTTCCATGGCCGTCTGTAGTACAGGCCGGACACTACGATGTTGCAACACCGCATTTCGAACAACCATCAATCCGATGACTATGTTCCGACCGGTACCAGAGCCGGCCGTATGAGACTATATCCTTCACTGTTTCGGAAAATTTTTCAATGTTATCTTTCTTGTAACGGGTCAAAATATTTTCTATTTGAGACCAACGAGTAATTCTTACATCCTGTGGTAAAATCCACTCTAACTGTGACTTTGTCAATATGTTCATGTTTACAATTACATTGCATGTCATATCATTTGATATTTTTATACAACTAACGATCTTTGGTATTATGTCATTGAAATCACAGCTATAAGATAGAACAAAATTAATATTTTGTATCCACTTTTTCTTTAAATTTTCATCACGAGAAAACCGAAAAACAGCGGTATATTTTACAAAAGAACTTGCATAATTACTATTGCAGTTTTGGAATACGACACTTGTCTGGCATCTGCAAAACAGCATCAAAAACATAATCTCCATAGGTCGTAGTGATTTATTAAAGTTTCATATTTATTATTACAAATACAAAAAAATGTCAACAGAAATGGTGGTTATGATCGTTTATTATTCACCGTATTGTTCCATTTTTGCAATTCTTACACTTCAATAATATATTATTTACAACACTTTTTGTATACACACATAAATTACACTTCTATAAATACACTAAATCAACATTAAATCGACATAACATAATAGTAGTACATAACCACGATGGCCGTGACATAACGCGCCAAAGGCTTCAGAAAAATTCAAATAGGACTGATGACAGCGTTGCCAAATTCACTATGTTCCGGCCTGTACTACAGACGGCCATGACATTTTCATTCATATCCTTTCCTTCTCTCCTTAAAAAAAAAAACAAAGGCGAAATGATAATCAATATATCGATTCGCGGAAACACAGCTGGACTTCGTTAAATGCCACTTTACAGGCGTTTCGGACCCGCGTTTTACGAGATACAAAAATCCTTATAACTGCAAAACTAAGCATTATTGGACATACGCGTAGATACATCAACTTTTTTTTATTATTTTGTTGAGTAGAACCGATCCTGGAAAATGCCCCACATATTTATAAACACCCCGTATATAATTCATGTGAAATTTTATGTCTCACAGTTTGAACAGTTTTCAACACATTAAGTGTTACAATCCCGAAACCTCGAACAAAGTACTTTTGCACAACACGGTTCGTACAGTACAAGGTACAACTGCACTGTTACATTTGCAGAAGAGAGGAGGTCACAGAAAGATAAATCTCCTCAACCCGATCAACTTATTCCTCAGTGGCGGATTTAAGAAAAAAGGACCAGGTGGCAAACGTACCGAAGGGCCCATTTTTGGGGGAAAATGAAGAGGAAGTTTACTAAAAACGGGCTAAATGTAGTAGTACAGAAAAAAAATATAGTGTTTGGTTAAAATTATATTTTTTTTAAGATAAAGCCCTAGTGGGGCCTTCTGGGTAGGGGCCCATTTTTCGGGAAAATGAAGTGGTAGTTTACTAAAAAGGGGCTAAATATAGTAGTACAGAAAAAAAATATAGTGTTTAGTTAAAATCATATTTTTTTAAGATAAGGCCCTAGTGGGGCCTTCTGGGCAGGGGCCCATTTTCGGGAAAATGAAGAGGTAGTTTACTAAAAAGGGGCTAAATGTAGTAGTACAGAAAAAAAATATAGTGTTTGGTTAAAATCATATTTTTTTAAGATAAGGCCCTAGTGGGGCCTTCTGGGCAGGGGCCCATTTTTCGGGAAAATGAAGAGGTAGTTTACTAAAAAGGGGCTAAATGTAGTAGTACAGAAAAAAAAATATAGTGTTTGGTTAAAATCATATTTTTTTAAGATAAGGCCCTAGTGGGGCCTTCTGGGCAGGGGCCCATTTTTCGGGAAAATGAAGTGGTAGTTTACTAAAAAGGGGCTAAATGTAGTAGTACAGAAAAAAAATATAGTGTTTGGTTAAAATCATATTTTTTTTAAGATAAAGCCCTAGTGGGGCCTTCTGGGTAGGGGCCCATTTTTCGGGAAAATGAAGTGGTAGTTTACTAAAAAGGGGCTAAATGTAGTAGTGCAGAAAAAAAAATATAGTGTTTGGTTAAAATCATATTTTTTTAAGATAAGGCCCTAGTGGGGCCTTCTGGGCAGGGGCCCATTTTTCGGGAAAATGAAGAGGTAGTTTACTAAAAAGGGGTTAAATGTAGTAGTACAGAAAAAAAAATATTGTGTTTGGTTAAAATCATATTTTTTTTTAAGATAAGGCCCTAGTGGGGCCTTCTGGGCAGGGCCCATTTTTCGGGAAAATGAAGAGGTAGTTTACTAAAAACGGGCCAAATGTAGTAGTTTGGATTCCAACACCTAATCATAATTTTTTTTGGTCACGAGGCCCTGCTGGGGCCTTCTGTGCAGGGGCCTAGGCGGCAACTGATCATCAGCCACCCTGTTAAATCCGCCACTGTTATTCCTCCACCATTCTCTCTTAATTGCAATCAGAAAAGAGATACGACACGTTACAGTTGCGCGATTACTGTTCATTCAACTTCCCAAAGATTCAACGAGTGATCGAAAATACGAATTTCATTCGTTACGTCTTAGGCCAAGAGAGTTTGCTTCCAGGCGGAGCACACTCATGATTTTATGGTCCGCTTGGAACTATATACATGTGTGATGTAGCAACGTGGCAAATGTTACAAGTTTTAGACACTTCGCGCGTTATTAACGGTTTACTGCGAATCATGGAGCGTGTTATATGTGTGTATACATTCAGCACCGCGTTTAACGGTAAACACGAGAGCAAATACTATCCTGGATGATAATTAAACGCTTTTGTCAGGTTAACCGCGTTTTCCATCCTTCCTTCCTAGCTGCCTATGTCTCCTTTAAAATTCATATTCGCCTGCCTAATTGGATTAGCTTCTGCGTTGATTTCCTTGTTGGATGGAAATCATTTCTGGTAGCTGGTACTTCAAGTGATCCCTGATTATTCCAACCGCGTTCTAGTTAGGTGGCTTGTGATGCTTCTCATTGTTAACTAGAGACGAAGGCACACAGCAGCCCTTGCAATTGATATTTTAAGGGTTACCTCATGTGCTATTGAATCTTTGCGGCGCATCCTCCCGTCTGGGTGCGCAAACGTAGCAACGCTAGCGCTGACGCATAAATTATTCACATCGTTTGTGAAGCGAACCTCGTATTCGATTATAATTTGTAATATAACGGACACCTCCTGTACCGTTGCGTTGAATTTTAGCGGAGCCTTGTTCGTTTTTAGCGCACACTTCCTTTGGAAGTTCTACAGTTTCTAAACCCAGCTGAGATCTCGGTGCGAAGCGCCTGAATTTCGTCACGCGAGAGATGCGCAATTACTAAGGGAGCGAACATTCTTGCTTGTTTGGCTTCTAAAATAGGGAACTGAGCTTCCACTTTGCAGCAGTTCTGCTCCTTTCGAGTTATCATAACCATTATTCTCAATTATGATCCTTGAAGGCGGGTACCGCTCTTACCCCCGTGGCTGGAAAGACCGAGGAATTCCCACGAAGATAAAGTCCGGCGAGCAGCTCAGAGTCAGGAGGACAAAAGGGATTCAGATCATCAACGAATGGTATCAGTGCAGATGCTCTTGTGCCTACCGCTTCCGCATTTGTGCCTATAAAGCTGGTCTGCGTTTCGTTCAGAGCGCATCTAGATGGCATCGTCCTCACGATTCCACCGGACGCGTGCGATGCATTTTTAAAGATTCGTCACTCCCGAAAGAGACGCGGAGTTCCCATGAGGGGATCACCAACGTCCGAACTGCTAAAACTTTAATTGCTCTGTGGATCATTAAATTGCGATTGTCCTCTTTGAAGTAGAGCAAAGTGGTGGTTTGCTTAAGTAGGATTAAATTATGACACGTAAGGAAGCTTCTGAATGCATTAGAATTGGCAAGAAACGTTACTTTATTTTTATGATCTTTTTGCTACAATTGAATTTTCGTTTTTTATTATCGCCCCTACTAGAATCTTGCTGAAATTTCTTTTGAAGAAATATGGCAACGCGATTCGCAAAGCAGTTCTAAGAAAAAAATTAGAAGTTGTTCATTTAATTTTTACAATTCTAGTAGGGGCGAAGATAGAAACTATTTTGAAAAATAATAAAAAAAAATTGTACAAAGATTCAAGTTATACAGTGTTTCAAAAAATAAATCACGAAAATCACCTATTTTTGGGACCTTGAAATGCGAATGTGCCCTTAAGGGGTTGTACCTAGTCAGGAGGCCGAAAAGAGGCGAATGCTTGTGAATTTTTTTTTAAAAAGCGGAAGCATATATTTTTACAGAACTTTTTGCACTTAAAAGAGCGACATTTAAAGAACAGTTGGTAATTTTTTTGTAGATAAATATTTACGTTTATAATAAAATTACAAGCGACATCCAAGAAGACTTTTTAAAAAGTTGTTTTGGGGTGAGTCCAACGGAACCACCTATCTAAAATCAAAAAACAAAAAAGATTTTGCAAAAATCAGGACTTCAACTTTAAATAGCCGCCATTTTGTTTTAAATTAATATTTCGGAAATTCCCTCCGTTAATTAAAGGATACATTAATATATTAACGAAATCTTTTTTTTTTTTTGATAATATATACATATGTATATGAAGGCACTACAGTCGTCTGATGTGTAGGCGTTTTTTCTGCGGTTTTGCAATGATTAAAAAAAACGGAGGTTCAGATCGACTTGAAATTTTTACAGCATGTTCAAAATATATTCCTTTCTGACCTGAACCTCAACATTACAGTGTAAAAACTCTAGTTTCCGAGATAAAAAACAAAACAGATATCTGTGCACCCGAAAATCGACATTTATCGTGAAACTTTGCCTTCTCCTAGTCGCTGTTTTAATAATTTTAGTTCCATTCTTTTTTCCGAGGTTCAGGCCGAAAGTGCAGGTTCTAGGAGAAACATATTCCAAGGAAACCGTTGTATCTTTATTTTTAAGCTCACTATCGGGGCAAAACCAAAGACACATTTTCTAAACCACTGTATAATCAATCTCGTGTGGCGCCATTGGTAAAATAGATATGTATAAAAAATATTCCTAACATTGTATAAAAGGAAAAGTCTGTGCTTGCTTTCATCTCCTTGTAATTAATTCCCACAAATTACTTGATTTCCGAACGATCTGTTCGATTTGTTATTTTTGAAAAATATGTAATTCTTTGTGAATTTTTTATACCAAAACGACGCAACAAATTAATTTGAGGCTCGGCATGCGGTGTCATTGTATCTTGAACTATTCTTCTCTTTTTGTGTGACAGTGAAAAAAACATGGCAGACACAGAAACCCAACAAGGCGCAAGCCCCCGTAATTATGCAGAAAAGGTGTTTCAGCACTGATTTCAATGATTCTTGAATATGTTCTCGGGGACATGATTCTAAGCAACTTTTCCCTATACATACAACCGCCGCTCGGCTTTAATTTTCGAGATATTCAAAAAACCCTGGTCGGCACGTGCTCAGGGCTAGAATTGTTTGCCGCGAACTTCAGAGAATTAACATAAAAAAATGTGTTTCAGAAGCATACTCTCTGCAGAATAGCATCCCGACAAGCAACACGCGAAGGTGTCTAATGCAAATAAAGCATACAAATGCACATTATTTAAATAAAAGTGAAGTAGCTTTTGTAAGTTAGGGTATCTAAGCTATCATCCGCTTAGATCAAATTTAGGGATCCGCGCGGTGGCTTTATTATTCCATTTGCACGGGGCGCGTCCCGGCGCTTCCTCGACGAGCGAGAGCCTCTTTACAAATAATTCGGAACGGAGAGGTTTTGAAGGGCGATTCCTTCGGGACGAGATTTTTCCGGGTAGGGCAGTCGGCTCCTCGATTGTTCGCGGTGGAACAGCGCAATGAAAGCTGGATGGTACGAACAAAAAGCCGTGAGGTAGACATAAATAAATAGGTGGTGGGTGTGGTTGGTAGGCCGCACACATGGCGTCGTGACCCGTCTCTTCTCTTCGTGAGCTCAGGGCTCGCTTAAGTTATGCCCTGCGGAATGCTGTTGCCCCTGCTTCTTTCGGTGTCGTAGCTAATACGCAGTTTCGCCGCGTGGTGTGCCTAGTTTCGCCTCCTTGTTTGCCTTTAATCTGTCGCGGCTCAATTTGTTCATCCCCTAGTAGCACAAAATATTGATTAAATATTTCTTCCAAATATTAAACAAATGTTTTTTTAGCCACACTTTTTAATATGAAAAAAATGTTGATTCCAAATATTATATACACATACTGAAAATGTGTAATGAATGTTTAGAAAATATGAACTAAATATTCGTGAAATATAAAAGAAATATTTAGAAAGTGTAAAGAAAATATTCTGGAAATTGTGAAATTAATATTCAGAATTCCAAAATAAATATTCAGGAAATGTAAAATATATATTTAAAAAATGTAAAGTAAATATTCAGGAAATGTGAAATAAATATTCAGGAAATGTAAAATTAATATTTAAAAAATGTAAAGTAGATATTCAAAAAATGTGAAATAAATATTCAGGAAATGTGAAATAAACATTCCGAAAAAATATTTTGTTTCTACCATTAAATAAATATTTACTATGTATACTTGAAAAAAAATATTTTTTTCATAATATAAAATGAATGTTTCCAGTATATTTGGAAAAAATATTTGCTGCTTAATCTAGAATAAATATTGTATGTATATTTAAATATCAAAAAGAGATTGAACCTCTTTTTAATGTTGGATGTATGTGCATTCAATATTTTGTGCTACTAGGGTCTACTCATAAAAATAGTCGGTGATACCTGCGCGATGACAGAACCTAGTCCGGGTTTTAATGGGATATAATTGTTGACAGGTATACAGGGCGATTCAGAATTGTACAATCGTATTTTACGAAGTAAGTTATAAACTAAATAACACTACATAACACTACACCTACATATTATAAACTAAAAAAAGGAAACAAACTTATGCGAACATGTGTCGCGTATAAGTATTGTGGATTCTGAGTTATAGAAAATTGAAGGAAATGATTTAAGAATTTTGTTTTTGCATTGGTACACAGTATGAGCAGCTACTATCGGTTTGATTTATTAATAAAACAATTGGGTGTAATGAACAATGCGAAATCGATTCGACGGTATTCAAACGATGGCTAGTATTTTCCAGCGAGTACGAGACTCGATCTTGAAAAATTACAGATATACTTGAGGGCTTGTATAAATAATTCAAGAATGATTGTACTATGTATTCGCTTATCAACAATCAGAGAATAAAAAGGAATACCCATGCAAATTTCTTGAAAAGTGCAGAAATTATCTTGCGTTATGGAAAAGAAAATTCTGTAATTACAAAGGTAAACAATGAGAGCACGAATATTATTAAAGACTTTTTCGCTTGTTAATTCTATAATGATTCCAGTGCACGCGGTTTTTTTTTCAGGATATGTAACAGAAATATTCATCGGCATGTTGTAAGGTTTATACTAAAACTTCAGATTTTGTCCACCTTTGTGCTGGAAGACAGCAATCAATTCGTGGATCGCTAAGCATGAACAACAAACATGCTTAAGCGTCTACTGGTCACTTAAGAGGAGGTTCCGCTCTAAAAATCGATTTTTTTTTATTTCACTTTTCGAATGTTCAACCTTTTAAGAATACGCGTTTAAAAGGATTGTTGAAATTCGTAAAATTCCCGAAGTTATAGGCATTTGAGTAGCGGCAAATGCCTGGGTAACGCCCGGCCACTCGGCGCTCACGTAAAACTGTAAACGCGTTTTTCTCGAAACAGTGTTCTTAAAATCGTTGGACACAATATCTCAAGAAGTTATTATCCGATTCGACTGAGACATTTTTATTTTGAAGAATATTCTTCTGGCTCGTGGGGAAACCAGTAATATTTAAAAAAAAATCAAAATTTGTAATTTTTAAAGGCGTTGAAAGAACGAAAAATATAGGGAAAAGTGATTCCAAACTTCAAGTGTGGTTATTTTCTCAACAAATGTCACTTTTTGTATTTTTGACTGCTAAGTCCACGAGCGAGTTTCATGCCCTTTAATAATCCGACATTGTTTTTTATTTCAGACGAATGGTTTAGGTGCTACAGGTTCCACCGTTTTGGATGAATTTTTTGACGCCTCGACTTTAACGGTTCCCAAGTGCCGTCTGCAATGATTAATTATAAAACAAAAAATTTATTTCTATAGTTTAAGACATCCTTAATGCAATGCAAAAAGTCCCATTGAATTATATGTCGTGCTTTTCCTTTAATTAATTCCTAAAGATCACCAATTTTGATGTGCTCTAGACCGGAACAGCCCCTTAAGTGTTCATCAGAACATTTTCGCAAACCTCAGTTCACGGTTATTCAGAAATACTGGGACAGTGCTTGAACCTTGAAACACCTGAATTCCATTTTGGGCGAGCAAGGTTTGCCATAAGATTGCAAAGGTTCGCAATCTTTACACGATGAATGCTGGAAGCGACAATCACAAACATAAGTCTAATCATTTATTCCTTCTGACTAGGGCCCAGCAGTGAAGCTTGCCGGTTCACCGAACGAAGCTTTTCCAGCGGAATAATATTTTCGAGGGTCAGGTCCCGGTTGTCCAGCGTAGCTGGACATTTCTAAGCCCGCGTGTAACGCCGTTCATGACTTAACACGGTGCTTCGGTTCGGCTGTGCTTTGGCGGCTGAGGCTGCCGGGACAATGCCGCATTGTTTCATCGTCGTAGCTATCTAGTCGGTACGGTAGCAGGCCCGAACGATGTTTATTATCCTCTTGCGCAACAAAACAAAATGCCCCGGTGTTATATTCTCCTCTGGTTCGTGGTCGAATCAGTTTCCCATATAAAATCCACGGACGCCGGGTATTCCGTCGTAACTTCAAAGCAGGCACGACGTTCCTCGAGGGTGTCCTTAGTGCCTCCGAGTTTCTGCGGCCCCGCAGAAACCCTTGGAAAATCTGGAGGAGACCTCTACTGGAATCTAACCAAGGATCCGCGAAGGATTCCTATCAGAAATTGTAAACTACGACATGTTAAATTAGCTTCTTACTGCAGTACAGTTTGGAAAATGGCCTTGGTGCCCGAAGAAAGCCTTGGGACGAAGAAGCCCTTCACTGGACGTCTACCGAGAGACAAAGGATTTAGATCTGTTCTTACTGACGACTTCTTAATCACCCTTTCTCTTCGTTATAACTTCGAACGAGGTATCGATACATCCTGGAAGTGTCTCCGGTACCATCGTGCTCCTGCGATCTCATAAATATCCTCAGAGAACTCAAGGATACTCAACAGAAGCCTCTGCTGGAAGTTAGATAAGGAACGAAGAAGGGATTCTTATGGGCTAGAAATTGTTAATTAGCCTTTTACACCTTCGCACTTTTGCGATTAGCATATCTGCTGGCTAAGGAAACTCCATTATATCTCACGCATCCTCAACGCACGCGGGCTTCGGCGTAATGTCTAAGAGAATGAAAAAGGAAGGAGCGGAGAAAAAAAGAATTAGAAAACCTGTGGAGTCTATTGTCCGAGTTGGTGAAAGCGAGCCGTTTCCAGATTTGATCTCCGATTAGCCTTGGCACGATTCGATGGAAATCAATGCGCGCTCTCCCCCGGATTGTTATCCCCCAGTCCGGGCGGGAGTTCCAGCCCGCCCCGTGCTTTTCTTCCTTCCATGAAAATCCTGCGCACACCGATTTTAACGACAATGCTATTCCGGCGTTTTTAATGCAAATCCGCGAAAGGAAAAACCGTAAGGGCATTATAATTTATATTACTACATGTGGCAGCGGCACTTCCGGCGAGAGAGCATAGGCGCAGTTCCGGTCAGCTCGGCCTGGAGATCCTACATCGCCAGATTATGAGCCCATGCCGCTTTTACAATGGATCGCCTGCCTGACTCATACGTCAGCCGGAGTAATTTTGTTGCCACACTTGCCATCAGCGAAAAAATATATCCTCCGATCGACTGGGGCAGAAGGGTTTAGGCACGCGTTCGATATCCGTGTTTGGAGATTTTTTTATTCATTTAGAAGCTCAAAATTGGGTTGTTTCAGGTTGATACCTATTAGTTTAATCTTTGTGTTAGTTGATTTTTAACCGACTTCAAAAAGGAGGAGGTTATAGATTCGATCCGTTTGTATTTTTTTTTTTTTTTTTTTTTTTTGTTCGCCCCCGTATAACTCCTCAGTATGTTGAGTCAATATATATAAAACTAAAAAGTTAAAACTAAAAAAATTAAAAAAAAAATTAAAACCGAATTCAAAAAAATAAAATCGCACTAAAAAGTAAAAAATAATTTTTTCCCTTATTTAGGGAAAATATGTTATCCGGCGCCAGATTTACACAGTGCAAATGACGAGGCGCCGACTTAAAAAATATGAGAGTCGTAGATTAAATAAAGGAAAAAAGAATTTTTTACTTTTTAGTGCAATTTTATTTTTTTGAAGTCTGATTTAATTTTTTCTTCAAATTTTTTTATTTTGTTATGATTATTCGAAACACATTGGGAAGAACAAATCGGCAGATTCGAAATTATATCCAAGCTTCGCTGGGCAATTGTATTTCAAGATACTCCAATGGCGACGAACAATTCTGTAATAGACTTGTCCGCTTCAACATTTTTTATTCATAAATATGGTAGAGTATAGATTATTTGCGGCGTGGATTAATGAATAATACAATTTTTATTTCGATAAAGAAAAATCGCGTCTATCCGTTTAAGCATGATTGACGTTCACGCCACGAACTGCCCGTGTTTTATGTAATCTACAATCTTTTGCACAGTGTTTTGGAATCGTGCGAAGTTCACTCTGCCTTCCTCGCTAGTCTTCGATTTGTAAATGGCGGTTGTGTAAGCGGATGTCAATTCGGTGACTAGCCTCTGGGCCCTTCTGGCGGCTGCCTCGATCGAACCTGTTGGCGTTTTGATGCTTTGCGCCGTTCGTACGATTTCCTCCTTAATGAGGCTCACCAGCTGCTCATCGTCCTTCTCGGTCGACGTCCCGCTCGAGATAACTCGGAAAATTCCTCTGATGATCCCGTCCGTTGCACCTGAAGCACCAACAAGCTTTTTAAACTTACATCTGCTCCGATTTTTCTTTATCTTGATTTTGCACCGGCAGCTTTGTGATCTGCTGAACCGAAAATACTACTAAAGTGGAGTTCTCAGTTCCATTTATGGTTGACTGATCTGGTTTTTGATCATGATGACATGTTACAGAGGAAATGGATTCTCATGTATTCTCTTTAACTTCTGCTTCAGAAGGAATTCTGATGTCATAGGGTAACTGTACTCGCAGTTGACAGTGTGCCATTAGTCGACACTTTTATTTTCAGTCGCGAATAATAAGCTTTCCATGAAAGAAATGTTTTTGACTAATACGCTGTTTGAAAAAGTATTAGTCAAGAATATTTTTTTTCTAGTAAGCTTATTATTCGCGACTGAAAATAAAAGTGTCAACTATTGGTACACTGTCAACTACGAGTACAGTTACCCTAATGAGTCTAACTTCTCAAAACTTATTTTTTTGGCAAACAGCTTTTGATCAATAATGCGCGATCCACTGTTATCGGATATTTTAAAAACTGCGGAAAGTGAATTCTTATGTTTTATACAACCCCATAATCAGGGGCGGATTTGGAGATTCGGCGACCCCAGGCTAACAAGTGTCTGCCGCTCTTTCCGCGAAATATCATCATATATTATATTTTAAAAGAGTCGTGGCAATTTCAAAAGTAATTATGAGTTGGAAAGTAATTAATATATGAGTTATTGCTAATTTGCTATATGAAAAAGAAGTGAATTGTTTTCAAAGTTGCCTCAAGCCTCTGTGTTTAAACCTTTCCCAATTTCTTTCGCTCAAAATTGGTGGATCTCCCAATTTTACCGCTCCCCCAAATTTGATGCTCCCCAAAATTCGTCGCTCCCCAAAATTTGATGCTCCCCAAAATTTACCGCGCCCCAAAATTTATGGGTCTCTAAAATTTACCACTCTCTAAAATTTGCCGCTCCCCCAAATTTTCCGCCCTAGGCTGCAGCCTACTTAGAATATACACAAATCGGCCCCTGCCTATAATAATACTGTTTATATTTTATTTACTATTATTCTTAACGCAATTGTCTGTATTAAATTCATCCAATTATATTTGAGTGTAAACCTTTATTATCTTATGCATTAGAGTTTAACTGATTCTTGCACTCAAAATACTGAAGGACATACTCATAAATAATTTTGCTTTCTTCGTTGTTAGTTTTTCATTAATAATTATGTGAACCATCTCTCCCGGAGATGCGAACCATCTCTCCCGACATTTCAGGAGAGATGGTCAGATGTCGTGACTTCAGTTTTTAACCCGATTTTCAGAAAATATTGGTTCCAAAGGAAATATACACTTTTACTGAATCAGCATAAAATTTTAAACATATTAGGTTTATTCTGATAAAATAAATAATATTATTACATATCTTTTATTAGTGTTCTTAGAAAATTCGTAGCTTCTTCTACTTCAACGATATAAGATATAACTATATGTATTCCACAACAATAATTAGTTTTAACTATATGAAATTACGTCTGTATTCGGATATGTACGCACTTTGAAAAAAATGGATTTTTTTCTTTGGACATTTTTTTTAGAAATATTAAGCCTTTGGAATATTTTCCAAACAGATTATTTTCGAAACTATATTATTAGGTTACTTATGGAACTGATTAACTTCTAAGTTAATACTCGATACTATTGAGTCACTAGTCATCAGAGTATTTAATCTTATGTTTTTTAACTTGTATGACTAAAAATCGCTATATAAGACAAAACAGAATTTCCATTGTTTCTATTACATCGCGGTTCTCTTGAAGTTATATTTATGACGTCAGTGAAGGGGATATGTCCAGAAATGTTAGATCGATTTACATACATAAAATTTTCAGGTAACAATCTCTGCAAGTGTCTGAAGGTGGCTACGTTCGAGTACCTTTTGTATTTTCATTTCTCTTAACTGGAAAATCAAAAAAGTGTAAGCAAAACTCGATAACTTACAATTTCATGGACCGCCTGTTTGTTATTTACTCGAAAACTTTTGTTCACATAGTTATTCAACTACACCTTGCTTTTTCTAATAATGTAAAAGAGAACAGTTCATTACAGAAAAAATTCCAAAGTTGATGCTCCAATTTTTTAACCGTTTGCGTGTTGTAAGTAGCCTTTCAATAAGTTATTCTCCACGCGTTTTCATCGTCAAACTACAAAAGACAAGTTACGAACACACTGCCTAATACTTCTATCAAATCGGTTTACAAATAAGTTTTGGTAAACAAATGAATCCAAATCGTCATGTAATCAAGAATAAAATTATACTGTTCGATGCAACAATGGCCTCAGTGCCAAAAGTCAGTTTCGAGAGAAGTATCTGTAAACATTACGAAGTCAAATCTTTTTTATACACAGTGAAGTTGTCGTAAAACTGTCTATAATATTTAAAAAATTTATATATCTCCTTTATTAGATACAATCGTAATTAAATGTAATAAATTAATCAGATAGAAATTAATTTTAATTACAGCCCTCTCAGGCCGTTCTTGCATAAAATGAAGAAACATAGAAAAATGTTGTTTTTAACATTAGTATTTATTATTTATTTAATATTCGCATAATATTTTAAAGAAAATTAGAATATTGACAAAAATATAGTCACCAAAATAGTCCACATCGATTCGCAAAATGTACCATAGCTCTGTCAACTTTAAAGATACGGCAGCAAAATTTAGAGGGCATGCGCAGAAAAGAGCGAGGAGCCTAACTAGGGTAGATGTCCCAATTACTGCCAGTGTCCCAATTACTGCCACTTGATTTATTATATGTAATAAAAGCGTAACGTATAAAAATAAATGTACAAAAAATAGTTATTATAATAACTATTATAATAACTATTATAATAACTATTTTTTGTACATTTATTTTTATACGTCTCTAACGGAATGTTTCGTTCACCTGTCGCCAGTGTCCTCTTCTCGATCGATTTCCACGGATCGCTCTCGCGGCGGATTGCTGGCGATAGTGTGATACTGCAAGCTAGAAGGACGATCGCGATCGCCGCGAGTTTTGCCATCCTTGGACGTCCCATCGGGTGAAACTGGCGGCCGTCCGTCATCCGATTTTCTCTTTTTATACGACGACTACTGCTCCCTTGGCTGGCATCGAGTAGGGACATTATGTAAAGTGCAATTTTCGTGCGGCCAGCACCGATCATTACGAATGATCCTGATGCGTGTCATTAAAATGAAAAGACAGAAGGGAAAGTGGAGCAGCGTGACGCACCGCAAGAAAGTATATTGTTTCGCGGGTTACATTGATTTTCGCGTTTCTACGTACAGACACCGTGGCGGGGAGCGTTTCTGTCGGGGAAAATTGGAGCAAGGTGAAAGTGCAGATGCAACCAGCCACGCTTTGAAATGTGTTTTCGTAGCCGCTGGAAACCTCGCGCGAGGGTACAATATTATTGGTCCTGGGGGTGACGCTACTTTTTTTAAACTCCTTTCGTTATTCTGCTAGACCCTACGCGCAGTTATGCATTCGGAATTGAGGAGCTGAAATGGTAAGCGAATGTAAGGGCCAGTTAAAATTTTGAGTAGAATCAAAGGGCGCTTGCCTGTTCATTTTGGCACTTACATCGTTTATCGTTTGGTAGGGTGAGCAGGCCAGTAGATGGACGGTTTAGCTGAGTCCGAAGTTTATATCAAGATTTTGGTTAGGAATATTTGTTTTATGAAACAAAAATCAACATCTTTACACGTAGAAATATATAAATTTAAAGAAAAAAAATAATTTCATGGAAAAAAATTAATTTATTCGAGCATTATTCATAGCCCATATCACGAGTAGATGGACTATGTGGCTAGTAAATGGACAGTCGACACCAGTAGATGGACGGCGACTAACCAAAATAGACAGTTTAAAGACAGGTAAAAGAAATATTGTATGTTATAATTTCATAATTTTCTTGCATTTATTATATTAAAAAATACTTTTTAAGAATAAGAGATATTAAAGCAAATAAACATATGAAATGAAATACGTTGTAAAATTAATTTATTTAGTCATCAATCATCTGTTTTTGTACAATTGAAATCTGTTCTTTCTAAAAAATTTCTTTTAGAAACTGTATTAACAGCACTTGACTTACTTTTCAGCTTTAACTTTTCAGGTATAACGTTTTTTGAGCGTTTTCTACAACATAAAAAAATCTTATAAATCAAAAACCTATTTTTTTCATAATTGATGATTAATCTACGAATCGTCCATCTACTGGCCTGCTTACCCTATATCACCTTTAGAGATTTAAAGGAAAACAAAGAGATTACGGCTCTGAAGATTGCTGGCACTTTCATCGTTGTTCACCACAGCGAAATTGGCACTTACGATTTTTTAACAGTTAGAATAAATGATTCTAACATTTATGACCTTTGCCACCGTAATCCCTATGGAATTCACATGCTTTTCCACTAAAAAATTATTTTTTATTTTTCCGGCACTTACACTGTTTCAACTCCTCAATTGGTTTTGACCAAATTGTCGAACTACACTTAATGCACATCGCGAACTCAAATTGAATCCGTGCTCAATTTAACTCGCAGATTGAATCAGGGTGACGATTGATTCCGTCTGACGTATTGAATAAACTTCCTGTCCAGGGATTCCTAATAAATACTATTTCTTCCCTAATGAATGAAATACTGTGGGGAAGCTCATTTAATATTTTACGAAACATTCAGTAAAGTCTTAAGGCAGGATACCACCTTTGACTGCGATTTTGGAGGCGTTTTTCATGAATTTTTTTTGCATACAAAGAATGCGCAGAAACAAAATCGGTTTCAGTCA
This sequence comes from Andrena praecox, assembly GCA_963932275.1. Taxonomy (NCBI): domain Eukaryota; kingdom Metazoa; phylum Arthropoda; class Insecta; order Hymenoptera; family Andrenidae; genus Andrena; species Andrena praecox. Next base: position 10,387,374 of record OZ010729.1, read on the forward strand.
TTCATTAATGTAACTTTAATCTGTAATTACACATTTTTTGAAACTGAAAAAGTGAAAAATAATCTCTTGTAGGTGGCGCCAAAATACACTCCTTTGGAGGAACATCGTTAGACGGCGTGTCAAATTCCGCTTTGTACGTGGCTCTTAGAAAAAAAACCAAAGAATGTTCCTATTGGCAACAATATTTTTTAATGCTGTACGTAGGGATTTTACGAAATTTCGATTTTTAAGAAAATGGCGGCCATTTGAACAAAAAGGTCAATTTTTTTAGGGTAAAAAAGTTTAAAGAAGTTTATAAAATTGCGCACCAAAAGAAACATAACAACGCTACAGCAAAAGTCCTACGTACATCGTTAGATTACACCACGGGGAAGAATTGTGCAAAGTTTCAAGTCAATCGGATGAAAATTATAGGAGTAATCTGACACGCCGATTTGGAAAACATCGTTTCGAGAAAAACGCGTTTAAAGTTTTATATAGATTTATATATCTGTTCCAATCCGGTTTTTACACAAGAAAAAGGTTCCGGTCACCTTTCTAATGAATGAATTTCGATTCTATACACTTGAAAGAGTACTTTGAGAACAAAAAAAAATTTCAATTTTTTTTAAGTGCGAAGGTGGTATCCTGCCTTAAGTCCTAAGTTTATTACACCCGTAAAAAAGTTGAAAAAGTCTCAATTAATGTTGAGCCTGGATTCAATTTTAGTTTGACGGTAAGGCCTTTCTAAGCAATCGTTTCTGCCGGGAAAGATTTGTCCAGCTCATCCTGCGATTCCAACATAGCCTGTGCTAATGAAAATTTTAATTTCTATAGGTCTTTCCTGTTAAAGGTCCCCTAGATATTATTGTTATATTGTTTTCCCCTAGATTATATTGTTGCCAAGGAACGTTACACTTTTTATAAACCTTAAGAGGCTGTTCCGGTCTAGAGCCCATAAAAATAGGTGATCTTTGGGAATTAATTAAAGGAAAACAGTGTACGTGGTAATATTTTCTATTACATTTTTAGTTCGTAGTTCTGCTTTTGATTCTAACGAGCACTCGTGCAAATTTCCCTGGGCATTCGTGTCTCCAGAATATTTTGAAGCAACGCTCTGAACGATCCGCGCGATTCCTCTCGGTAGGACAACGCGTTCAACAGGTCGTCGGTTGCCCCTCGAAAAATGTAGAAGCAGTGCCGATGCTGGCTGACGGTAAAAGTGCGTGAACATAGGGAGGGAGTGCATCCAGCCATGATTCCTCTTCACCGATTTTTACCCCCTTCCTGTCCCCTGCACTACACTCCCCCATTGAAACGGCGCGGTGGCTCGATGGCTCGCGATTAAAGCCTGTAAAGGTTTCCAGAATTCGTGTCTGGCAGAGGACGTCCACTTCCAGCAGCGATACACTTTATAGTAAACCTGAGGCCTGCCTAGAGCATAAATGTATTTGTCTCTTGTTGACACGCTATCTTTACTTTCGAGTAACAGTTTTGTAGATTCAGATTTGGGAATTTGTCCTGTGGTGGTTGAGACACTTATTTCTGTTTATAAATTGTTTTAAAAAAATTGACCGTATCAGTTATGTCAACAATTGCACTTGGCAGGTGTATTCGATGAATAAAAATGAGTTGGATATATTAAATTATAGCGTGTAGGACCTTCCTCCGCTTTATGTGTGTGTACGGGGGGATTCTAGAATTATCTCGACACTGTATATGTATATGTATGTAGCTCCATCCGAGCGAGATATATCAAGTTTGTTGTTTAATTCTTTCCTACGATCCAGCGTACTCTATGTGTACTTTGACGTCAGCAATTATTTTTTAACTGTTTTCGTTTATATGTATAGAGAAAAAGTAAATAGTTGTGTTTACTTTCCAGTCCGTTTTGAGACGGTATAGAGAATTTTGTAACCCGAATTAATTTGGCATCACATTGGGTCTTTTAAGGGTAAGCTAATTACGTTGTGTTATTTTGTTTATATGGTCTACATTTTTTTATTAACATGTTTGTACATAATGACTTGCTGTGGGGTAAGTTGATAAGGTTACGATAGATGAATTAATTATTTAATTCAAATCGTTGACATTTTGACTTGAAATCGCCTCGGACACAAGCATATTGTAGTATGTAACAGTTTACTGTAAAACTAATCTTCATGAGTTCATATTTCCAGAAAAAAAAAAATACTAAATGGAATAAAGATTTATATTTTGTACGGATTTTAGTTATTTTATTTTTTATTCATTTGGTTTTGTATGCAGTCTACTTTATTGTATTATATTTTTGTAGATCCATAAATATTAAATGAACTCAAAAATTGTACGTATTTGTACGGATTTTAGTTATTCTAATTTTTTTTTATTAGGTTTTGTGTATATAGAGTGTATTTTATTTTGTTATATTTTTGTAATTCCATAATATTAAGGAAACTGACATTTTTTAAAATAAGTAAAAATATTTATTTACAATTCTAATTATATTTTTTTGTGAAAATTCGAAAACCGGTTTAAACGGTTTTTTGGGAATAGTGGAATTCGAAAACCGGGTTTTTCAAAAGTCGGTTTTTGTATAAACCCTAGTGTTCGTAAAAGGTTAGGATGCAGGAAAGTCGACGCAAGTCGGACGTGTGCAGTAAATGACTTCCTTCCCTTTGGATATGTAACTGGGTTACATATTTTCGTTTATTTTTAAAACTTTCGCCACAAACGGCTCACACAAGCAAATTCTGCCGCACGGAGGCTCCGGTTTCTTAGCAATATGGCGGACTAGCCAAAAAGACGAGCGCGTGCTCGCCGGCGTCGTCTCGTTCCCCTGTCTCTCCGAACCGCCACCAGAGGCGCTGGGATTAAGTGGCGCAAATAATCTGTACACCTAGAAACCCATAAATCGAAATTGTGAGATCACGCATAGGGTAGGGTGGGGCTAAAAGTCCCATTTTTCGTATAAACCTATGTAAAATTTAGTACTAACAATCTAGAGATATCTGGTGTTGTTTTGTATAAACTAGAACTATTATGGTTTACGTTAGCGAAGTTCGTTTGTTGATACTGTTATTTTCTGTTGAGTTGTATCACAAAATATTTGTCAATGCAAAATGGACTTCTTGCCCCACGCACGGGGCAAAAAGTCCATTGCATAGGATAGAAAGTCCCTAATGTCTTTTCGTTTAATATTAAACTAAATAAGTAGAAAGCTCTTTTCAAATCAACAAATAGGTATTTATTAAACCAATTCTTCTTGGTACACAATATTGAAAGGAAACCATGACTCCTTTAACAAAAAATAAAAATATAAGTCAGAGGCTCACATTGACCTAAAAACTAAACAAAAATCGCTGAACTAAGATAAAAACAGTATTTAAAGACTTTGGCATCATTTCTTTATACTTTGGCCATCTTATTATGAAAACAAATAATAAAATATATATTTTCAGTCTGAGGGACTTTTTGCCCCAAAGGAACATACAATCTTAACGTACTTGGCTGATACGTTTTTAAACTGTGGTTTACTTCGTATAAAACAATAAAGACGACGTATTTCTTTTAGTTTTCGATGCATAAAATAACGAAGGCGTCGTGTAATTCGCACGACCGTACAGGAGCGACTGGCGATTCTGTGGTCACCTCCGTTTCTTCTCGCTTTTTACATAGTGTACTGCGAAACTCAATACATTGTTTAGGAATAGAGATTTTGAATTCGGGACATTTTACCCGCCGGACTTTTAGCCCCACTCTACCCTACCTACCTGGTAGCGGCCATCATAGTGTTAAGAGCTGCACTGAACCTAAGCCCATCTGGTAACCCTTTTTTTTTTTTTTTTTTTATAGAGGGGGAAAATGCTTTATGCATACCCCGGTACGGGTACCGGGGTTATGTAGGACTCACCACCAATGATGGGATACCCACTAAAAACCCCCTCTCTCATGTCCGCCTTGGTCGTGCCTACCCACTGTGGGGGGGACGTCGGTGTACTACTTCACCCCACAGTGTCAGCCCATCTGGTAACCTAACCTAACCTAACCTAACCTAACCTAACCCAACCTAACCTAAGCCCATGTGGTAAAGTTAAATAATTTCACACAATCTGCTTGCTCAGACGTCTGCACATGACTTAGGTACCTACTTCCATTAAACACATGGAATCGCTTACATCACGTGCTGTCTTATTTATTGGTTCTATTAGACCCAGTCCGCACCCAGCCTTATTCGAATTCCGAATCGGCACAGTTTCGGAGGGGATCCACATTCTGCTGACCGGTGTAACAAAGGAAAAGAGTCGCGAAGAGTCCGCGTGCACGGTATGCCGCCTATGTGTGTCCCCCATGGGGACGCATCGCGCGATCAGACGCACGTAGGAGTCTCGTGCACGTTAATGTGGGATGAATGGAAATACGGGTACTTGAGTAAGCTTAAATTACATTTCATTCATGCAGGAAAAGCAGACACGCGGGAGTCGGTCTTCCGGCTCACGTTGCGCACGTAGAAAGAGGCAGAGCTTCTGCGTAATAATGCCTGGCCTATAATGTGTATTATCCTGACATCCTGCAGCGTCTTCTTTTGCGTGCAGCTTTTCCTAGATTCAGCCCCCGCCTGGTTGCGACAGTGACGTTAATCGGACGGTGTACACCCCACGTTTTGCGTTTTCCCAGCCGTGGGTCTGAAACATCCTTTGCGGAGCCGTTATGCAAACCAAGGCGGGTTGAAAAGTTTCGAATTATACGCGACGGGATCATAGGACTCCGATGAGTTTCGTCAACGAAAATCATCGTGTCGCGCGCGTTCCTTTGTCGCCCCGAGTCTGGAAGACCGTACGATGGTAAAATGGAGAATGATAGAGAGCGTGGAATTTTGAAACTCCGCAGAAAAGTAAAAGTGCTGCGGAATATGTGTCTACGAATACATGCAATATCCATTCGGATTGTTTATTAGGACTGACTGATGTTTGTACTTCGGAATATCAACTATGTCTACAGTTTTTCTTACGGTGCGTTGAATCTGTGATGTCGTATCAGAGTTGAGCATTATCTAGATAAAAAATTATTTAAATAACGATCGAATAAATGATACTTTATCTTTATTCGTTATTCGAGGCTCGAATAATCGAAGTTATCTTTATTCGAAGAGCACCGAATGAATAATTTTATTGGATGAGAATCTATTCGACGAATGAAGATAATTTTTTTATTCGATCAAAATTTATTCGTCGAGTAACGATAGTTTTTTATTCGACGCATTTATTCGAATAAAACCTTCGAATAAAAAACTGTCGTTATTCGTCGAATAAATTTTCATAGAATAAAATTATTTATTCGGTGCTCTTCGAATAAAGATAACTTCGATTATTCGAGCCTCCAATAACGAATAAAAATTATTTTTATTTAGATAAACTTTTGCCCAACTCTATGTCGTATTCATTAAACGGATCCTTCGAATTTTCGGGAATCCCGACACTTTCGGGTGTTCCGACTCTCTCGGGAATCCCGGACACTCTCGGGAACCCCGATATCTTCGGGAAACCGACCCGTCCCGACCCCGGGTTCCCGACAGTGTCGGGTTCACGCACACCTGTACCAGACACGTATTCCGTGGCAATTTTACGTTTTTGACAAGTTTCAAAAATTATTTATTGTAGACTTGGCGATAGGGTTATATCCGGGTGAGTTGCTCCGCCAGGAGAGCGGTGTTATAGTATTATATTAAATTCCTGTAACATATTAAACATATTAGATTTATTCTGATAAAATAAATAATGTCAGTGTTAGTTTTAATAGCCATTTTATGTTAAATGGTGCAACTCTCCCGGGAAAGGCCATCAATCTGGGATCAAATAGAAGGCACTTATAATTGTTGATGGAGAAGTTCTGATAAATGCATGGATATGATTCCTTAAAAAGTTATTGGAGACGGCACAAGGTGATTGGCTTCATAACATGAAGGAACTTAATCATTTTAATCATTTAAATCCCATGTCTACTTCTACTTCTTTTACGACAAATCACCAGTCTCTATTACGTACTTCTGGAACGTTGTTCTGTTTTTAAATCGTGCGTTTTATCTATTAGCCAATTCCAATAGTAGGCGACAGTAATGTTAATAGACAAAGCACTTAATTTGTTCAAGATATTATTTCAAACATGACGACAAATAGTAGGGTAAAGTAGCCGAATATGACGATCTCTCCTACTATGAGACCCCAGCTTATCTCCGCTACAGAATTCTTGAATAGGGTTTGTCGGTTTTTAAAAACCGGTTTCTTTTATAAATCTGTAAAATTCGAAAACCGGGTTTTAAATTTAAAAAACCGGTTTTATATACTAGAATTAATATGTAAAAATGAATTAATTATTTAATTAAAAACCTTAACATTTTGACTTGAAATCGCCTCCGACACAAGCATAATGTAGTAGGTAACAGTTTACTGTAAAACTAATCTTCATGAGTTCATATTTTCGGAAGAAAAATACTAAGATTTATAATTTATATTTTGTTCGGATTTTAGTTATTTTAGTTCTTTTTCATTTGCTTTTGTATGCAGTGTAATTTATTTCCTTACATTTTTGTAGACCCATAAATATTAAATGAACTCAAAAATTGTGCGGATTTTAGTTATTTTAATTTTTTTTTTTTATTTGGTTTTGTATAGATAGAGTATATTTTACTTTGTTATATTTTTGTAATTCCATAGATATTAAAAAAATTGAATATTTTTAAAATAAGTGCAAATATTGATTTTCCATTTTAATTGTATTTTTTGTGAAAATTCGAAAACCGGGTCAACCGGTTTGTTTGGGGAATAGTGGAATTCGAAAACCGGTTTTTTCAAAAGTCGGTTTTTGTATAAACCCTATTAGCCACTGAGAGGCACCTCTAAAAAATTTCTTCCGTCCACACTTATCCCTTCGCCGAACGATTTGCAGTTCCTACCAGAGCAAACTAATCCTCCGAAGAACATTACCTTTCGTTAACGCCTCGATGCTGAAGGATCGCCCGATGTCCCAAACGCAACGTCCGTTTCTTTTCACCGGACAAAACCACCGGCGGAAGACGGACAAAATATCGATCTCGCGTACCATCGATCACGATCTTATCGGACACCCCCGGTCCGCGTTGCCAGCACGGGATGACGAGGAAACCGCGGCCGAGATGGTCGGGGCGCGTTCCACGCCCGCACGCTGGCGGCGATCCACGATCACCGGACGGGGCGACACAAAGAGAAAAGAAGCGAGGAGGAGCAAGTGAAGAGACGAGAACCAAGCCGGGCCCGATCGACTCTTTATTCTCGTATCAGCAACGGGGAACGATGGAAACGACGTGACCTATTATGAGCCGATCGTGTGAGATACAATGATCAATGCCAACCGGGCCGCGGACCTGCTGAATGGGGGAACGTGTTCTTTGCTCGGGATTATGGCACCGAAGAGGGCCACCGAAGATCGACAGGGCCGATTACGTCCGGGATGACTTTAAGCTCCCTTTAAATGCTGCCATTCTTTTTCTGGGGCCAGGTTGACCCTGCCTATCGCGGTACCCGTGCGCCGATTTTCCCATCCACCTCTTTCTCCCTTCTTTTCTTCGTCCCTTCTTGCTTCTTGCTTCTTTTTCGCCCCTTTGTTTGTTTCGTGTGATGAGTTTCTTGAACACGATACGCCGTGAACGTGGTCCCGGAAGTGGTGTCCCCCGAGGACCGCGTCAGCTCTTGCTCTCTCCTTTTCTTACGCGATGCAAAAGTGTCTCTTCCTCTTAGCAGCGTATATTAAACGAACAAAAACATTGGTGTTTGAATTTTATCCATTTTATGCTGTAGACAGGGACTTAATACCGGTATAATGCTCATACCGGTATTTCGCCAATACAGCTATACCGAAACCGATATCATACCGAAAAAGATAAATACCGAAACCGATATCATACCGAAACCGATATCATACCGAAAAAGATAAATACCGAAACCAATATCATACCGAAAAAGATAAATACCGAAAACAATCGGTTTTCGGAATTACCGGTAACCGAAATAAATACCGGTATTTTTTCGGTACTCTTCTCGGTGAACACCGAAACCTACCATGTTACTGAAAAGAATACCGAAAAAATACCGGTATTTATTTCGGTTACCGGTAACATTTTGTTTTCGGTATTTATCTATTTCGGTATGATATCGGTTTCGGTATAGCGAAATACCGGTATGAGCGTTATACCGGTATTGAGTCTCAGACGAAGATACAACCGAAAAATACCGGTATAATACCGGTATTTTACGTACCCTGGCTTTAGATATAGAGAGACAGAATTTCGAGGTATGAAAAGAATATCGTCGTTCTCTCGGGAAAGAAGCGGTGCTTCGCAAGAACGAGGTGTAATTTGGGTGCTCGGCTTGCACGTGTAATTATAGGATAATCCTTTTGGCGCGTAATTTAGTTTCGTAAATGAGGCATCAATGATTAATATTCATAATTTGTGGACGTTGGATAACAGGTTATACAATATATTACATAACAATGCAGAGAGATTTAGAAGTGAAAGGGAGGCACTAGAACTGGCAATGTTGTAGGGGCACCAGAAACGGGATTTTACTGATTCCGAGTGAATCCAACGTGGTAAGACAGGAAGCCGAAATTCGGCACGGGTTTCAACGGTTACACCTAATCAAGGCAAGAAACCCTGGACCGTCTACTGGGAAACATAAAGCGTAAAATTTATGAATTTGTTTTGCTTCTATCCAGCTCGGTTACAATTTTACGGAAAGACACAGATCAGAACTGGGAATCTTTCCCACGGTGTCGGTTCAGTCTGTCGAGATTATTTAAGTAAGAATTAATTCCACTGCAAATTATAGCGAAAGTGTGTTTACTGTATCACAATTGATCCAGTGAATTAAACGAAGGGGATTTGTAAGTTGAAGAAATCACAACACAGGAAACTGTTTTTAGGAGCAGGTGTACGAAACCGTAGGATTAAGACCGCTGATCGATTTGTCGCCGGATTTCTCTTCGCAGAGCTGAGTCATTGGCTTTTTTGCTTGCTTCACGGCGAATCGAAAGCAGGTGCAATATCCTAGATGTAGAAATCTTTATTCTCCCACAAAATAGGATTGATCAAACGGGTTCTCATCCATCAATGTTGGCAGTGAATTCGAAGCACAATTCGATTAATTAACATCCATTATATCGATATTAACTTAGAATAGGGGCAAGGCTAGGCACTTCTTTTAAAATTAAACCTTCGTTTACGAAATGCATAGTTTACAAATTACTCAAAAAATATAATAACAAGCACAAAAAGTATTATTAGCGTATTTTCTTTTAAAGCTGAAGCTGGGCTTTAATTATTTCTTTCTTGACTGTTTGTTGATCCAAGTAATTCCTATAAGAAAAGGAAATTAAATTAACAGAGGAGAAATGAATTCTGGTTTATCTTGAAGGAAATTTAAGCCAAAAATTCATTGCACTCGGTGGCAAACATTGTCGAATTTAAAGAGTCTCGTTGGCATCGTTCAAATGGCGACAGGGCGGTTCACTAACGATGGATTATGGTGGCCGTCACGGCTGGCGCCGCGAACAAATTAATAACATCGCATCAGGCGCAATTTAGACGCGTACTTTTACGTACATCGATGCACATCAACGTTATGGACGTCATCATTCTTTCCTGTAAGATATTGCAGCCAAACTCAGAAGCAATATACTTGAGAAAAGTTGGTGAACAGGGTGAAGGCAGTAACGAACAACGAGACGATAGAATTTTCTTGCTTTAGGGTAGAAGCCCCAATTACTGACCCATTAAGGACTGACTCTAATATTATTGCATAGTATCTGTATTTATTGATTAAAAGTATAAGTTTTTTATTCTTTTTATTATGGTTTAATATGTTTACTTCATGAAAAATATTTTGTGGGTCTTAGAATTTCTATTTTTATATATAAATTCATTAGTCTAAAAAACATATTTCTAGATCTATTACTGACACCTCTAAAACGTGTATGACTGAATTACTGACACCCCAATTACTGCCAGCTAACCTAATACTGTTTATTACTCATTTTACGGTTATTATGTCGTCTCATGTACATGAGCAACTACTGCTATGACAGTAATACCAAAATGCTTGAAACGCTTGTACCAATCACTATCACCCATATATTAATTAAAAAGGCTTAATTAATCGTTATATTACGATCATTGTGACTTTCTATGATACTTATATCGTACTAAAAAATTATTGTTTATTATGTAAATAATTTAAATATAGTAATTATAGCCCTTTCTTTAGTGCCCTGTTTTCTCTTTCACTAGTAAGGAAGTCGCCATTTCCACTGTTGTCATCAAATGAAAATTTTGTATCGTCTTATAGAAATTAATGAAAAAAAAATATTAAGTGGTGCATTTTCTAGCGTATAGATTATAGGTTGAACTACATAATTCTTTTTGCGTATGACTTTACAACGTTTATTTATTCGTTATTTTCAGTAAAATAGCTTAAGGTGTCAGTAATTGGGTAGGTGTCAGTAATTGGGTAGGTGTCAGTAATTGGGGGTTCTACCCTACCTTCTTCTTCAGTCTCACCAAAAAATATTTCCACCGCGCTGTTTCGACGATATTAGTCCAGAAGATAAAAAGTGGCAAAGGGACGGTAATAATCCAGAAACAGAGATTGGCGATAAGATGATTTATAAACGTCAGCTCATTAAAAATTGTGTACAACAAACGACGAAGTTATGTAAATTTGCTTAATCCGACAGCTGCACCATCCACGGCCATTCTTTATCCCAAGCGCAGGCCACTCTTCTGGACGCCTAGTCAAACCAGTGTAACACGAAGAACGAAGGCAAAAAGTACAACCATTGTTACTAGTTCCTGCTACCAGGTACCAGCACAATATCACTGCACGCTTCCTTTCCAACCGTGAAAAATGATCCCCGCTTTTGTCTATGATCTGCACCACAATGCACCACTCGCGCAGGCTATCGCATGGTCGCGGTTGAAATGCATTTTCAGGGTAAAGCCGTGTTCCTGAAGGCGCCTGGCTCGACAAATGATACGTGTACAGCGCACCCGTACGCGGAGCTGAATCCTAGGCACTTCTCATCATACGTTCGTACATATGTCTTTTGAGCTCTGGAGTAACATAAACTGGCATTGGCAAGTGAAGAGTAACACGCAATATGAGTCGTACAGTAATCTACGAAGACACTTACATCTACGAAACAATTTAGGGCAACAAGGCGGATTGGTAAAAATGAGTCGCGCCAAACTTACGGTCGAGTCTCTCTGCGCTGCAGTGGGAGAAACCACAGCGGTCAGTGGCGCGAAAAAAAGGGGGAAACTCAATGCGAAAAATACGATCGCAGAAACCAGTCGGAGCCGAGGACGCGTATACATCAATTTATGTCAGGGCTAATAACACGGAATCGGATAGATAAGACCAGAAGCTGTATTGAAAAGCTCTTATTTAATCCGCCCAGTCGGTCCGTTTACGAGGTAATTCAGGGGCGAATTATGGGCGTGCGTACAGGGATTAATCACCGACGCACGGCGGCACGCCGGTGTACATGCAGGCGAGGCACAACGGACCTCTTACGCCTATACGGGCGCCTACAGGGAGACGGACAAGATACCAGCCGCGGGAGACACAACACTACGCCCGTGTTCCGCGACACTGCAATTTCGAGGCTGTGGTGGACGGACCTACACAGCTCGTACATTGATCGACCTAATTTCGCGATTTGTCACGCCTCTTATTCCACGCCTAGCTTTCACTGCTATACATCAGGGTGTCGGGCACCGAGCTGTTGCTCCGCGATTTGGCTCGATCGTGGAATAGGGAAGAGAAAGGATAACGGGCGGCCACCTCGGTTACTGCTTGGTCCCTTGTTCCTGGATTCTTTGAGGTTTCCTAGACGGGGTGTATTCTTGTTTGTTTGAAACCCTATTCCACTTATCTATTGTAGGTACGATTCGGTAAGAGCGTGAGGGAGAGCTTGAGGAACATCAACTGAAAGGTGGCGGATTTAAGGGGGATATTTAAGAATTTTTTTTTTTAAAAAACTGTTGGTCATATTGGATTAAACTCTTTTGGGGTATAAGGAGGCATCTTTAAACTTGCAGAGAATATTTTTCTTTATGTTGATTCTTCTTATTATTTATTAATCATTGTGGAATCTTGTCCAACTCTTCGACGATGTAATTCCTGTTGGCGGGGTGTGTGGCACCTATCACAGTCATCACGCTGGGATTGGTCCACTTTAAAGAAAAGAAATGAAAAATTGAAAGAGTTATAGCGTTTGAAAGGAAAAGTAAGTTTTTTCCTTAGATAAAATTTTCATATTATTCTTTATATGATCGACGAAAAAGGTATCTTCTTCTCTACTTATATAAACGAAAACGTATGTTTTCCTGCTCCCTCACAACTCGGGAACTAATAGATCAATTTCGACGCGGCTTTTTTTAGCGTGTAGTACAATTCTCAGGGGAGGTTTAAGGCTATGTATCATCTCGATTTTACTAAATGGGACCGAGTAATAAGCGAAATAGTGAAGCGAGGCAGACAGACCTTATCCCACATGGCGTCTACCGTTCTGCGCGCAAGAGATGCGCGTGACGGTTTCCCGCACAGTGATGGGGATGCTTGAGGGTCACATCGTTAGTTGCATGTTTAATAAAGAAGTCACGACTCGGCCGGCTCGCGATGGATAGTACGCGACGCGACCGCCAGGTGGCGACCGGTCGAGCGCTTCTCGCAGGTGGGATTCAGCAGCAGACACAAATCCGTAAAAAACAATTTCAGGATTTTGCACTGATCAACCCCCTAAGGGTGTGAAAAGGGGTAAACTGTGTTTTCGTGGAGTCCTTAATATCTCTTAGGCCCGAAGCGAAGCTCGGGTATATTTGCTAGTTATAAATAAAAACTAAAATTATAATTTTAGGTCCAGTCCCAGCGTAAATTATTAAACTTCAAGAAAATTTTCTTCTTTTTGCAGTCAGCTGACTGTGACAGGTGATACACCTGAAGAGGTTAACACGATTCCACAATAATTAATAAATAATAAGAAGGATCGACATAAAAAAAATTCTACAAGTTTAAAGATGCTTCCTTATATCCCAAAACAGTTAAATGCAATATTAACAATAGTTTTTTTTTAAAAAAAATCATTAATTGCGGGGGCTGTTACACGAGAATCCCCCCTTAAGGGGGTGGGTTACCCCCAACAGCCCAAAATCAGGCCCTTCTTCAAACGCATATTCCGAAGTAATAAATGAATATAGATAATTTTTGTTTTAATTTTTATAGGAAAAAAAGTTATTATAAATATAAATGTGAGAGCGTGTACGCGATGCACCGTTTGATGGTGAACACGATTCCGGACAGGTGAATTACCTAAAACACAAAGTAAAGGCATTTTTATAATCTGTAAGACAACCTCCATCTTGTGCAGGAAGCAAAATTTTGATAAACAAATTAATACAAATTTTATGTTGATGTTTCTGATTTTATCCTTCTTTTGTAGGAAAAACATTTTTTATCTTTTTTTAAGAATTTATATTGAAAATGTGCTCCCATTACATGGAGGGGAATAGTTTCCTGCAGCTCCCTGTAAATTTTCATTCAAATCGTTGGAGCGGTTTTCGAGATTTTATGTTCGAAATCGCGTTTAAAGTTGGACATCGCTATCAGATCTCATGTGCAGGCTCGTACACATTTTACTGTAATTCGTTCAACTTTTGGAATTTCGGGGTCCGGTTGCGCTTAAAATACGTAGAAAATATGTAGCAAGCGGAATATGCAAACATCCTAAAAACCATTTTCCGAAAATTTTGAGGGTAACCTACCCCCTTAAGGGAAAAGGCCCAGGTAGCAAACGTTCTGGGACACCTTGTATACATAACAGAATTACAAATAAATTTACGCGCTTGTGGTATGAAAATTATAGAAAACAAAAAAATACAGTTTGTAGATAAAATCATAATTTTTTTTGAAAGATGGGCATTGAGGGGGGCCTTCTGGGCAGAGGCCCAGGCGGTAACTGCTTATCGGCCGCCCGTTGCATCCGCCACTGGTAATAATAATGCTTAAATATGTCCCTATATTACAACATTCTTCTTCTCATTTTTAATTAACCGACTTCAAAAAGGAGGAGGTTATACATTGGACCCGTATGTTTTTTTTTTATGTTTGTTCGCTCATAACTCCTCAGCATATGGGCCGATTTTAATGATCGTTCTTTCATTCGAAAGGGGGCGATGCCCCGGTGGTCCCATCCTACACTGAATCGACATTGGCCCAATATTTTGCCAGTTATGGTTAATAATAAAGACTATTGTCACCTAATTATTATTATTTTATGTACATACGCGTATATCTCCTCAGCATGTGGTGTCAATATATATAAAACTAAAAAGTTAAAAATAAAAAAAATTAAAAAAAAAAAATTAAAACCGACTTCAAAAAATAAAATTGCACTAAAAAGTAAAAAATAATTTCTTCCCTTATTTAATCTACGACTCTCATCTTTTTTAAGTCGGTGCCTCGTCATTTGCACTGTGTAAATCTGGCGCCGGCTTAAAAAATATGAGAGTCGTAGATGAAATAAGGGAAAAAATTATTTTTTACTTTTTAGTGCAATTGAATTTTTCTGAAAATCGGTTTTAATTTTTTTATTCACTTTTTTTTATCAATGCCCCACACTGTAAAAAGAGGGTTAACTTTTTCGTCGTGCATATTTGATGGGATTTGCCTTTTCTCGGTGATCTAACCAGTGTTGCTTATAAGCGTTCCCCGTAACTTGCAAAGTATTCAGTTTGTAAGCGTGAAAGCGAAACGTGGATCGGGAACAAATTTGTAGGAAAACATAGTCAAAGTGGTATCCGCATTTACCAGTAGTCCCGATCCATGGATCGCACGAGAGATCTCGACGATCGGAATAACCATCGTTCGCGAAACCATTGAATAGACAGTCAACCATGACGCTATATTAATTCGAATTCAAAGGAGGGACCGCTTAGTGTCTGGGCAATTTATGTTCAGGCCGGACGATGGATATCGCCGCTTGTTTTTAACAATGGGTATTAATCGATCAGTCGTGAAGACAGTGCGCGACCGCGTTCGGGCGTGCTTGATAAAGCCGCTGAATTATCGCTTTTACGACACTTTAATGCTTGTCGCCGCTACTTTACTGCCGCGGTTTCTCTCCTGTATATTTGAACGTTCCTGTCGTTACGGCGTAGAGAAGAAATGGCTAGAAACCCTTTGTTACTCATATTAGAAATCAATTTGCAACTTTCAGGTGGCTTTCGCCCCTTGGTTCGTCGATTTGTACTGTACTTAACTATCGGTTGTTTGCAAAAATTTTGGTAATAGGTATGTTATTTCACACAGTGTTTTACATAAAATTCTGTATAATTCTCATGCAATGAAACTTTGTTTCTTATGTTTTAATAGGGGTGATAACACTCTAACGCCCGGAAAAACAGCCTGATTTTGAGAATTTTTTATGCGAGTATGGTGAATGGAATACAAAATCTGTTTCAAGGCAGTTATTGTACATACTTTGAAGTATGATAACAATTTTTTTTTTAATTTTTTTGGTACTAAGGGCGGCGCCACCGCTCAACGAAGGAAACTTCTTCTGTTCCGCGGCCGGGAAGATTTCTCCTCCAATTTTTGACCTGCTGGCAAAATGCAAACATTTTTTAGTTCTATATAAGATTATCTCGGGAAGTACACGAGGAAATTAAAAAATACTGTTTTTTGTAAGAATGGTGCGTGATTGAAGAAAACGTTTCAACAATTTCGAGGTTATGGCAGTTCCGTGTTTTCTTCAATCACGCACCATTCTTACAAAAAACAGTATTTTTTAATATTCCCCGCGTACTTCCCGAGGTAATATTATATAGAACTCAAAAATTTCTGGTTCTTTGTTCTAGGTAAAAAATTGAAGGAGGAATCTTTCCGACCGCGGAACACTGTTTTTCAGAAGAAGCTTCTTTTGTTGAGCTGTGGCGCCGCCATTTTGAATTGTAAAAATTAACAAAAAATTGCGATCACACTTCGAAGTATGTGCAATGAAGGCCTTGAAACAGATTTTGAATTGCATTCACTATACTAGCATAAAAAATTCTCAAAATCAGGCCGCTTTTACAAGGGAAGTTTGGCAACCCGGAAATTCAGAAAATTATGAAACTCGGTGTGCAAGTAGAGTAGTTCATCCGTAACGCAAATGTATTTTTTTTTGGTGCCATAATGCAATTTTTGGGGGTGAAATCACCCCTTGAAAAAAATGCAGAATTTTCTTTTCCGTGGAATATCTCGGGAAGGGTGAGCGATATCGAAAAGAAGTTTAAACAAAAATTGCATCCTTTTTTTATATCTACAAAACCGCGTAAAAATAATTATCGAATTAAGGATTGGTGGTGGGGTAACTTGAAAAGTATGAATTTTTCGATAATTATTTTTAAGTAGCTTTGTAGATACAAAAAAGAGATGCAACTTTTGTTTAAACTTCTTTTCGATATCTCTCACCCTTCCCGAGATATTCCACGAAAAAAAAAATTCTGCATTTTTTTTCAAGGGGTGCTTACACCCCCAAAAATTGCATTATGGCACCAACAAAAAGTAGAGTTGCGTTACGGATGAACTACTCTACTTGCGCACCGAGTTTCATAATTTTCTGAATTTCCGGGTTGCCAAACTTCCCTTGCTAGTCAGGCGGTCTAAAATTTCGCTATAAGTTCGCGAGTTATAACACGAAATCAGAAAATAGCCGAAGTTTCAGGGGTTATTTTGAGCCCCTTCAAGTGAATTTGGGCAGCAAACAAAAATTGCGTTGTAATCAGGAGGAAATCCCCTACATATTCACAAAGTTTCAGAATTTTTTTAATTTTCTAAACTGCAGAAATTTTACTATAACTTTTTGAGTAACTAAGCCTAAGTTCTAGGCATACTTCACACGAGTCTTTACCATGATATTACAATATTTGTTAGGACGTATGCTTCAAGAATGATAGGTACTACTTTCTGTACTGCGTTACAATCACTTTTCTGTACTTCAGTTAGCACTTTTGTTACAGGCTACATTGCACAATTATTACCCTCTGTACTTTCTATCCTTCATCCTTCCTCTGTTTCAAGCTTCGCTTTTGCATACATTGAACTTAGTATTTTCCTTATCTCAGATACGAAGCACGCTGGAGTTTTTACACTGCCAAAGATACGCGCGCTGACACGGACGTCGCGTCGTCCCCGACGAGTTATCTGTGTCAACTCGAAGTTCTCCAAGCATCGATACAGCCCGATAGTTCAGCTCTGATTCGCAGTGGTGGACCGCCGGTGCAGCGCTCCAGCAGGAGGCTGCAATATACTTTCTCTTAATTTATAATACAAAAACGACTGATAAGCACACCGCCACGACGGGAGGATATAAACGCTGCGTTTCCAGCTCGCGATACGTTCGACGTGTCGAAACCAAGAGTCCATCGACTGGTCATTGATCTAAAACTTGCTCCTCGACTACATTTTACTGAAGATTAGAGCGGACACTTCCGACAGTGAATTCGGTAAATGGTGCAGCAAATGTTAACGGCAAGATTATAGAAATTATTCTGGAAACTTTGTAATTTTATATAGAGAGTGGTAAATTTAATAATAATTTGTAGTAAACGGTCACCGTAAAATTTTAATAGATAAACAAACATATTAAGGATAATAAGTGCAATAAATGTTTAAATCTGGAAAAGTCGCAACTGAAATGTTGATAATTTTTAATAAATATTCAAGTCGATATATGAGGAAATATTAATTATGAGACTTCAATGCAGAAATTAGAAACTTAATTAGAGGCAACTTTCAGACAAGTAGATGTTTTCATTTCGCCGGTTGACACATTTCTAATTACAATTAATTTTGCATCGCGTTGGTTTTGAATAAGCTTTCAACATTTTGCAGGACCACTGACGCTGGTATGCATTTGTGATGCAGCCCGGTTTCTTAGGATCGGTTTTGCCGATCGCGGCGATCGTCGCCGTGTACTCCCGTACAGCGGAATGCACGCAAGAAAGTGGCAAGATGAAAGGCGAGGACGCCCGATTCCGATGGCCACAGGAAGAAGCCTGGCCGCGGGATTACGTGGACGCTGGAACAACCGAAGTGTTTCTCCGCCGGCGGAAAAATTAACCGGATTCCAAAGAAATTATTGAAAGCTTCTTGCGGAAGTTACGCGGGCGACGCTAAAGTAAATACTCGCCGACGGAACTGAAAAAGCTTCGAGTTTTTCCCCCAGCCACTTCCTGCGAACGCGAAGCCCCGACGATACTTAAAAATTCGAACCTCCGACGTTTATTTTTGATTATTTGTTTCGCTGCATTCTAATGAAACTAAAGTTGAGTTGATATGAATTTTGGTTCGAATACTTTCGCTTTTGTTAAGAAATTTCATTATTTCTATATATCTATGTAGGATTTTTGATACTTCTCAGCCGATCATTCAGTGGTTTTACCTTACGAATTTGAATAAGATGTGCGAGTTGAAATGTCGTTGCCGTTTACGCAGGTTTTTTACAACGTCGAAAGTGGCCCCGCTAAACAGGATTGAATCCAGTTTTCTTTCATCTATTCTTTTTTTTATAACTTCGCAACCGCAACGATATTGCAATATTATCTCGGATACAAACTAATTATAAAGATTTTTTCGTTAATGTTCAAGAGAACACTTTTTATTTTGGATGTAATTTTTCCGTTTTTAAACGATGTTATTCAGCTTCGATCCTCTGTTTGTTTATTTATTTGTTTGTTTGTTTGTGTGTATGTTCCCTGCTGGAACTGCCAGTTAGAACCACATAAAAAATTTTTCAATCCGGATTGATGCGGTTTTCTTCCCGTAAAATCCAGATTGAATCAGATGAAATATTTTCTACCAGTTTCAAACCGGATATGCATGTAAAAATCTTGATGGTATCTATCTGTATTTCCTAGCACAATTTGTCATCGGTTCTGCTCGGATTTACACGAAGTAACTCGCATATTTACTACTAAACTTCTTGAGTAACTTTTTTCATTTTGTAAGCTGGTTGGAAATCCAGATCCAAACCAAAATGGAATCTATTGGACTTTTAAAGTTATTTTGCTACCAGTTCTTACACAGATTTGCATATCGTAAATGCATGTTCGAACACACATATTTCTGGATGAAATCGACTAAAATTTTTAGTTGTTTCTAAGTAGAATCTAGAAGTGTAGATCAAAATTCAGATGAATCTCATCAGTTTTTCCAAGCCATTTTACTACCTGGTTTCATTTGTATTTGCGACACATTTATGGTCCCTCGACCGATTTACTCAAGGAGTCATCGAATAACAGTTACCACTTACACCGTGAGTTGAGGTTTGATATAATTTTATTCTTAAACCTACTATATCAAGAGATTCTGCCGTATCAATCTTGCATCGAAGTCTTGATCACGAAGCAAGCTGCCTCGTTAGCTCGCGGCGCACATCGCTGCCGCGAGAGGAGTTACCAGTATCGCGGCCACCTAGCGGTGTTCGAACCAAATCAATTATTTCGAATTATGAGTTTCGTAACACCGGAAGGAACCGCATTAATTTTCTATCCGCCAATCCATTGGAAACCGGGCTAAATTTTTTCTCTTCGAACCCCACAAGCATTCCGTTAATTATTTGCTCTACCAATCCGGATCGTGACGGACTCGAAAGAGCTTGTGGATTTCCAGATTGAATCCGTAAGATTTTTGATCCGCAATTTCAGATACGAACCTTCCGGTTTTATACAAATGGCAATTGCTGATAGAAACTGATCAATTTTGGACCTGCAAATCCTGTTTCATCCATCGATCTGGATATCCGCATTGAACCGGATTCTTTTTTGAACTGCCAAAAATCACTGCTTGGAAATCCAGATAGTGCCGCATTGAACCAGATAGATCCAGTTCAAAATTCAATGCGGTTCTAACTGGCAGTTCCAGCAGGGTTTGTTTGTATGGTTCGAATATGGCAACTCAAATTTAACCCACTTCCAACTATCCAATCGTCTTGAAGCTTTGCAGGCGTGCGTAGTTTGGATGACGATACAATATTTTTAAAAAAATTAACCCGTGGGGATGGAAAAATTACTCAGTCACCAATAAATATAACACAAGACCACAAATCCAAACGACTTGAAATCAGCCACTAGCGTCATTTACGAAAACGACAAAAAGCCGCTGCGTTCGGGACGCTACCCATACAGCACACTCCGTTGCACACTCCGTTGCAGAAAGGTTGCAGTTACGTCGCGGTGCAAGATTGCAATGTTGCAGGCAATATTTCTGAGATGTTGTAGGAATCTTCCTATGTCCGCCCCTGTGCAACATTGCACCGCAACGTAACTGCAACCTTCCTGCAACCTTTGTGCAACGGAGTGTGCTGTAGGGGTAGTGACATCGCGATTACCGAAAATACACAATTTATCGAGAAATGATCCGTCACGTATGTACGAATAGTAAAACTAAAACTTTGCAGGCGTTCGTAGTATATCACCATCGAAATTGTTCTACAAGAAAAGAATTATTCTTTAGTGACTTTAGCACTGTTGGGAGTAGAACATTAGTATGCGACACTAGCGGTTGGTACGCGAACTAATAGTAATGGCCGACGCAGGTATACAATTTATTGCGGTCTACCAATTTCCACAGTATCGACGAACTGTATGCAGAAAAAAATGTTGTGTAGCAAATTGTAACGGCACACTAAACAATGATCTCAGTTTAAGTTTTCATAAAAGTGCCAAAAAGTGGAGCAAGTAAAATTGTCCACACTTTTGTCCATACTTTTACAAATTCCAATATTGTATCTATATTGTCAACATTTTTACTGTAAAAAATAACTTTTAAATAAACTTTGATACTACTGGCACCATATAAACATATAGTAAAATGTATACCTGCGTCGTCCATATTTGTTACGCCACACTAGCGCCACCATTCCCGCGGTGGTAGTTTCCTTTGTCAATAGCGTTTAAGCAAACTGTTAAACTGTATACAGCAATAAAAGATATTTGTAAAGAAGTCCGAGCTGTGAAATGTAAATTCACAAACACTAAAAACTAGAAAATAAAAAATATATAAAAAAAATTATGTTAAACGATTTTATTGAAAATGCACTAAAAACTAAAAAATTATTCATTTCTTGTACTACAATTTTGATGGTGTTAACATCACTTTAAATAAAATCGTGGGGCTCGATAATTCATCACAGGATATGAATCGCTTTAATACTTCAACTTCTGGATGCACATCGTGCCCCACGATTTTATTTAAAGTGATATTAACACCATCAAAATTGTAGTACAAGAAAAGACTTATTTTTTAGTTTTTAGTGCATTTTTAATAAAATCGTTTAACATAATTTTTTTTTTATATTTTAAAAACATGTGCTTCTTTCCAACTTTGGAGTCATCTCCTTCCAGTGGCTGTATCTCGTTTGAGATTACGATGCATTAATTGGTAGCAAGTCATTGAAATCACTTACAAATTATTTCACAGCGTGAACGGTGAAAGTATAGTAGGTAGTGTATCGATTATACGAACAGGTGAGGAAATAATTTACCAGGAAACCTTGGTCGCATGAAAATATTTATTTATTTGCCTGTTGCAGCACTTTTAAACAAATCAATTAATTAAATTAATTAAATAGCGCCTTTTAAATGAGCTGAATTATGCCAGGTAAAGCTGCAACAGCGTCATTGAATCTAAATTCAAGAGAATATTCTCATACTTCAGTAAAATTTCCTGTTAGTTGACTTCAACATGGAAACTGTTAAAGAAATTATTTCTTCAAGGACCAAGTGTGTTAATCTTATTCGATCAAATCCGCGAGTCAGTCTGTTTTTACTTTTCAATTTTCACTTTAAAGGGGGTTTGCGCCTTGTTGGGCCGAAAAATAGGTAATTCGTTGCGAATTTTTTGCACAAAAACGGTTCGACAAATTCATTTGAGGTTTGGCAGGCTGTTTTACTGTATCTTGAACTGTTGTTCTGCATTTTTGTGTGACAGTGAAAACATACATGGCAGATACAGAGAGAGCGTTGAAAAATATTCGACTGGTCCTGGCGTTGACTTTGGCTATCTGTGGTAGTAGATGCTTTAAGAAAAATAAAAAATGTTAAAATGGCAGCCTTTTGAAGAAGATGAAGCGTCCTGATTTGAGTCTGAAAAAGGTTTTGCCCTAAAATCGGGAAAACTTCTTTAAATCAAAAAGAAACGGTAACAGATCCGGCAATAAATCTACTGCCACAGATAGCCACATTCATATAGATTAAGCATCTCTTTTCCTTTTTGTGTTTAAGATAACCCTTACAGTACTTTCCGTCAACGCCAGGACCACCCGATTTTTTCTCAGCGCTCTCAGTCAGCATTCTGTATCTGCCATGCTTATTCTTCCACTGTCACACAAAAATTCAGAACAATAGCTCAAGATACAATAAAACAGCCTGCCAAACCTCAAATTAATTTGTCGCGCCTGAATTCAAATTCAGAAAATCCAAAGTTGATTTATAATAATAAACCAGCTTTAGACTGACTTATGACTTCAGCAGATTTCAATTTTAGGGAAGTGAAAAATAACCAACGGTGCAAGTGTTAACGTCCTGCAAATTAGAAGTCTCAAGAGCAGAATAATTTGATGTAACCCCAGAAATTTCCCCTTTCTCGGCGAGCCACGAGCTCCGTTTGTGTTAAAGAAGCGCCAACCACGAAGCAACGAAGAGGCTGGGCTGCAGACGGCCTTTAGGATCTCGAGATCCTTTATACCGTGTTTCCGGTCGCGCGAGGGCCGCACGTGACTACGATACTCTTTCACTTCACCTTCCAGCTACCTGTTCCAATTTAATCTAACCCGGAGTGTCGGTGGTGGCGATTGTTGTGTTGCGGAGGGAGCCACGACCGCAACTCTGCCTCGTCTACGCGTGTAAATAATACACCTGCGGGGATGCTAATACCGATATTACGGCCGGGCCCGGCTCATAGTAGCGCCTCGAGTTATCTCCGCCTGACGAGGATTCGGCACCACGGCTCACACCTGAAATCGCTTTTGGCCTCCCCTCGTGATTTGTGATTCGATCAGCATCTTCTTCCCCTCGCGGTGCACTTTTTCCTTGATCGATACATTTCGACTGCTTTTTGCAACGGGAACATCTTTTTTTCGCCCGACGCTCGAGCTAACCGTTCGAAGCTTGCAATTTACTGTGCGCGCGGGAGATTCTTATGGTGACGAGTATGGGTTGAGCGGACAATTGAATCTTTGATTGGAAACGTTGCCTTCTGCAAGGTTCTTTGTTTTCTCACGTCCTTTCGCTCAGAGTTGGGCATTAACTAAATAAAAAAATTGTTTAACTAACGGATCGAATAAAAGTTACTTCAACTTTAGATTATTCGACGAATAAACTTAGGTAACTTTTTTATTCAACGCGAATTTATTCGACGAACAATGTTAATTTTTTTATTCGCCGAGTGCTTCAACTTCAGCGTCGAATAAAAATTTCAACTTTAACTTTAATTGTAACTTCCACCTCCACCTCCACCTCCACCTCCACCTCCACCTCCACCTCCACCTCCACCTCCACCTCCACCTCCACCTCCACCTCCACCTCCACCTCCACCTCCACCTCCACCTCCACCTCCACCTCCACCTCCACCTCCACCTCCACCTCCACCTCCACCTCCACCTCCACCTCCACCTCCACCTCCACCTCCACCTCCACCTCCACCTCCACCTCCACCTCCACCTCCACCTCCACCTCCACCTCCACCTCCACCTCCACCTCCACCTCCACCTCCACCTCCACCTCCACCTCCACCTCCACCTCCACCTCCACCTCCACCTCCACCTCCACCTCCACCTCCACCTCCACCTCCACCTCCACCTCCACCTCCACCTCCACCTCCACCTCCACCTCCACCTCCACTTTATTCGACGTCGAATAATTTTCTGGTGCGCGTTTGAGCCGCCGAGGACCGTCATCGGGCGACACTCGGAGATGGGCAAAATTTTTATTTAAATAATAATCTCTGCTTTCACTCACGAATACGGTTTGCATTTTCAGTACTGCTTGCTTCGTGAAATATTCACATATAAAATAATTGTATAGGTCCATATACATACTTACGTGTCTGTGTTTGAGTAAGCTATTTTTTCTGAGTAATTACGAATTCATACATTTCCTTTCTATCGCCTTTTATCACCATAAAATATTGCGATACTATTTGTTCGTTTATTTCAGGAGGAATTTTAACATCCTTTGGTTACCAATCAAAGAGGCTATCTCCAAATTTATCTTGTACATTGTCGTGGACGAATATAGAAAGTAGTCATTAGCGGTGATAACTATGAGGCGTAACAGTGTACAATTTTTGCGTGCACTACTTATGCTTACGATAAGATACACGAGCATCGCGAAGTTCACAGAGAATACAGCATCATCCTCTGACACAAGAGCGTTCAATCACACTAACCAATCACCGCCTGTCAAGGCCGAAGACGCGATTCCTTTGATCGACGCTTTAATTACCGACCTCCGATTCACTACACTCTTTTTACAGGCTGTACACCGAGGAGACGTGAACGAAAAGTGGTCACCGCGACCAATTACTGACACGAAACAGTTGTTGAATCGACGATGTCTCTCCTCTATCATTAAACACTCTATTCATTACGACCCCTCAATCTCAGCCTGCGGTAAAAAGGACATGACTGTAAAGAGGGGTTCGCCGCGATGCGGTGAGAAAAATGAATTTTTCACAGAATAATAGTCCCCGTCGCGATTACACCTGGTCGTCTCAGTGTATTCAATTACGCTTGAACGTGTGACGCATTGAAAAATAACAGTCACGGTACACATATCGCGTGGAAACGAATATTGTGATTCTTACGAGAAGCTTTTTCTGCCGAGTGTCGCATAGATCGCGGGTATACGTAGCTCTCGTTCCGTTCCGATCGAAGGTGATCCGTCCAGGATGATTATGCAATTTGCAGCGGAGCAATTTACATCGGGGAGCCATTTAGCCGGTGGCAAGGCAGCGAGGATAACGGTACGAGAGGACGCACGATGTCGCCGTGGGTCGTGACTATGCTAATGACAGATCTCCGAGCTCATTCATAAGAGAAGAAACGCGTTGAATGAACCCGCAGAATCGAATCGGGCTGTTGCTGGCAGAAATAGGTGTATATACTTACTGTAGGAAACAGCGGCGGACTCAGGATTTAATATTCGGGGAAGCCGAGTTGAAAGGATAAAAAATTAAAAAAATTGAAAGCTTAAAAAGCGAACTAAAATGACCAAAACAGGACTTAATGTATTTACAACTTAAGATTTAATTTATTTATACATAGTATATTATTTATCATAAATAGGATAATAATAGGATGGCAATTTAAATTAACTCAATTGCCTGCAGTCGGAGGCCTTATATCTTTTGATGCTCTTCTACCCCGAGCATGTACCGCAATGACTAATTTGTAATGCAAATTAAATAAAATTCATTAGGTGATTGGAAAAATTTATTTAAAGAATTCCTTTTATAAAGCTTTTGGATTACTTCAGTCGTGGGTACATTAATCTCCCTTTCTCTTTCTCTTTGGGAGGTGCAAGGGCCCCTTTTGCCCATCATTCAAGGGCTGGATTGGTCTTCGACCTACTTGCCTTGGCATACGTACTCATTTTCTTTTACTAAAGTCCAAGAATACGATTTTTATTAAGGTCCCCATGAGACACGACACGTATATGTATAGGAATGTCCATCGGACAACTAGGACTTATCGGCTTAGTTTGTTTGAAAGCTTGAAGTCATGAACTCCAAGGCCACTCTTTGAGGTTACCCCATCTGATTTCGAGGTTATAAATGCGTACATATCACTCGATTCGGTTCGCCGAGACCTTTCCCACGGTATGTACAGGTTGTTAAAAAAGCGATGGTCGCTGCTTTCAGGGGTGAATTTATACTAGTGTTTCCCAACCTTTTTTGAGTCGCGACCTCCTTTTATAATATTCAAATAACCAGCGACCCCTCCCCTCCCCATATAAGGTAAGGTAAATATAATAAGGTAAATAAAACACATTAAAAATAGGTATTACAGATTATAATTCTAACTTAATATTAGAAAATAAAAACAGAAAACCGTGGCTACCCCCCAGAAAACACTTTGCGGCCCACTTGGGGCTCGCGATCCACCGGTTGGGAGTCACTGCTCTACACAAAAGTGTAGATTTGGAGGAGATTTGTAAAAGAAACTTGCCGGAAACTACACTCATATAGTTTATAAAAAAAAAATGAAATTTGATTTCGGACCTGCTGTTCCATAGTTACACATTCGACCAGCTCGCGTGGGGGGTCTAGAAGATTAATTAACATATTAAAATTTATGGATGTTTTTCTATTTATTTTTTTTGTATAGCCTCTTAAGACCGCGTACTAAAGGTAGGTAATAAAACTTGTCTCTGAAAACTGTAAATTATTCCTGAAAAAAATTCTTAAAAATGTCTTACTTTTCCGACCGTCACAGTGGTGTTCCCCCTCCCCTACAGCACATTGGTTGCCGAAATGTCTCAGTTACGTTGCGGTTTGATATCTGAAACATTGCACGGAATATTGCAGAAACGTGGCCATTGCAATATAGCATGGCAATGTTTCCACAATGTTGCAGGAATATTGCAATGCAACCTGCAACCAAACGGCAACATTGTAATGTACTGCAACGTGTGTGCAACGTTCCTGCAACAAAGTGTGCTGTAGGGGCTTAAGAATGATCTATAAAGTAGTCTGCCATCCATTGGCCGGTACGCTGTCTGGTATAGTGGTAGTCGAAAGCGTCCCCCTTAATTCATACTATCTCTCACATCCATTAGGGTGCAAGAATAAAAGTTCATTTTTTATTATTAAAACTCGTATGCAATTCAATTTCATACCCAAGACTAATTGCTTCGGCTAACCACCTCGTTATAAACAAACAATGCAACTACACCTTACAAATTAACACTCTGGTAATTTCGTTAGGCATTCATCAGCCTGTCCATTAGACATAAATACCTACCTTTTATAATTCTGTATTTCGCATCGCGCGCTCACAGAGTTAAAAGACAGGCGAAGATCGTGCATTATCTAGGAAAGAATTAGCCTATTCTTGCCTTTCAAAGCTTTCGTATTCTCCTCCATTTGATGTCTTCAAATCTGCAATAGTTGAGCAACAGGTACCCCTGTTTTGTGCGTGCATATGCACGAAGAAGAAGGACGGACTGACGTCCGTTGTTATTCGATTTTGGCCCAGCAACAACCATCGAATACCCGCGACTGATCGTGTTTCTTCGCAGGGTAGAGCCACGATGGCGAAGACGTTTATCTGGAAACACGCGGGGAGCGGTTTGCCGTGGTCCAGCGATCACAACCCCCGGCGCTCGCGCCTCTGCCGACGAAACTGAAGAGACCCACTCGAAGCGAAGCGCGACGCGAGACAGGTGCGACCAGGTGCGCCGCACCGACACCCTCGTTTCAGGTTTTATCGCCGCGCCGACACTCCGTGCCACTGGAACCACCGATATCGGCCCTTTCATTGCCACCTGTGGACAATCTCCTTCTCCACGGATTTTCTGTGCACGGTAGACTCCTGGTTGATCGAATACCGGCGCCGTGACATATTGGACGTCTCGTTTTGTTTGTTCAACCTGCTGGCAGGATCTGCCTCTTACAATTAGCTTCCCCGTCGCATAGAACCTTTTCACCTGCTCCGCTTATAATTATTCGCGTGTTCAATGACACGGGTCACCGATTTGGCACGTAGTTATTTAGTAGTTATCCGTAGTTATTTTAGAAAATTGCCTATATCGTACGACATTAAGATATTTTACGGTATAGTTGCCAGTTGGCACTAATTTGCTCGCAAATTAATATTGGATATTGTAGTTTCACGTTTGAGACACTTACTATGAGAGATGTTTAACCTTTTGTCAAGAACAAATTAATGTGTTATAAATCTTCTTATGACGTACACATTGTGTAAAAAGTAGGATTTATTTGCAAATGGAAACAATAATGAAATTATGGCTGAACGAAGAAATCGTTTAATAATACTGTATGTATATTTAGATATTTACTAGCTTTACTACCTGGCTTCGTCCGGAATTTAGATTCTGATTTTATGAAATATTTTTTTGGTGAAAATAGACACATTTATTTGGAGTAGCCAGGCATAATGAGCTGAGCCACATTTCGGGACCCGAGAATTTTTAGGCGACAGACAAACACACAAACGTATAAACTTTCTGCTTTATATATTGAAATTTACTTGTTTTAAATTAGATGCGTGGCAGGGAACGTCATTATTCTGGTGGTAAGATTTAAGAAACATGATCAATTTATTCGTAAATATCGATTTAACCTTTGTAATAAATGACGCAGATAGCTACCAACCCTCAGTGATCAGAAACTGAGTTTCGGTTTAAAGGTTTTAATTGTTAAAGAAAAGTAGTTTTATTTCTATTGGGTATATTTTATTTCTTGTTAGTGTTTTACAATGGTTCTTATAGGGTTATTTAATAGTACTTAAGTAGCATAATTAATATAATTTTAAAGTTTCTGTAGCTTTTGTTTTTTAAGCCTAAAATGGAACTATGGCTTGGTAGTTGTATAATTGTTTTTATGTTTCCGACAAGCATATGTAAAAGGCGGAATTTATGGCACCGCAATTCTACTCATTCCGCGAGGGACCAACTTTGAGCGACTATAGCGGTGGGGAGAGTGCTTTCTTTTTAATAAAAATCTTTTAATGCTTTCAAACAGCGATCTTTCATTTGCAATAAACCCCATCTTTCTAACTTTTCAATTTCATACAGAAAGAAATTCATAAAGAATGCTTAATTTTCGGGCAAAAAAAAGTACTACCGTTAAGGAACTAGTTCTTGATCAGGCACTAATTTTAGATCAGTTCATGAAATAAATCGTTCTTTTGAGTTTATGTCAATAAATAATTGTTTGAAATAATTACTAACATAAAAATTGATAATTCAAAAATATATGTGTTGTCTATGAAAGCAGTTAGTATTGTTAGTTTTAGATGATTAAAAACTAGTTCCTAGTCACCTTATTATTCCATACCTTATAAGTATTTAAATTATATATTTATTTTCAACTTTTTAAAATTTTTCCTTGAAGTTTAAACATTAATTCAACTTTTAGTATAAAAAAAGTCTATGATTTAATGTTTTATTAGGTTAAAAATAAATATTAAAGCGGGAAACCTTCTAAACTGATCAGAAACTAGTTCCTTAACGGTATGCCTCCTTAAGAGAATTAAGTATGTATCTTAATATCATATAAAAGTGATACTAATTACACGAAAGTAGGTATGTACTTAACATTTCGAATTATAACCATTGCATTTAGGACTGGAGAATTGCGAAACTGTGTCTATTGCATGTTTTTCTGTTAATCGGTAGTGACTAATATGATCATTAAAATAGAGGCCTGCAACTTTAACCGAATTTCAACTGATCAAATGCGAATCAGTGCATTATACGAGATAGACCCGTTAACGAAAAATTTATGACCCTTAGATCAGTGGCTAATTTAACACGGCGGCTGACGAGCAGTTGCCGCCTAGGCCCCTGCACAGAAGGCCCCCGCAAGGCCCCACGACGAGAAATAAATTATGATTAGATATAGGTATCCAAACACTAAAATTTTTTCGCACTACTACACTTGGCCCGTTTTTAGTAAACTACCTCTTCATTTTTCCGAAAAATGGGCCCCTGCCCAGAAGGCCCCCTAAGGCCCAATCTTAAAAAAAATATGATTTTAACCAAACACTATATCTTTTTCTGTACCACCACACTTAGCCCGTTTTTAGTAAACTGCCTCTTCATTTCCTCCCCCAAAAATGGGCCCCTCAGAACGTTTGCCACCTGGGCCTTTTTTCTTAAATCCGCTACTGCCTTAGATTAATCGCGATGCAAAGCTACCAAGGTATATTAAATATCTACTATAATTACAGCTATTATACCTACTCGAGAATAGCAATTACGAAACATCGATTCCGTAGATTTATCGATTAATAGTGTTCACAGCACATAGAAGCACATAATATGCATCAGAGTTGGAGGTATTAACACGAGAAGAAGCATAAACTAAAAAGCAGGCTGATCGCATCGCGGACACGTCGACGACAGAACGATCGTTGCGGTCGATATCTGCACGATCACCACACAATAGGACCAGGGACTTAATACCGGTATAATGCTCACACCGGTATTTCGCCAATACAGCTATACCGAAACCGATATCATACCGAAACAGATAAATACCGAAACCGATATCATACCGAAAAAGATAAATACCGAAAACAATCGGTTTTCGGAATTACCGGTAACCGAAATAAATACCGGTATTTTTTCGGTATTCTTCTCGGTGAACACCGAAATCTACCATGTTACTGAAAAGAATACCGAAAAAATACCGGTATTTATTTCGGTTATCGGTAACCTTTTGTTTTCGGTATAATACCGGTATTTTACGTACCGGTAGGAGTCCCTGAATAGGACTGATCCTTGATTTAAAGTCGGATAGACTTTACATTCCGGGGGCCGAAATCCTCGACTTCGACAACAATATCGGCGATCTTATTGAACAAACGCGTCTCCTCCGGTAAAATTGTTTCCGCCAGGAGCATCGTTGGTACGTCTCGCGGACGATCGTATCGGGGGACAGGTGCGGCCAGGTGCAAGGCTTTTCAGAAGCGTGCCGACGACGCGTTCAGTTCTAAACTTTATCAGGTCGCCTCAGCCCACTGAAACGAGAACGCTCGATCGGGCAGATCGCTATCTGAATTTATTGTAACAGCTCACCTCCTATCTCAAATCTCGATCCCCCAATGTATTTCGCTACTACACCCAAATGAAGTTGCTTCCGGGTTAATAATACAATGTCAGGTTTGCTCGCCCGAAAACCTCACGCGAACGATCCACCATTTTTTAAGATGCGCAATAAACTACTCGTGTTCCTTTGAAAACGTGAAATAAGATAAATGACCCCAGTGGCTGATATGCAAAAATGTGATCGCATAAAAATGCGTATATTTTATTCATCCATATAGATATTTGCAAGAAACGTGCGTATATTATCGAGATCGTTAGTCTTCGTAGTTCTTTAATTAAGAGAATTTTTGAGCGCAACGTGAATGTTTATCGCGAAATTATACTGAAAAGTGCGTTTGATCCTTTGCCTTCATTACTGACCTACTTACTTCTGTCTACTTCCGACCAGCGTGTGTTCCTATTGTCTCGTTCACTTTAAAGTTATCGGGGAAAAGATAACTATTTTAAAGTAGCTCATATTTATGCCAGAGGAGAAGAAATAAATTGTTTCTATTAACTTTTTGTAAGACTACATTTCATGATTTTTTTAAGTGTCTTGTTTTTTTGCTCTCCGTAGGAATTTTTACCTTTTTCCCTGTCCTTTTCGTAAGCTCAGATTTTATATTCCTTATCTTCTTCAAGTTTGTAGTGTCATTTTTTTAGGTACAGATCTTTTACGAATATATCATTGAAATCAATGTATTGTACTGCATTTTCTAAAAATGTTACTTATAAAATTGTTCACTGATTGTTACCTACAGATCTATTTTCGACAATTATTTCTAAACACGACTAATTAAAAATTCATTAACCAAAATTATTGCTATTGTCTATTTTATTTAATCCAACGTAGTCTGAAGTGTTAATTTTTATTTTCAAATTCGACGACGTAAAAATATATTTCTTTACATATCTTATCAGGATCTGTTTGCTTTCTATTCACCAATTAATAAGATACCTAGCAAAGCAATAGCGAATGAAATAATAAATACAATACTATCAACTTCAACGATTTCATGTGTTCGTTTATTTCATCAATGGATTTATTTATGTGTCACTTTTAATAGAAAAATAACGACAATTGGCAATAGGAGGGCGATAAAATCGGTGATCGTTGCGCTTCAACAATACATGGATAGAAAAAAATGTCACATTTTTTAATGCACTAATCTTTACAACTAAATTTTCATTCTCGCTAATCCTGCCAGCGCTCTTAATTACCTCCTATTCAGAGATTTGCAAAATTTTTATTTAAATAAAATTCCGAGTAACAAACAGAAATTAAAAACATTATTCGTCATGTGTTGAATAAAGTTATCTCGGGTTAACGAACGAATGACGAATAATTTGTTTAACTTTCATTCGTTATTTGAAATTTTATTTAAATAAAAATTATGCCCATCTCTGCTTCTATTTCCGGCAGTTCTTCAAAATCTTTCATATCGATGTAAGTATCGATTATAAATTCATTATACAGAGAAATGTATCGTGGACAAAGATGCCAACAATTTTTACGTTGGCAAACTGATCCCGCGCTTAAGTAATTTTTTCCCCAACTGATAATAATACGGAGTGTCAGCTTCTCGGTACAGCCGTAATCTGCCGGTTTTGCATCATTGTTTACCGGTTTGTCGCGGTCATCATCCGTTAGAAGAATCACAATTCGCTAAGTTCTCATCGTGGGAGAGTCGTTCGACCTGGATCACCACGAGAGGAATCGCTTCAGGTGAAACGATCCTCTTCGGAGCTGTTGGATGAGCAAGGTGTGTCACGGTCGCTTCACCAAGAAAACGTTTAACGCTCGACGTTGCCCGAACTTCAAATGGAATTCCTTCAACCGTGGTAAAGACAGCCAAACATTCAATTTCTCGTTATCCCACGAGATTATTCAAGCATAATCGAAGAGTCCTTGTAGAAGACACTGTAAGTGCCAAAAATTAAATTCTATACTACAGTATTATCAGTGGCACGTAGAAAATTCTCCAATAATATTTTTTTTTTATTTTGCCGTTTGGAGTGTTTTCTACAAGGAATCTTAAATTATTAATCATATAATAAATATGATTTTATTGAATCTAAAAGTCTACATTATTCCGGCAAGGAATGCACTTTTCTGAGATTCGAGATGCAGATTTTATTCTTTATATATGGTGGATTAGGCACCATTTTCTAATACGACATGGGAAAGAATTATTTTAGTGAGAAGAAAACTTCAGTTTTTGCATTATTCGTGGGGATTTTAGTATTCTTTGAACTCGCTATTCGTACATCATTCATTTTGATACGAAGCAAGAATGAAATCACATTGATGAGGAAATTAATTAATTTTATTTTTAATACCTACATAGTTTATCACAAGTATGTATTTTTCTTCAACAAACTGCTTCTCTTTAATTTACGATTTATGTATCCTTTTCTTGAAATCTTAATGTTACTGTCGATGAAACTTTAGTACACTTAAACTTCTAAATCCCGTGCTACAGAAAAAGGTGCCCAGCAGTTTTCAGCACTCTTCAACCAATTCCCCTTTATTATCCACTGCAGTGGTTCGTAGAACGTTCTCCAGTGCGAGCGTAGAAGCGAGTAGATTATGTGCTTCAATTACGGGAGTGCCTAATTAATTTCGCAGCCGACAGTAAATCTGTTAAAGGAACAATTTGAATAGCGTGAAAACAGGCATCCCCGTTCAGTCTCGTTTTCCTCTTGTTACGAAACGGCAGAAAATTTCGCGCGCCTGGAATATTTTTCAGCGCGCCAGGAAACACAGCAACCGCGGGGAGCAAAAAAATTCGCGGCCGGTCTGTTCTCGTTGGTATCGCGAGCGAGTTTATACGCTTCCGCCTGAAACGAAAGTAGGGTGATGCTCTAACGGTGGGCTATCATTTATACAGAAATGGAGGCGTTCGCGGCCGCGCAATTTTCACTTCGTTACGGGAGTGAAATTCTTTTTGCATGCGCCGGCCATTCCGCGGAATCGCGTGCAAAAGAGTCGCGATGCGACCCGATAAATTCGCTGGGATGCCTGCGTGTGCTTCAACACCAGCGCCGCGAGTGGGGGACCGGACGTAATTTCACATGCAACGTCTCAGATCTATTTTTTTTTCTCTCGTTTCCCTATGGGGCGAACTGAGCCACGAGTAGTTTCAGCCCGAACGAGAAAATTTCAAGTATTTATTTTTAGGAGAAAAATGCAGGGGGCTCGCACGGTTTTGGCTTTAACCCAATGCTAGAGACACTATAATAAGAGTCTGGACACGAGAAGGCCACTTTTTGATTGGTCCGCCATTTTTGATCGAAATCCTGCGAGAGAGAAAGAGATATACACCATTTCACGGTTAACCACTCTTAACAACTCTTACGTTTATGGCGGTATTTTACTATATATTAATCTGAAAATGTGCATTTGGGTTTTTGATTGGCCCGTCATTTTTCATCTATTCCCGCTGATTTTTAAATCTGTCAATTATACCAAGATAATGAAGATACAAAGCATAAAACCAAATCTTGTGTTCTATTTGATACATGTTATTTTATTATACTGATTTAAATGCGAAGTAAACAGAAGTAAAACGTTGCCATAAACGTAAGAGTTGTTAAGAGTGGTGAAGAGTGAAATGGTGTATATCTCTTTCCCTCTCGTGGGATTTCGATCAAACATGGCGGGCTGTCTCTACCCAATGCTGGCTTGGTCTGCCCCCTACAGGCGAATTTAGACTTTATTACACTTTGGATGTGCATCGCGGATAATTCGATTGTTGTATTGTATTGTATATTTTGTTTTCCTGTGTTTAAGCAGGATGGCGTTTCAAGCATTATTCGCTTTATATTGCCCAACGAACTTTATTTAGTCCTATATCTTTTCCCTCATCTCTTCTCCTTCGGGTCCCAGCAGCGAGCGGCGCAACGGCAGAAAAAGGTGGCGGTCACCCATCTTTCCCCAGTACCCGCCCCGGGATGCTTAATTTCGGTGATCTAACAGAACCGGCGTTTCCATCGCGGCCACCGCCGCTGGTAAAGATTGTTGTAAAGGTGTAAAGTCTAAGTTCGCCTCAACTATTTCAGTGAAAACTATCTAGGGTAAACTGCACTAATGCTGGGACTGCACTAATCATTTCCACTCCTGATTAAAAAGCCAAATATTAAGAAGTACAGCTTAGAAAGTGCTTTTTTTTTACAATTTCTTATTTTTCTTTCACTACAACACTGCAAATCCCAGCAGTTGAACATATACATTTTACATCTGGCAACACCACCAAGTGGGACAAACGGCTGAGTTTTAGGCGTTTCCTTAAAATTTTGATAAGGAGCAGGTAAGTATATTTTGTCGCTTTATAACTAATTGTAAGTAATGAAATACAGATTTACTAAGTGCTGTAGGTATTTAATAGTGAATGAAATAATCCGTTTAAACACTTTAAACTTCGTTTTTTAACTACGTATGTGTTTCTACATAACCTCAAATTTTAGGGTGCCAATGATTGTACTTTTATGCCTATTTTTGTTTTTCATTGAATATTTTTAAAATAAAAGGCTTAATAGGTACTCAAGATGTTTTATTTTAATGAGAAATCCATAATCATTGATAATAACTGAAAATTAAGATCATATAAAAACTTCACAAAAAAATAGACATTCTAATTGGGATTTCCGCTTAGGGTGCCAATCATTCTACAGTTTACCCTACGTATGCGTCAACTGAACCAGATTTGTTTGATTCATTTGGCTTTATGTAGGCAAATTAAAAGAAACCAAGCTGTAAGCTGGGTTCAGTAGATTTTCGAGTATGGTTGCTAATATTTTTAAATAATTACAAAAGAATGTAATATATCTCTAGATAGGACAGCAGTACTGCATGTATGCTATATTTTGACCCTTTTGGGTGTCAGGAATGAACATTACTCAGTGGCGGGGTCATCTTTTTCTGCAGTGCAGCCGAGGTTTCCCAAGTCTTCACCACTTTCTAAGCCCAATTTCGTAGTAATTATAAAAAGGGGCATGAATGCATACCCGAGGGCTCACTTCTATTTAGTTTAATACGCTTAGAAGACAGAGGCTTAGCAAGTTCGGGTTCCATTCCTTTTTGAGCAATTACACGAAGTTAACCGTGCAGTATATAAAGTCGCTGTTAGGCATTATATATTTATTATCCTCTTTGAGACCCCCGCATTTCTCAGTGCGTTAAAACCGAGAGGTGGACTTATTTAGGTACTTCGTCAATTGTAAAGACCAAACTAATAGAATATACTTTGTTGGAGTCCAGTCATTACCTATTTTAATTCTCAGTGTGAGATAAACCCACGAAACATACGAATACATCTTTAACGCTCGACGTGTATCATATTATAAAGTTATGGGGCTAAATTAACATTCCTAGTGGCACCCGGTGACAACTATAGGCACCGGTTCGTCCAAGACACCGGCTCGCCTGCCACCAGCAAATTCTAAAACTCGTTGCCCTCAGCCTCGGCACGTAACAATATTTTGGACACTATTCAATTGCCAGATGTAATTATTACACACCACTATCTGGAATGGAAGAATAAAGATGCCTGCATACGATATTATTACTGTATAGCTAATTTTTTAAATTGTCGTTTTAAAATGTAACGTCAAATGCATATTTAAGCATCGGAAGACACTTTGGTACTTAATAATCGTTTCAAAGGTTTAGCAATTCGACGTTTCCCATTAACTAATAATTACATACTTTGCTTACCACTTAAATATAGTAGGTACAATACTTCGCTAGTGAACAAATGTGATAAAAAAGGACAGAAAACTGAATAAACATATTTTCCAGTTGCTGTCATGCAACACTAACAATCATTTCTATTTCATCTATCTACAAGTGGAAATACAGCAGGTACCATTCGTCGTCGCGATCTGACCTCGTTGTTCAGAATGCAGCCAAAAAAACAGACTGTACCTTCAAAAATATGTGTGTGGTGAAGCGATCGCTCCGACATACATGAAGCGGAAGCAAAGGCCGGCCATGGCACCGGAGTCCGGGCAAACGGTGGGCCCCGCTGACGAAAGGGAGCCAAGGTGAACGAAACGACGCCGGAAAGAAAACAGAAAAACCGCTCGCGTCGAGAGAGAGCAGAGGATGCCGACAGCCAATTCAAGGGAGCGACTAGCACGTTGCGTTAGGGGAGCATAAAAAAATGGGGGAGCGCTATTCGAAAAAGCGAGACGAAGAAGGAGGCCCTCAAAAGCGGAAAGGAGCAGAGAGGAGCAAGAGAGTAGCCGAGCGGCGAGGAGAGGAGCGGAGAGGAGAGGAGAGATAGAAAAGGAGCGAGGGAGAGAGACGAGGTACGTTTCCTCGCCAGGGAGCTGCAGCCAATCGGAGAGCGGTGGGCGCCGCGGGTAGGAGGAGACAGTTCCGCGCCGACAGGCGACGTAATCACCCGCGGCCGTGTCCGTTGTAGCTCTCTGGCCCCTCCGGGCCTTCTTCCCTTTCTCCGCGTCGGCGTTCGGGACCCCTCCAGCTACCGCCGCGGCTGGGACCGTCGAATGACCCCACCACCCGACCCGGAGCGGGCCCACGGAGCCGCGACGGTCACCGGCCGGGTCGCGAACCCTCTCCTCGAACCCGCCGCTCGGCTGTCCCCGACAAATCTCGGCCCAGCCACGCGACAAACGAGCTCAATGACTGCTCCCGTAGCCAACGTGATCGGCTCACCGAGGTGCCGGAGCTGGCGTCCTCCGATGCAGCCGATGATTGGTGGGTGCCAAGTTGCGCTACGCGCATGATGATTCCTGCTGGAATATTGATGGAACTTTGGGGTGTAAGGTGCTTTGACAATGAGGAGTAACTGTTTTGCTTCCGAACCCTCCACATGTAGTTTGAGCTTTGGAGTAATAACTTTCGCAATAGCGAAAGAAAGTTGCTTTTAGAGCAAACACCAGGGTAGCCGGCAACCGTCATTCGGCGGAACTTAAAAGTGTAAGGCTTTTAGGGAGAATAGCGGTTGGATTTTCCGATACAGGTTGAAATGAAGGTGGTTCATGAATTCTTGAGGTACGAGTCGGTGAATCATAATTGCATTCATCTTCGTGGAAACTTTTTGTTATAAATATGAAATAATATATACCTAATTAGAATGAATTTGGGATGATCGATGTTGACCATACGAGAACTGGCGGCTTTGATCCTAATCCTGAAACATACATCAACAGGACTATGACTTCTGGGTGTTGAGAAATGAGTAGATAACACAAAATTGAGTGTCAGATGAATTACCCTGGTTGGAAATTTGAATTCCGAGCATCTTTAGTTCATACGCGAAATGTAAACTGAATGGTTGATGTCATTTTTCTGAGATCATAATAAACTACCATTCTTACCAACCAGAGGTGACTCCTCCAGCGTATTGACACGTTTATGATGGTTCGTGATTTCATAAATTTGAACGTGAAGTTGTTCAGGGTAGTTATCTAAAGGCATACACGTTTCGAGCACCTAGGCTCGCTTGCAGTGTCAACTATAGGTGGCCTGAGGCTAGGTTTCGAGTGTTTGGACGATGCGCTGAGGAGGCAGACTGGTTAAGTGGCCGTTAAGAGGCTAACAACGTCTTTGCGTTTGATATCTCAATTAGAAATGGGCAAGGAAATTCTTATTCACGCCTGTCGCCAGCCAATCGTTTACAGTTTAATAAGGCATCGCTCACGTTGATGTTGAAGCTCCTGGCAAATACCTGATTTTACTCACTTCCTTAGTCACTCGAGAGTCGCTAAGAAGTTCTACGACTTAAATTCAACTCATACAACTTATTTTCATGCAAATGTCGAGAGATCCGCCAAGGGGCAAACCGTGACACTGGCTATTCCGCCGTCAACACAGTGCAGGTAGGATGAACTGTCACTCGCGATGTTGTTAACGGCTGGGAAAAGGTGCATGTACCCAATTTAAGATTCGGGGACAATTTTCTAGAGTGCGATTCAATTATCCTTTAACAGAATTTCGGTTTCAACGAGGTTGGATGGAATAATATTTGCTGGCGGGCCGTTCGACCTTCCCCTACTTCCTCCTCGACGCGTCCGTGGCAGTTGGAATTGAAGACCAAACGCGGTAGACCGGTCGGGGCACACTCGGTCAGGGTGTGTAATTTCGTGTTATTTTCTCATTACATTCAACGGCACGATGAAGATGAGATGTTGCCAGCGGCTGCGTAATCCGCTGCCGAAAGATACCAATGAAGGCGTTGAAACGGTAAGGAGCGTACCGTCGGATGAAAGCATGAAACGAGCTACACGGCCGATACATTCCGTCGAATCCTTCCGCGGGGAAAAGTGTTTTCTCGTTGGAACGTGTCGCCTGCGTGGCGAAATTTTCTCGTCAATTTCACTACGATCTGTCCTGCTGAAGTTCCAAAAGTAATATCCATCGAAGTGACTGATATATAGAAATTTGTTAGAACCCAACATAGGTATCGAAATACTTTGAACTGATGTGCCAACTGTGTTCTGACCTCTGGTAACTTTTATTTCTAACTAACAGGTTGCAGAATAATTAACAGAATCTAGGCAATTAAATTCTTCCTTTCCTTAATAACGATCACTTACGCTGAACAAGTTAATAATTTTGTAGTGAAATTATTGGTGATCTTGCGGGAGCATTTCATCGGAAAGGGTATGCTTACCCTGCTAATACACCTATGGAGAATTGAATTAAATTCGTGTTTAGCAGCTGCGGTGTGCTTTTTTCAAGAAGCTTCAGAGAGGCATAGGATATCAATTATGATTTAATAGAGTTAGCGCTGAATGTGGATCGATAACGAGAATCGAGGGTTGCAATTAAACACGCTATCCCCTTGAAATTCATATGCTCGACCTTATTAGGTACTCGCTGCTAATTATCGAAGCTAGCCAAATTATACCGTGAATCAAGCATAATTAATAAACGCGGCTGGGAGAAGCTCCGATCTTGTGATAACGTTCTCTCGCTGTGGTAGATGTAATGAACTCGCGCTTAAAGTAAGGAAAAGGAAGCGAGTTGGAAGCGTAGCAGGCCCGAAAGACATTACCTACCCTACGTCCGGCGCGGCGGGGCTAAAACCAAGCTACACCTGCTGCTGGCTCTACATTTGCTGACCTACGATTACATCGACAATTTGCTTCAGAATCATTTCCCTGGCCGATGCATATCCGGCAGCTCAGACTGCTCGGCTGCAAATCTGCAATCGAGAATTTTCGCAGGCGCCGACGCTCTAGGTTATTGTTAGACACGAATATTCAATAGCTTTGGCGCCTAAGTACACGCGGCGGTGGCGAAAGTGAACTGACTGCTCGTCGGAAACTTGCGCACACTATGAGAGAGACGTGTAAAATAGAAGAAAAATAATTTCGAAAAATTGTTGAGATCGTTCGTGGAACAAATATCTTATCGATTCTTCTTCTTAAAATGACGGAGCATGATACCTTGAAGCTTTTGGAGTGCAGTTTAATACGACAGCCAGAGATGGGTACAATTTTTAGTGGAATAAAACCACCGAGTTACGAATAAAAGTTAAAAAAAATTATTCGTCTTGTGTCGAATAAAGTTAACCTGGGCTAACTTCATTCGCCGAATAATCTAAAGTCAAAGTAATTTTTATTCGATCCGTTATTTAAATAATGTTTTATTCAGTTAAGGCCCAACTCTGATGACACTAAAGTGAGTTTGAAGACAATTTTTTGCGGTAATAGGTAATGTTATCTTTTTTTACTTTAACCTTTGCGAGAACAGTCGTG
The DNA here is from genome assembly GCA_963932275.1 of Andrena praecox. NCBI lineage: Eukaryota > Metazoa > Arthropoda > Insecta > Hymenoptera > Andrenidae > Andrena > Andrena praecox. The sequence goes on from OZ010729.1 coordinate 10,427,971, forward strand.
ATCTACGCAGAATGCATGAATATTGAAATTGGTAAAAATTGCTGAAAGTTAAAACGAATTATTTTGTGTGTTCTCACAGTGAGTCTTGCCAAACCTTAAACTCGGTTTACCCCTAAACCCATAGTTTGTGTATGTATTTTCTAATTAATTAGTTACCCAATTTCGCGAGTATCTTCGGATTACCAAGCCGCAATGCCAGCCGACCGCTCGTTCATAAAAACTAATACGCTATCACGTGGCAAACGAAACGGCCTGCTTTCACTCCACCTCGTTCTTTCAATTTCTATTTTCTATTACTTGACGCGCGTCCTGCGCTGCCCACGGCCGCGAACGTAATCCACATCCACGGGCTAAGTCCCCTTTACCCAGATTGGGCCGCTTCTCTCGTCGCGGGTTCAACGGCGGCGATCAAAATACACCGGGGGAGCAAGTTGTTTCATTAATCAGCCGCCCGCAACAGCTGTCTGAGGTCTTTATTTACGCTATCAGCTAGCCAATTGCCGCGCTCAAGGGCGAAGCCACACGTTGCATACCCTTATGACGATTTTTCTACGCCGGCTGATTCGCTGTAGGATTCTCATCTCGGCTGGCTGTAGGGTCTCTCGTCCGCGGAGGTGCCAATTCACGTGCACTCGCCTTGCTCCGGGCGTTTAACTCGCTCTTTTGCCCGGAGGATCGAAACTCGACGGAGGCTCCACCCTCTTTCGTCGAAAGGGAAATTACCTCCTCCCCGCGAATTGCTCCCCGGATGCGATGCTTAATAGGTGTATCTAACTGGTTAACGCGAGTGTGAATTCGATTTATTACACGGTTCAAGCGGGCGAAAATTTACACTTTGTTGAGGCTCGGTTGGATTGTGAATGAAGGAGTACTAAAGATTATTATACTTTAAGCTTCTCGATCATTCTCATGTTCATGTATCATTCAGATTTGAAGAATAAAGAAATATACAATTTTAGCATATTTGGTGAGAAAGGAAATAAAGCGAAAAGAAGGGTAATTGGTGAGAATAGAAATTTATATATTGGTGGGGAATTTGTTTCATTTTCTATTAACCAACACTTTTTATTAATCTTTGTTAAAAAGTCCAACCGTGCCCAAGTATTATGCAACAATGAAATCAATCGATCTCCCAACAGCGAAGAAATACGGATTACCATGAGTAGGTATCTACTCACTAAACGTTTACAACAGTCTACAATTAAAGGCCCATAAGCTGTTTCAAACGGGCCCCAACATTCACTGGCGCTCGAGTCCCCTGATCGCCGTCTCGTATCTACCACAATCGCGACAAGAAAGGCCGCGGCTACTGGACTTGTTCGGAACGACTTGGCGACGTGATCGTGACGAAAAGGGACGAAAAGGGGCCCCGCCCATGGCAGGGCCCAACTCGTTACAAGGCGTCAGGTGCCGGGGACCGTTGACGCGGCCGTTACTACCATCCCCGTAATAATGTATGCCATTAATAAGAACACCGGCGAAGGAGGAACGTGCGTGTCTTCGAGGAGTGCGGACCCTTCGCCGCGCGGGCCATGTGCTCACCTCCGCGAAGGGTGAAGGGCGTTTAACGGTCGAACGTGCACACGTTCTTGATATCGCCGCCGAACACCAGCTGATCCACATTTCTCCCCACCCCGTTTTCGGCCATGTGTTTCCCGCGCTTTTTTCCACGCACGTCCTATGCCCATTGATTTGGGCCAGTCGATTATTCCTTTATTCGCACTATAATCTCACGACTAAGTAATAACAATGACGATGATAATTGCTGGTCACTTCATCGATCTACAGTTCTCACGCGTGACTTTACCATGGAGAAACTGGAAATACTATTTATTAAATCTACAGGATCATTCTACTTAAATCTAAGGCCCAAAATTTCTCGTGGGCGGGCAAACGAGTGCGAGTCGAATTTTACCTCGGGCTTGAAGAGTTTATTTTTTTTTGCGAACAGAAGTTAAAAATAAAAGTTTCTTTTAACCAATAACTCTGACTTGGGCCCGTTTGCTCGCCCACCAGAGAAATATTTCCTAACCTCTACTTCTGTATCAGAAATAACAAAATTGATATAAAATATGTCTGCAGCTCTCATCCGAAAGTGTGATTTACATCATCGACCGTTTCCGCACCTGTTTCAGATTCATTTCCTCATTTTCGTGATCGGGCCCGTCGCGTCGGGGCCTTCTCTTCCGGACGGAATGTTGTAAACCCGCCTAGCCTTCGCCATCGGTGAACAAATGTTGCCCGGAGAGAAAAGTTAGGAGCTAGGGCGAGAGGGAACGTAAGGAGGTAGCATCCACCCGGGGCCAGTGATCTATTCCGGACGGATATAACAGGGTTGGCTCGGTGGAAACGCGATGGAATTGTGCGGGACATTCGGGAGAACGTTGCACCTTACACCACCAGCCGGGAACAGGTGCCACAGCTGTTCCGGCAAGTGCGACGAACAGCGAGGATAGACGCGCGGCTATTAGAACTGTTGCAGGCTGGCCGGCCAGGGCAAAGGGGTGCATAACTATTTGGCTGAGGCGAGTACGGGGCGAGGTGTTGCGCGCACTTTTTTATGGCACGACCGTTGAACCAGCCGGACAGGATGCGTGTGCTCGACTTTTCATCTGGTATCGTTAAATAGCTTCCAAGACTCTTTAATATTCTACACACTTAAACGGCTCGACGTAACGAATGGGCTTCGAGTACGAAAGGAGGCCGATGTTTCCGTGAATACGTTAAGAGTTAATTACGACTGAGGTCTCTTAAACACCGTCCCGCGAGAGGCTCTTTATGGAACATTAAGGTATGAAATTTTCAGATCGATTAACGTGCAAATGCACACGGTTGTCCACATCTTCGACCATGTCTTGCTTCATATAAAAAATCGACATTTTGAAGAATATAACACCTGTATTTTTGTACATTCAGCGATGGGGCAATTCAGACTTTTGATGACACCGAATAATTACGTGAAGCTTAATCTGACAGTGGACTCTAAAAATAATTCAGTGACATTGATGCGACAACGCAGCAGAGTCTCGAAAGGCCGAGAGAACTTATAGAAGCTGTTTATAAAGCAGAATGAAACGAGATAATACGACATGTAGCTACCTACAAATACAAAAGGCGAAACTGATATTTACTTGACAAAAGCCTCCGAATACTCCGTCTGCTCTTTTCTAGCAATGATTAGCAGAACGCTACAGATGCCAATTTAACCGAAATTACACCTGTTCAATCCGAATGTTAGTTTCTCCACCGTGAGACATTCTGTCGCCGTTTGATTATTTATCGGACACAAGAGATTTAAAGCAGACCGCCGTCAGCGTTTCCGCTATTGGACTGCCACCGGTCATATCCTGCGCGGCGATCCGTCCGACGGAGCGAAGAAATTTATACAAAAATTCAATGGCCTTCCGTTCAATCCGTTTCACACGCCCACGCGCTTCGTTAGGCTTGATGGTCGAACGCGTTGATTTATAACCAGCGGAGGAACATAAACGAGGAGCAAGGACTTTGCCCGAAGCCCAATTCAACCGAGGGGGAAGGAAATTTTGTTCTGTGCAAGGAGCGTGGTTCCGCCTGGTTCCGCCCGTAACGGTGACGGTGTGAACCAATCCTGCGTGGACATTGGCATCGCCGTGGAATTTCGGGCGGAAATTTCGCTGCGCTCCCGACGCGACCAGTCGACCGAGCGTCGGACGCGTCTCCCGAATCTTGGACCCAGTGCGCACACCATCCATTCACCGTCAGCTAAATTGACTAATCAAATCGAGCACCGTTCGCCACTTGCCTGTTTTGTCGCATCGGCGAGCGACCAACAAGTATCTGCTCCCACACGAGAGGCATTGAGAACACTGATTAAACCTTCGATTGACAGAAAATCTAGGGTTGGATTAATCGACGAGACCAAGTATCATTTGCAAGAAATGAACGGTGACACTTAGGTGCTGGGGACTTCTGTAACTCTTCAACTTGATTACAAAGAAGCAGTTGTCCAGTTTAAATATATTACTGCGTCATATGTGCCATTGTTTGTTCCACTTGGATGTCAATAAACAATTGAGTCTTAGGTATGTATTCGCTTTGCTGCTGGAACAAAGATAGTCCCGGGCCTAAATTGCGCAATGCACAGTGAAGAAAACGAGCCGCAACAGTAATATACTCGACTTATTCTCTCAATATAGTTGCCTCCTCCATTGGAATTTGTATATTTCATATTGCAGCCTCTCTTACACCAGCAGATGTAAATTAATTTACAAAAGCGCATAAGACCAAATAGAAACGTCACTTTCCTTCACATTTAAGTCTGACCGAATCCTACGTGGTGTCTTCCCAAGCATGAGAAAAGTCACCAGTAGCCTATGCAGCGCCAGGTGTGCCCGCGCGAGCAGTAGTCATCTCGGGCTATGTGCCCGATTCACGGGCCACCTCGTGAATTTTGAAGTTCTTTAGCCGCGCGCGATCCAGTCTCACTGCACCTCGCGCCGCTGTGGGGGCGTCGTGGTACGACCGTCCACCAAAGGACTTCAAGAAAGTTACGGAAGAGGGGCCGTTTTCATCCTACCTCTCCCTCTCTCTCTCTCTCCCTCCTTCCGCTAAATCTAATCTCCTTGTCTATCCAGACCCGTCTCTCTCTCCAGCGCGCTCTCCCTCGCTGTCTTTCTCCCCCTCGGCCGACTGATATCGCGAGAGGTCGCCGTAGAAGGGGGAGGCAGAGACAGGTAAGCCTCGGTGTTCCGTTCGAGGCTCACCTGAAGGAAGAAACGAAGTCGGCCCGTCGGTCGGGGAAAGAGCGGAAGAGAGAGAGAGAGAGAGAGAGAGGGGCAGGAGAGCCAGCGCCGAAGTGGAGGGAGGCCAGTGAAGCGGAGGTGAAGCGCGACCGGCCCTCTCTACTCCAGGGGCCCAGGCTAGTCCAGTCCGGGACAGCACGCCTCCTGCTGCACGCTCCACGAGGTAGAACGGCGAACGTAGACACGAAGACGTAGGACGTAAGCGCGGGACCAGGCTCGCTCGTGTGGTACCACGGTGGCTGCTTGTCCGCAGAGGGATAACGACTGCCGTTACCGCGCCCGTCGTTCTTCGAGATTACGCATCGACGAGCATCCATCGGCTTGTCCCGCCGTCCCGTGGACCCTCGCTCGGCCGTGTCGCCGGTCATCCCTGGGCAAGGTATCTGGATCAGTGGCCGGGCTTTTGGTCCACCCCGATAGCTCCTTTCCCTCAGCATGGCTCGCGGACAATCGAGGATTACGAGATCCTCGTGAGACAGATCTCTATGGATTCTTGTGACCCGCGCACGCCCGGCTCCTTCGCTCAGAGATTTCACGCGGGATCGATGGGCCGTCGAACAACACGCCGCTAGACTCTCTCGCCGGCCGATTAAACCGACTCCCGGCTCCCTCCAGTCCAGCCCCAGTGAGGACGTTTAGCACCTGTTCGCGTGTTCCGATATAGTAGAACTGTGATCGGTCTCGTCGCCCGATTTTATCGTCATCCCCGTCGGCGATCGGCACCGAAGGCTTCCTCTCTCACCGGTCGAACCACCACCACCACCCCCCCCACCCCCCGGGCATCACACGCGTCCAGCCACGCGATCAGCGGGATCAGCGATCCGGAAGGTTTCGCGCAACGGTGACCAACGAGCCGGTCACTCTTAATGGACACCTGATCCACGGTGATTGAACATCTCGTCTGGATGCATCTGTGAAACGTCATCGTTATCGTCCGCGAATCGTCGGCCACCGTCGCGAACTAGCTCCGAAAGTAACTGCGATGCTTGACAAACATCGAAATCCCCTCGATAAAGCCTGACTCCGAGAGCCGTTCAGAAAGATCCATCGGGAGCCGGTTACCTGTCGGTCGATTCCGCGATCGAGGATCTCGATACCCGGCGGAATTAGAGACCGGGAATAATTGCATTTCGTCCGTAAAGTAACTTCGAGGTAGACGTGTTTATGCGCTCGTCGCGTCCCGATGTATCGTTCGTGGAAGCGGGATTGAATTTTGCGGGCAACGCGACGCAAAGAGTGGTGGACGAATTTCGGAGATAAGCCGAGAGGGGGTTGTTCTGTGACGGGGAAAGTCGTGCTTCGTGTGCGGGTATGAAAGACCACTGTGAACGGTGCGACGGGGCGCAGGAACAGTGAAGTGTCGCCGGGGTGTTTAGTGAATAATCAGAGACTTCGACGCGCGGTTAAGCGGTGACCGAGGGATATAGGCAGACGACGAAGACGGCCACGACGACGAAGCGACTCGAATTCGGGTAAGATTGCGCTCTTCTCGGAGCTCTGAGAAATTTCAATTGGTTTACTTAAAATTCGTCGTCGACGTGAACTCAAAATTTACGTTAGCGTTATTGTCCGTCGGAGTGGCGAGCAATAGTTTGGGAGGAATTCGAAAGGCGCGCTTCATTGGCGAACCTTTATCAGTGATTACTCCAAAAATATAGCGTTTTAATTGTTATCGTCGGTCCCATAAGGACTCAACAATTAGGTATTATGCTTCGAACGCGAATGCGCCATCTCATCGGAGAACACGCAAGCTTCTGAGCGCCAAAACGCGACGCTCGTGGTGTACACACCGGTCCTGAATAGAGCGAGGAGTTACGTGCGTGTAACTCGCACTGACAAACCGGCAGGCATAGGTCAACACGTTCGGTGTTCACATTCGCCAATTATAAGCGGCTAACTGGTTGTATCTATTAATGATAGATCTGCCAGCGGAATGATTGAATGGCGTGCGAAGGTGGCAGAAATGACTTCCAAGAGACAAGTGTAGAAACAACACTTAATGGGCCGTTGACACCACAGTTGTATTCTGAAGGAGTCTGGACGGATTTTACAAGTGAGAAGAATTCAAAGAAGACCCATCTTGTTCGGGTAGAATTCTTGAACCTTTCGAAAACCTGCCGTCGGAGAAGAGATTGAGATCGCTGAGCTACGTGCTTCGTAGGAAGAGTCGCGAATTCCTGTGATCACTCGTAGATTGATGCGGTTATCGGCGAGAGGAAGGCTACGGCGGAATAATCCCTCTACCCTCGATCTCTTTCTTCCTTACGGAAACTAGTTACTATTCGATTTCCTCAACTTAAAAGCATCCCCGCCGTGAAATGACGCGAAACAAAATTAATCGAATTCACCGCGATTCCTCCGGGCCTTTTTACCCGACTGCAGGAATACGCGTTCGATTTACGCGCGTTACATTCCCGTGTCTAACGACCCTCTCCAATCGTCAATTTATCAAACGAATATTCATCACGTGTACTCGCAACAACACCTCCGTATACAAACCCGAGAGATCCTTATTCCCCCGCGTTCGTGCGCGCCAGCTGTATCTTTTTCATCGAAATTTGATCGATCGACGACGATAAGATCGTAGCGTGAAGCGCGGTGGCCCGTTTCCTTTGAAGGCTGCCATTATTTCGAAAAATTCGTTTCTAATCGCGCGCCACCGGCATCTGCCCTTTTCCACCCTTGCTCCGCCACCCTAGGCACACTTTTAAAGACAACTGCCATCTCAGGGCGAGACAGTTGTTGCGTCAGGTGGTGGTCGTTAAAGACGGGCCCGAAATCGTCGGCAGTTAAGGGAACAAGGGTTGACAGACGATAGGGCCGAGGGGTTCGTGCACCTCGGCTGCTCGGGTTCCGTTAAAATTGATAACAGAAATTATGAGGATGGGCTAGATCGCGCGGCGTGCCTAGGGGATCATCGATATTGTATTACTGAAAGGCGAGCGTTGTGTTGGTGGATATCCAACAAAGAGTTTTAAGATGGTACATCGCGTTTGTGACGAAAGGTAATGCTTATAGGCACGTAGGTATGTGGTAAGTTCAAACACACTTTTGGCCATATTTTTTTTCCCCGAAGCTTGCATCTTCAACCGCGACTTCTCGGACCAGTGGGTATTCCGGGTGATTTGTTTGGCGAGCATTATGAATGTTGAATGCGCGTAATAAATAATACCAGTCAGCACGTTGGTGCGCTGCGAGTTGTTAGAAACTCTGACGCCTGACTTCAAGTCCATTATCTCAGCTGGACACCCGAGTAATTTTGTACTGTCATTTTGCATCGAACTGTACAATCCCTCTTGTTGCAGAGCCGCGACACCGTGCAATCCTTCAAACACGCTCGTGATTGATAGATCTGGGCCTGCACTTGTTTATCTTCCCGTGACTCGGTAGGGTAATTAGATTTCACTCCGATGTTCCCTAATTGTCATCCTTGCGCCCAAAGAGCTCCTTTATTCGTTTACAAGCTCCCGACGGAAAGCTGTAACTCCTTCGGATTATATAATTTAAGGTACGAAATACCTACTTGTCAGTTCTTCACTTTCTAGTAGAAATCAAACATTTTACTTTTCTCGAAAGTAGCGACGGTATAATTCCAGCCGGGATTGAAATTCGATTGTTCTCGACGACAGGCGATCGAGCGAGATCGCTTTATTTTTCAATAACGTGGCGACACGAGGCTCTTAAAATTTACTGCACTGCTGCGGGGACTCGTTTTCGCAGCGCGTCGCACGCGGGATCGTTATTGGAAAATTTACTGCGTCGCCCTGCCAGTTACTGTGTCTGTGTTTCCCTTAACGATTGGATCATCCGTGCTTCTCGCAAGCTCCTTCTGAAAGCCTCGCAGCGAGAATTACACAGAATGGCGAACCGTGGTATTACGCGCCTATTACGTGTCGTGCACGCGAACAGGAATGCGGTCTCACCAGTAAACCGTTTCGAAAAATTTCACCGATCTAATCTAGCGTCTATCAGCCGACTCATTCGTAGGCAACAAAGTGATATTACCGAGTGCACGGTTAAAGAAGCGATCACACTGAACAACGCTTAGCGTTTCGTTGGTTCTGCTGTTAATTAAAGCGAGCTTAGAGCGCCATGACGAAAGCTGTATCGATAGCTTCGATACGGTTTCATTACTACCTATATTAAAATTCAAAAACGAATAGTTTCAATAATAACACGCGCATTTGCGGCTATTGAACGAGGCAGAATGAAGCAAATTGGTGAACCACAAATAGAGTGCCAACTGCTACGGAATCGACATAAAAGTTTCACTTACGCCTCATTTCTTCACTTTAAGCCACGCGCGTTTGTTAAGAAACCTAAGCAATAACTAGATAATTAACACTTTCACTCTGATCTTCTATGTTATCTTCTACACAACGTCTATGTCGACCTAAATTAACCGCAATTTTAATCACCCCACCCGGAACATTTCGATACTCCTTAAGGTTCCAAAACCCTTTCAGGCCTGTCTCCGCCGCGGGAACTCGTACCGCGACATATCCGTTCTCCGTCGCGGTTCATCCGCTCGAGTTGCTTCCCCGGGAATTGTCATATGCCCGCATAGCAGGAGCGACCGCAGGGAAACGAGGAGCGTATACCGAAGCTGTCGATCGCGGGAATCGTCAGCGGGCATCACGGTTGTCACGGCCGGATCGGAATGCGGTCTAGGTGGTGGTTGATCCGATCGCGGCCATGTCAAGGATACGGCGCGGGTGCCTGCCGGTCTCCGTGCTCCTCTTATTTCGTTTATTAGCCGGCCGGCAAGTTGTCCGTTGGTTAATTGCGGCGTGCTGCTTGCACGGCGTCGCGCGGCTATACAGTTAACCGTGGCTAAGCTCGCCGCATGTGCTCTCCGCATGTGGCGCACCGCGCTGCACCGCCTAGCTCGCAACTGTACCGGGCCGAGAGCGTCTACAGGTAGTTTGAATCTATTTATAGTTGGTCGCTCGTACGGTGGCCGGTGGTCATACCGTGTGGCCGTGCAATACCTCCCCTCGTTGGCCAACCAATTTTTTACGCCACCTCGCGCCTTCTTATCCACCCTCGAGCAGTTCTCGCGGAAATCAGTAGTGGGGCTACTTTGGCGCGAGCACCAGCGCTCTGGGACCGAGGAGAATTTCAGTTCTTCTTTCGCAGTTGATTCGCAAGAGGCAGACTTAGAGCGCTTTAGAGCTTCTGGACAGGTCCGCAGCATCGATAGCAGGAATTGCTTGTCCAATGTACGAACAACGTGCCCGGTGAATTGTGTTAGTGCGTGTGAATAGTAGTCTCTGTTAGCTCTAACAGTGTTTTGATTGGAAATACAAATCATGGAGTAGAAGATGGTGAACTCAATTGTGGAAGCTTCCCTCCTTTTTTCAAACCATCGCCTTCCTCTAAATGTTCTTCCCCATTCAAGGCTAAACTAAATACTTTTCAGTCGAGGAGAACCAAGAAACGCTCCGGTTTAATCTGCTCGCTCGCTTCCAGCATCAGGTCGAGCCACACCTGGCCCCGATTGCGTCCCACCTATATATCTATTCCACTTGCGAACCTCCTCAACTATGCGCTCCTTCGGCCGGCCAGGCTGCTGCCGAGGCTATCTGGTCGCGTACTCACCGGCCACTCGCGGTATCTGCGTCGCTGCGAGTACACCAGATGGATTTACAGCAGAGCACGATCGGTTTTATTGGTGCTTCTTGACGCAACATAGCCCATCCCTTTCGAATCGGCCGTCGTTAACTTCGCTCAGACCTGACAGTGGCAGGGTACTCGAGGTAGCTCGGCAGCTAGCTGGAAAATTCGCAGTGAATTTTTCCTCGTCTAAGTACTTTCGAGCGAGTATACGCCAACCGTTTGTTCTGAGAGACCCCGCAAATACGCTTTTATCTATATGCGTAATTAGACGCGTTACCCAGCCGGTTCTTATGCACTCCTGGGTCGCTGTTTGCCCAGACGGCTTTTTTGCGGCGAACACGCGTTTTCAGCAGAATTACCGTTCTTACGATGCCGAGCGAGATAAATGTAACTTGATGGACGAATCATGAGATTTTAATGGCACCCCGCCGGCCCCCCCTGATCGCCGCCTAGTGGTTATTGCTCCTGCCACGAACCGGCGAACTCGTCGCCGCTAGAACTTCATTCTATGCTTGTACCGACACGTTGTAATTGAACTCTTGAACCGGTGGATGTTGCTTTAAAATCGTTTCTCGTGCCTCTGCCGGAGCAACTGGCTAGTCTCTTCGCTCACGAAAATTCCGGAAACAGATGTAGCAATTTCCATCGGGCCACAGTTTCCAAAGGGATTCGAACAGCTTCCATCAATTTGCGTCTCCTCGTTGTTTATAAGTTAGATGCGCGAATTTAATGGGCCGCCGGCTTCAGCACCGCCCATTAATATTAGCAAGCAACCTCTGCTGCCTCCGCGATATTCACCAGTCGTCGGATACCCAGGGACCGCCTAGGCAGGCACTCGCCATAGGCTCCCGTCAGCTGGCTTTTAGAGCAGCGAATTTTTCAAATTGACACTTTTCGTTGCTGCTCGCTAATGTCATGGTATTATAGATCATGAATCTTTATTGCACCGGTTCCACGCTGGCCGAGTAGACCGCGGTTTTTTACGGCGGCGGAACTTGTTTTACCCTGAAAACAGTGACCGGTCTGGTTACGACTGGCCACCTGCGCAGCATGTAAATGCACGGCAACTAATTTCTAATTCGCGACCGAACGGCTTGCGAGCGGCCAGTATCGCTCTCTATCCGTACCTCCCTTCAGGAGATCAAATAGCCCGTCCGTTTCAGCCAGCATCTGTGTCCTCCTCCGCTGCCATTGTTTCATTAGTCGCTGAAGGAATAGCCTGTTAATTTTTAAGCATCAGCTGGTAAAGTGTATTGACCCTTGCTGAGATTCCTCGAATAGTCTCCAATTATCTGTCTGAGGCATTCCGGCTTTATGTTCAATGATAATTCCAGCGAGCTGAATCTGCGATTGAGCCGTCTTATAAGTCTAATCTGAAAACGGTGCTTCGACGAAAGGAATCCGGGAAATTTATGCGGTGGACTTGAACTTGCATAGTTCCTGCAAAGCAAATGCAAAGAAACGTCTTCGGAAGCTACTCGAAAGCAACAAAGTGATGTGTGTTTTTTTAAATATTTTTCATTTAGGAGGAGGAAAGGGATCACTTATATTCGTCTACTTTCTCTACCCATTGCCTTCAAAGGTACTGAAGAATACATTTTAAAGTGACGCTTTTTGTTGAAGCAAATCCTTTGAAATTTGGTGCTGGCGGACGCTGCTCGAAATTAATTCCAAAGTTCGTTGTTAATGTGCTCTGCGTTGCTCGAGGTCAGCACGCGGTAACTGTCAAAGTATACGGCCGCAGGTATCAGAGTTCCAGTGGCACCGTCAATGGCTTTCAGGGGGCCGTTTTTCCGACGTTCAAGAAGCATTCGTAGGGATGCGCGAACCTGTTCTCGGGCGCCTCCTTCTGCGGGGCCCACACATCAGTCGGATGTAGTCATCTGTATCAATCAGGGAGCCGGTACGAGCTTATACACTTTCTTGCTTCGCTCGATATGTACACGCACACGGCGCAGTTAACTCCAATCAGGCTCGATTGCATCGGACAAGTGGAATAATTATTGCCGCGCGTCGCTTATTGAATTATTAGGAACGACGGCACATGCTCGCTCCGTAAATAAAGGCTCCTCTCGGTACGCGCTCCCGGAGCCCTTCGTCCCTCCAATCGTAATTTTCTGCGCGGCGCGCGGGCAAAAGCGCCGCGTTAATAAATAAAGGCGAACGAGGCGTCGACGCCGCGGTGAACGTATCTCGGCTGCTACCTTTTGTTTAGCGATTCCTATGGCTTGTATTCTGTGCTTCATAAATAGGGGATGAATCGTTCACGCCCCCGTAGTCGTATATTCTTTTTCCTGGATCATTAGTTTCGGATCGCAAAGTAGGGAGATTTTATATTTGATCGGGAAATTTGAAAATGGAGGCAGATATTTCTAAATTCTATAAAACAAAGTAAGAATCAACTGTGTAAAAAAAATTAGTGGAGGATAGAAAGTAAGTAGTGTATGGAAATATAAATAGTGTTTCGATTAGAATAAGAGGGAGACAAGGACTCTTCATTAAAAAATGGAGCCTTTCAGTTCATGTTAACCCTCTAACGCTCAGACCCTTGAATCGTTACTTTTCAAAATTGTGACTGATATATATGTTGTATCTTGGTATTTTGAAATGAAAAATAGCGTTTTTTTTATTATTTGTTTTTTATTTTTTATAATAATCCAAAATAGTTTTTTGAAGAGAATATTTGATTTTCTAAACCGAGAACATTGAAATCTACTTTACCATCATGAAATCTACGGATGGTTGCTAGCAGAAGTTAAATATAAAAATATAAAAACTTTTAAAATGAGTGTTGCACCGGTGCAACTCTGGGAGTTAGAGGGTTAAGCTTCTTGCATACAAATTATTGCGACCGGTTTCGATGTCACCTACTAATCCTAAATCGGGGGTGGCGAACCTATGGCACGCTTGCCAGAGGTGGTAGGTACGGAAAGAGTGACCCAAAAATGGGGCCTTTTCTAGCCTCTTTTTGGTCCCACGATTTTGGAACTGAATTTCGTGCCAGATGATACCTTATGATGAGATTATCAATCACAACAAATTCTCAAGTTGAGGTGACAATTAGTTTCTGAGATAGGGGAGGTCAAAGAAGTGAAAATTCGTTAACGCTTCAGGCCATACTCTTCGATGTACGAAGATCTATGTCAGTCCGATAATTTAAACAATTATTTCCAGGGATTTTGCTGACTGCTAACAATGAATTTGAACTCAGATTTTCAAAATTCACAAAAAAAATCAAAGTCAAAAATATAAATATCCGTGTAGTGGGTGCTTGTTTTAATATATCGTCCACAATGTTGAATCGGCCATTGTGAATTTTGAAAATCTAAATTCAAATTCGTTGTTAGCAGTCAGCAGAACTCACAATGACCGATTCAATATGGCGGACGATATATTAAAACAAGCGCCCATTACACAGTCATTTATACTTCTTGATTTTGATTTTTTTTTGTGAATTTTGAAAATCTAAGTTCAAATTCGTTGTTAGCAGTCAGCAAATTCCTGGAAATAATTGTTTAAATTATCGGACTGACATAAATGTCCGTATGCGTGTGGGCTGACTCGTTATCGAATTTTCACTTCTTTCACCTCCCATATCTCGGAAACTAATTGCCACCTCAACTTGAATATTTCGTGTGATTGATGGTCTCATCACAAGGTACCATTTCGCATAAAATTTAGTTCCAAAATCGTGGGACCAAAAAGAGGCTATTTCTTGGGTCACTCTTTGCTGGCAGGTCAATGATTTACAGGTGCTATCATTAATACAGTAAATACTCGTTAGGAGCCCGTCGAACGGGGCTGGCGGCGGGCTCCTAACGCGACTGGACACTATTCCGCGCGGCCACTGGCGCGAGTGAGAAAACTCAATGAGCGAGCGAGAGGAAACGAAAGCCGACGGCAACTTCGTGTCGACTCGTTCGTTTCCTCTCGCTCGCTCATTGGGTTTTCTCACTCTCGTCCGAAGGATTCCAAGAAATGGTGGGGATAGTCGCCGGGCTCCTAACGCGTGGTAGAAACGGGCTCCAAACGAGGATTTACTGTATCTGTATATTAATCTAAAATACTTCTTTTATGGTTAGATACACCTACGAAAATATTTTTGGCCAGCTTTCGCTATACGACAATGTGTCAAGTTATGAGTTAATTCCAGAGTCGAATAATCTAAGGTTGAAGTAACTTTTATTTGATCCGTTATTTAAATAATTTTTTATTTACTTAATGCCTAACTCTGGTTAATTCTTATGAAAATCTGTGTTAGGTAATTTTTAAACTCGTCTCAATAAAATTCTGCCACGATTAATTTTCTACTAATTTTTCCCCAATGGAAAACTGCCCGACACGTCAGCAATTCAATAAATTCGCCTCCTCTGGCCTAAACCTAAACTGGCGCCCATTAGAATTTGACTTCTAAAAACTACGAACATGTGGAAGCTGGTCACATCTAAAAATGCACATTGCCGCCAAAAATAAAGTAAACACTTTCCTGAATAATAAAGACACACAAACGAAAGTCGCGCTTCTGTCGAGTAATCGTCAATTAAGTCCAGACATTCAGTGGCTGATTTAACAGGGCGGCCGATGAGCAGTTGCCACCTGGGCCCCTGCTCGGAAGGCCCCACTAGGGCCCCATTCTTAAGAAAAATTATGATTTTATCAAATCTATATTCTTCTTCTGTATTATTACACTGAGCCCATTTTCAGTAAACTACCGCTTTAGTTTCTCGAGAAATGGGCCCGCTCAGAAGGCCCTCCTAGGACCCCGTCTTCAAAAATAAGTTATGATTTTATCCAAGCACTTTTTTTTCAATACTTCTCTGCACATTTACCCCCTTTTAGTAAACTATCTCTTCATTTTCCCGAAAAAATGGGCCCCTCAACGTTTGCCACCTGGGCCTTTTTTCTTAAATCCGCCACTGACATGGCATTAAACGCGGTGGTTTTTTCACGAGCACGCGTCCATATTTTCGATCGGTTGAATGAAATGCAGGGTCGTTAATCGATCGCTAATTTTTTGCAAATTCAATTTCATCGCTCACGACTCATTGAGTGGTAATGAAAACGGCCCCGGGGATTACTGTGAATCAAGGCTTCCATCGACATCTCGCGGCGCACTTTTCAGGCGGATTCGCAGGTGCCCTGAAAGCAGCGATAACGCGAATAGCGACGTAGGGCCAATCATCTTGCTGGTCGTTACTTGCGCGCAAAAAATCGAACGCAGCCAATGTGCGCTCTTCACGGCCCAGCTTCGCGCGTCTACGGACGTAAATATTCATCGGCTGCTTTTTAAGCGTCGATTTTATTGGCGCGCCGCGTACGACCCCGCGCGAGCGCCGTAGCCAATTGAATCTCGTAAATCATTCGACAAGTCTTTATGAAAGCGAGGATGACTTAATACGCTGTTACGGTAATGAGGGGTAAGACACATTCTCGTGCCGCTAACCGCTCAGCCATCGTGGCGTGCGCGGTGCTTTTTGGAAGTAAACTCGCTACTTGATGCATTGCGATATGAACAAAAATCGAAAATCGAAAATTATCTTTCCGTTGAGCCTATTCCACCAAATAAAATTTTCATTCCCCTGTGGATGCTCAAAATATTCAGAAAATTTGAAAGCGGAAATCAAATTTTAAAAGGTAGAAAAATTGGAAAGCGTTAGAAAGGTTTCTTTCTTAGTGTTTGTCTGTAGATAAATAACTACAGTAGGGTTAAATTATTACAGTAATATATTTTTCCATAGTAGTTTTAAATGTTTTTCGTTATACAAAAATACTTGATATGGATCATAGTTTAAATAAAATTAATGTTAGATGTCATTGAATGAGGTTATACTCGGTCTATTGGCCGAATATTCAAAAGCGTTCATCTTATTTCTCTCGGAACTATTCGTTGATGAGGTCATTTAACAATTTTTTAATCTTTTAATTATTGCTAACACTTATCCCTCTTTTAACCGGTTATGGAATATCCTTTTTATTTTAAAATAAATACATTTAATAGTTTTCTTAGCATGACGAAGTTTTACGGAATTCTATTAAAAAATCAAACTTGTGCAAAATATGAACTTATTAAAACGCAGCGCAAGTGTGTCCATATTTCCGGGGAAACACTTGCTTGCAACTCGCTTAAAAGCAATCATAAAAAATAGAAGATAATAATATAAATCGCAAAAAATAGAATAGAAGAAAATATACAATCACAAAAAATGGAAGATAATAATATAAATCAGAAAAAAAAATAGAAGAAAATATTAAAAGCAATAATGTGATACTTTCAAATTTTATTTTCTCTACAATTATAGACATTTGAAAGATCGAATATTGTATGCAAACATATTTTTAACATAGATAATTATTATACCCATTATAAGCGGTTGGAAGTAAATCGGCAGGAAATAAAAATTTTCATAAAAAATTGAAAATTTCATAGAAATTGTATACATTGGTGGCAATGCCCGGATAAAGTTCGAGAAAAAAAATCCTTTCAAACCCAGATTATGGACCACCTTGGGCAACTTTTGACACCTACGTCAGTATTGTATCTGAAAAAAATATTTTCGCTACACCCTAACGTACTATCTTGCTAGAATAATTGAAAGCTGTCTAAACTTTATATTAATAATAATTGAAATATTGCTTTAAGAAACACATTTTATTAATGGAAACTGCCAAAATGGACTTCCATTTCGATAATAGGGGTTATATTTGTTTACAAGAAAAAATACAACACATAAACTATTTATATGTATGAAAAGAGATTATCCACGGGTATTTGAGCATATATTTACAAAATACAAAAACTTAATTTTAAGGGTTGGTAGTGGGGGTAACTTGAAAACTATGGATTTTTCGACAATTTATTTTTAATCGGTTTTGTAGATATAAAAAAGGGATGCAACTTTTGTTTAAGCTCCTTTTCGACATCGAGTTTCATAATTTTCTGAGTTTTCGGGTTACCGAACGTCCCCTGTTAGTCTAAAGAACACATCGGCTAATTGAACAATCGTTCGCTTGAATTCGTTAATCCACAAAACTGTTGCCGATTGTCCAAGGAATTACAGACAGTCAAGTGCGCTGTATAATAACGCTTCGAAATAACAATGGGATGAATTTTCTTTTAAGAGACAGAGGGTCATCATCAGATACAGTTTACTTTTCCTTTACACACGTTATTAACCGTGACAAAATCACTGCACAAAGTCAGCGGTGCGTGTCAGAAATCTCGTGAGCCAGCGGCGCGACGACCGCTCGCTCGTGCGCCGTCAAAACACGAAAATCGCGCTAATTTTAGAGTCGCCGGGTTTAATTAATGTCCTCTCTAAACCCAACTGCGCGCCGATGCAGTGCGGCATGCGATGCATCACGCGGCGCAGCATGGAATGCGTGCGCGTCAAACGTGATATATTCCTGATGTTTCGATTTAAAACTGTTTACGACGCCGGGATAGCATGTTCGATGCCCCTTGTTGCGCACCATGAAGCGCCTCATGTTGCATCGCGTCGATCGGCCAGGCCATTAGGGATCATAAAAGCGTGTCAATCATACTGCGTGTATTAAAATCAACTTCCTGTTGTGTACCTTTCAAATTGCGCGCCATGCCACCCGATAATAAGTACGTTAATTTCTCTCCACTCGTTAAAGTCACCACAGATCTAACGCATTCCGCGCTCTATAATATGTATCGGCATGTTCATACGCGCGACATCCAGTCTCATTGTAGTCGATCGAAAAAGAAATGAAGGACAACTGACTTGCAACAAGGACAAATGAATTTTTTCCAGTGATAAATGTGTGAGCTATATGCCAACGCGCGCAGTTATAGTTTTCACAAACGACCTGTAAGCTTAGCTATTGTAAAATCAATAGTTTACTGATTTCTTTGATATTTAATATTTACAAAGTTCGCAGAATATTTGTCGAAAGTGAATATTAATTTAGTTGGCTATTTAAAAGTTCAACTCCTCGGATGATCACAACGCAATTTTCGTTTGCTGCCAAAATTCACTCGAAGGGGGTGTAATTGACCCCCGAAAATCCGGTTAGTTTCCGATTTTGTGTTGTAACTCGTGAAGTGTAAAATAATTTTTTTCACCAAATGATAGATCTAATTAAAAGAAGCAACTTTTGTCTTGAAACCTTTTTTCTATCTCTTACAGTTCGCGAGTTATAACACGAAATCGGAAAATAGCCGAATTTTCAGGGGTTAATTTCACCCCCTTCGAGTGAATTTGGGAAGCAAATAAAAATTGCGTTGTAATCAGGAGGTGATTCCCTACATATTCACAAAGTTTCAAAATTTTTTGAATTTTCCGCTTCGGGATCTTCCCTTGTTTTGGTAACCGGAAAATTCTGATTTTGTTTTAAATTTCACAGGCTTGTTGAGAACCTCGATTCAAGTATCAGGCAATTTTTATTTTTTGCTACTCTTTCGTTCTTCGGGGTGAAAGCACCCTTTAAAGGCTAATGTGTGCTTTCCTATTTTCCTGCTTATTTTTAAAACCATAGTAGCTATAAAAAATTGGTCGAATGGAAATCTAATAGTCTTTACGCTCCATAAAACTGTGCAACGAAATTGTTTAAAATTTGGAGTTTAAATAAAGAAACCCCACCACAAATAATTAAATAACTCCATTGGTATAGGGCACAAAAGCTATTTAATTTTCATTTCACGAATCTTTTTATATCTACTATAGTTTTCAAGATACCTAAACAGAAAAATGGGAAAGCAAACATTACTCTATGAGGGATGTTCTCACCCTGAAGAACTATGAAAAGTAGCAGAGAAGAAAATTGTCGAATACTTATATTAAGGTTCCATACAACAATAGAGTTTAAAAAAAGAAAAATAGCGAAAACCCCTTTAAGTTGCGTTATTGGGTGGTTTTCAATATTTTAGCATTGTCGTTACATCCCCGTATTGGTGGCTTCGCAAAACATTTCCTACCGTGGATTCAAAATGTCTTATTCTTAGCGTTATTTTCGGCCCAAATAAGTATGTACGTATTCGTTTGGAGCAATTCTAATATCTAACTCTTTTGAAGCACAAGGAGCATTGCGATCCGACGTGCTTCGAGAAAGTGTTACGATGCGTTGTGCTAGGCGACCTTGGCACGGCGTGGAGACGCGCGTCGGAACGTTTCGCAAATTGCCGGAAATTTCCGTGGGAAACTGCGTGTACGTTGCCTGAGAGTGTGGCGATGTGCGCGTAAGAAGCAGTCAGTGTCGGGTGCGCATAGCGACCAGGCGCATCCTCTGACACGGTCCCGCACTTACAATTACTAAACACGTCTCTGCTGAATTCTGTTCTGGGGAATCAGGAGTGGAAGCTTCGCTCCGTACTCTTGTATTGTTTTTCAGATTTCAGCTCGATTTATTCTCTGATCAAAGTAATCCCCGAAACATTGAATATTTATCGACCGAATGACTGGAAATATTTGACGAATTATTTGTACAGGGACATGCCTGGCATTGTACTACACGTGGTAATTAAACTGGCAAATCTAAACTCTGGCGATTTAATCGGAGCTTGAGGGATGCAAGAATCTTCAGGAAAGAGCATCAGAACCTAATCGTGCAACTTTCCAACGATTTAAAAGAAATAATCTTTTATTTTTATATTAAGGGGGACCCCACCCAGAAACCACTAAAAAGTTAGGGATTTTTTTGTTCGTACAAATAAAAATGTAGAGGTTGGATTTTTTTATATTGTTTTAAAGCAATCTCTGTTTTGCTAGAAAAAAAAACATTTTTTTTTATGGAAAATTGTACAAAATGGCTTCCCGGAGCACTGCAAGAAAACTGGACCACGCTGCCGAGAATGACTGCATCATCTGAGAAGGAAGTACAAAAGAGATATATAAACTGGAATATATTATCTTCCATGTAGCCTAGGATTTTATTGATATTTCAATTATTCGACTTTTTACAAGCGTTTCAGTGCAAATTTTTTCGTAAAAAATCAAAGTCAATTCTTCAAACTGCTACAATCTCCAAAATGATTCGAATTTTGAGAAAATCCTACGCTACATGGAAGCTAATATATTCCAGTTTATATATCTCTTTTGTATTTCCTTCTCAGATGATCCAGTCATTCCCGGGAGTGTGGGTCAGTTTCTTCTGCAGTGCTCCGGAAAGACATTTTGTTCACCGCCATTTTGTACAATTTTCCATAAAAAAAAATTTTTTCTAGCCAACTAAAGATTGCTTTAAAACTATGTAAAAAAATCCAGGCCCAATATTTTTATTTACACGAACAAAGAAATCCCAAACTTTTTAGTGGTTTCTGGCTGGGGTCCCCCTTTAAAGAAAATATCTTTCACTAATAATAAACAAGTAGCTAATCATTCTTGGATTTAGTTGGCCCTGCTAGCTTTTACCGAGCGAACTGTTGCTTATCGACGCCGAAGGAAGGGATGCAATTATGCACTTGCAGGAAGTAACAATTTACATTCCTATACGCGCGTCACCGTCTAAAACCCCTATTTGTAGCTCGGCAGCAGGTGTAGCGTTCACCCCCATAAATGACCGGATATTTTCCGTGTCGGTACGTGCGTCACTGTAGGAAACGGTTACGGTACGAATTAGTGTGGTGTAATGTTGGGGCGTGTAACAAGTGCGACTCAGGTGCATGCACCATTTGGCAGAATATCATACGTTGAGCGCGGCCGTTAGAGATCGGCTTAGCACGTGACCGGGACTCGTCTCAGTGCGCGGGAAAAATAATACCCCCATGCGGATATCCAAAGGCGGCAGGGATCGTAGCAGCTTCGAGAAAATTATCGCGACAACAGAGCTGCGTGGATGTTTGGGACATGTGATGCAGAAACCTACCAACCTACAAAATAACAAAAAATTAGTTAAGGGTAGGCCTACCTAGAACGGTCTAAACAACATGCTTCTTTGGGAATTTTTTCTAGAAAAACCAATAAACTTTTATTATTTAACATTAGTCTGTTGGGAAGAGTACATCTTACGGATATTCCAGAATTTTTTTAGGTAAAAAATATTGAAAGGTTTGAGAGTTATTAGGCGCTTTGTGGTGACAAAATGGAAAATTCGAAATTTTTTAGATGATGTATGAAATTATCTAGGCGCTATCGGGCTCGACTTTGGAAAAATTGTTTTGAGACAAAATGGCGGCTGTGCAAAGTTGAAGCATCGATATTTGGCAAAATATCGCTCGTTTTTCGAGTGTAAAAAAAAATCTAGGCAAAAAAAGAAAAGCTCCCGATAGCGCTTAGATTTTTAATCCTAAAATTAGTCTGCAAAGCCGCGAGTAAATCGGTTCAATAATTTTTGAGTTATGTGTGTCATCGACTTTGAAAACATGATTTTGAGGAAAACGCGTTTAAGATTTTGGGTCCGAGAATCTACCAATTTTGGTCGGATTACACTTTCAGGGAATATTTTCAAGATGTTCTGCTTCAAGAAAATATAAAAATCGAAAAATCGATTTTTCGAAAATTTCTGGGTTGGCCTCCCCCTTAAACAGACCACGGATCCCATAATTTTATGATATTTATTTTGCAAAACATAACCAATCCATAGAACAACTGTTACATTATACAATTATTTAAACTACCAAGCCACAGTTCCATTTTAGGCTTAAAAAACGAAAATTACAGA
This sequence comes from Andrena praecox, assembly GCA_963932275.1. Lineage (NCBI taxonomy): Eukaryota > Metazoa > Arthropoda > Insecta > Hymenoptera > Andrenidae > Andrena > Andrena praecox. Next base: position 10,449,993 of record OZ010729.1, read on the forward strand.
AAATTTAAAATAATATTAATTATACTACTTAAGTACTATTAAATAATCCATTATAAACATTATAAAACAATAACAAGAAATAAAATATACCCAATAGAAAATAAAGCAACTTTTCCTTAACAATTGAAAATTTCAGATCATTGTGTTAACTTGGCCCATTTTATTATACGTTTCGTTAACATAATATTTGTAAAAATCTCACCTCGTGGTAATCTTCTTATCAATATACCTCGTCACCCTCCTTAAGCTTAGAATTTTCTAATTAATATGGCTCGTTAAAAAAGGCACTTTAGATATAAATCTGCCACGGTCTTCAAATCTCCTAATATCGAGCCACTGAAATTTTGAAAATTCTAAATGCTCCACTATTGAACAAAAAGGATAATCACACTTTCGCCGTTCCAATCGAATGAAATTTCCTCGAAGGTATAGATGGGGGTCTCGATATTGAAGCATTCGAGCGAACACCTCCAGATCGTTATCGCGCTCGTAATTATCGGCGTAACAGTATTAGCAGTTGGAAATGAAAGCGGCCGATAAGGCCGAAGTGCGGAAACGATGATCAGCGTTAAATAAAAGCGAGGCAGCGCGGGCCGAGTGGATGCATCGCGTACGTAGCTGGTATCAGGTGCAGGGCGTAGGATAGGCGAGGTATGGTGAACGCCGCCGTTGCTCGGGCAAGGCACGTGAATGAGGTCTACTCTCTCGAACGTACACGATCGGCCGAACGTCGATCGGGTATCGCGCGGCATGCAAGGAGGCGGGTCAAGATTTATCTAGCAAATAACCTCCTGTTGCTCGCACGTACCATGTGTAGCAAAAGTTTCCAGCCGTTTGAGCGTGTACCTTCTGCTGCAGAACTACCCGTTTCCAAAAACAAGATTCCTGGTACTATAAGCTTCCGAGGACTTAGCAGAAGAAGTGTCTATAATTATAGTTGCGTTCACGGTCGAGGCGTTGGTGAGAATGAGAAAAATATATAAGACGAAATTGGCTGGTTTTAAATGCTGTACTTCCCTGCGCCACTGTTATGCATTTGCGCGCATGCGCAAACAAAACTACGCTTTCCATGGCGTGGGCACACCGATGGAAAGTATTACAGTGTTTTTGGAGACGAGTTACTCGCTAGTTTAAACCCTAGTAGCATTTATTTGTTGGGAGTTTGTTGGGCCAATGACGTGTTATCCGTTGGCCAACTGTTGAAGTGTCGCGCTATTTTTAAATGGGCCAACGATTGTAACCAACGTAGGCCCAACGTCACTTAACACGAAGGCCCAACCGAAGGTTTCTTTCCATAGGCCCAACTGGGCCCAACTGAAGGCTTCTTTCCAAAAGACGTCTTAAAAACGTCCAGAAGGCGTCTTAAAGAACTTCAAAAGACGTCGTAAATAAGTCTTCTTCAGGTCTGGTTTGGGAAAAAAAAAAAAAAATTCGCGGTGAGGAGAATCGAACCCAAAGTTTCCGCTTACAAAGCAACCGCTGTTCACAGCTGACCAACACACTTCCTTGTAAACACTTATAATTTCTAGTTACATAACTAGTATTAATTGTTTATGAAAACTGTGCAGTGACGCGAAATATTCCACAAAATATCATCATCCAACCTTTAGACTGATTCCTTAAAATTTCACGTTTGTCTTAAGACAGACGTCCTCATTACGTATTTATAAATAAGAAAAGAAAAATCACAACAGGTTTTTTGATGTAGCAAATTTTCTGACGTTTGTAAGACGACATTTAATCATCGTTGTAAATTTTTTGTTAATTAACCAACCATAGTAATTGTAGGCCCAACATTGGATATTCGTAGGCAAACTGTCGTAACTTTTTGTTAATTAACCAACCATAATAATTGTAGGCCCAACATTAAATATTCGTTGGCAAACTGTCGTAACTTTTTGTTAATTAACCAACCATAACAATTGTAGGCCCAACATTGAATATTCGTTGGCAAACTGTCGTAACTTTTTGTTAATTAACCAACCATAACAATTGTAGGCCCAACATTGAATAGTCGTTGGCAAACTGTCGTAACTTTTTTGCCGTAGGCCCTGTGTTGGGAATTTGTAGGCACAAACACTAACTATATCCCAACTAATTCCCAACTGTTGGCAACCGTTGGCCAACCAAAAATGCTACTAGGGAAAGGTATTGTAACTTGATGTTTATAGCCTGTTGCGTATACTGGGTGTTTCACTGCAGGTGGTAAACCTTTTGGAGGGTGATTCTACAGGCCATGTAAGACGAAATATAGAATAAGAAGGTAAGCGGAACGGCCTGCGGAAAGCGCGACGCGTTCCCCTTGCCGCCCCGTGCCCCTCACAATCAGTTTATAGAGCAGTGGTGGCGAACCTATGCGACACTGACCCACGGGGGTTTTTTAAATGACCCACGCATGGATTTTTATAAGCTTATTTTTTATATCCTGAAAGAGAGAACAGACAATCGAAAATGTTAAAAAATTAAAGTATAAAAAAATTTCTGTTAACAAATTTTCGATGTTTCAAAATTATTGGCACCCTTTTTACCACCCCTCCCGTTTCCAAGTGACGCCACTGATTTAGTGACCCACGGGTTGGTATTAAAAAAAATAATGAACAAAATTTGATCCACCTCTCAAAAAGGTTCGCCATTACTGTTATAGAGCCACCGACGCGGGAATAGTCCGGGCGGGAAAATCGGTGAGCGCTCGGCGGACGCACGGACGACACTCGGCTGGCGTCCGCCGAGACGCCGGGCCCAATCCGTGCTATATTCGAGCACAACGTTGCCAAATTTTATGCTCGCAACACGTAGAACAGAGTTGGACAAAATTTCATGTATTTAGTAGGCAATTACTTATTAAGGGAGGAACCTGATTTAGGGCGCTGAAAAGGACGATATAAATTCGTGTCAATTAAGAAAAACTTGCGTTTTTTTATTTCGAGTAAAAATTGGATCCGCTAGGATGTACACAATTTGACAACCCCGGCGGCGCGGCGCTCCGACAGTGTAGCGATACCTCCGTGACCGCCGCCAGAGGGCCACGCGACCACTCCGCTCTCTCGCAAGTTCTCCCTCATCCACTCCGTCCTATATACATATACCAATTTCGTCCTACTCCTAACGTTCCAGCGTCTACGGCTTAGCGGTTTTTTGCAAATTTTTCTCCGCGTCACAAAGTTAAGAGTAAAACACTCTCAAGTCAAATCCGGGTGATTTGAAGCATCAAGTCAAATCCGGGTGATTTGAAGCATCAAGTCAAGTCCGGGTGATTTGAAGCATCAAGTCAAGTCCGGGTGATTTGAAGCATCAAGTCAAACCCGGGTGATCTGAAGCATCAAGTCAAATCCGGTTGATTTGAAGCATCAAGTCAAGTCTGGGTGATTTGAAGCATCAAGTTAAATCCGGGTGATTTGAAGCATCAAGTCAAATCTATTTGCGAGTTTCCAAGTGAAAAGAGAACCTTAACCCTACTATGGACTTTAATCGCGAGAATAAGGCATCGTATGCAAGTTCTTACATCCATAAAAATATGTATATCGTTCTCGTATTCTGTAAGTTTCTTGATGAATCCTTTCATTGCTGTAGAAATCATACAACATTTAACAAGTATGACATTCTAACGTTGCGATCGGTTGCATAGAAAAGAGAAACGAAAGACTGAACTACCGTTAGTGGGTGTAGCAATTGAAAACAGCAAATCAATCGGAGCGAGACATTCCTGTTGTATAAAATAGTTAACGAATAAGCGCCCTGTATTCCCGCCACTTTCTGGAACAGTCAGTAACTCGAGTCACCCGAGCGATAACTCGAGACTACGCAAACACGGTGTAGCATCGCCTCGAACGAAAGTGCAAGTAAGAAAGGCGCAATTAAAACAACCCCGCGGCTCGGCATCGCGATTCCTGCACTGAGAAGCAACGTTCCTGGGAAGATTTCTCAGTTAAAATGGATCGCGACACTGTTAATTATCTTCGAGTGGAAAGTGCTTTGCCTCTTTACTCTGCCGGGGTCCCGTGAATCCTCAGCTATACAAACCACGAAAGAAAGCGCGCCGCACGCTCGATGAAAAATTCTCACGGTGAGTTAGGGGCCGATAATTGGAAGTGTACGCCGCGATAATACGATCGGTAGATAGAGTACGCCTTTTCACGAAGTCAGAGGATCGAAAGGACCCAAGAATGACTCGCGGAACTTTGAGTTCGAGTAACTCCGACTTGATTCGATCTGGTGCAATGTCCCCCCAGAGATTGAGAGCAGTCATGGTCAAGCAGGAGGAACCGAAAGGCAGCTTATCTTACGTTGCTATATTAATTAAGATCCTTTGTTCGTGCCCCGTGAGCTTCGTCTCTGTACTACAAAAGACTTCGTACTATAACCGATGAGGATTGCAGGTTTTTGTACAAGTCCTGTACACTCAGGAGCCATTGTCAGTTTAACTCGAGATTTACGAAGCATCGAGCAGTTAATTTTTTCTCTTTAATTCAGCAAGTCAATAAATTGACGAGTAACAGTGGGATAAATGTTTTCTCCAAGATGCAGCGCACTAGGTTTTCTTATTATATAGTTGCCATTATTGAAAAGAATAACATTGAAAAGACCTTAATAAGGGGTAACGTCACCGCAGAGCCCGGAAAAGTAGCCTGATTTTGAGAATTTTTTATGCGAGTATAGTGAATAGAATACAAAATCTGTTCGAAGGCCTTTATTGTAAATACCTTGAGGTATGATCGCAATTTTTTATTAAATTTTTTTAATACAAAATGGCGGCGGCACAGCTCAACAAAAGAAGCTTTTTCTGACAAACAGTGTTCCGCGGCCGGAAAGATCTCTCCTTCAATTTTTCACCCTAGAACAAAAAACCGAAGATTGTTGAGTTCTATATAAGATTATCTCGGGAAGTACCCGAGGAAATTAAAAAATACTGATTTTTGTAAGAATGGTGCGTGATTTAACCAAACCCGGAACTGCCATAACCTCGAAACTGTTGTTCGAAACCTCGAAACGTTTTGTTCAATCACGCGCCATTCTTAAAAAAAAAACAGTATTTTTTAATTTCCTCGTATACTTCTCGAGATCTTATATAGAATTAAAAAATTGTCGGATTTTTTGTAAACACCAGGTAAAAGATGCTGAAGGCATTTCTTGATTTTCTCTTTCAATTTTTGCTTTAATATGTACCCTTTATTTATAACAATTTTAACGATATATAAATTACCATCTAAAATTATTTTACATTATGCCAAAACTATTCAAGTTTTACTGCATATGTATGTCACTATCTAGAAAGTGATGCTTTAGATCTAGTTTGAGTAAGCATATGTATCGGGAAACCTAGAATTTTGATACGCCAACTAGTGACAGAAAATTGAACTACTGAGAGTAGATCAAAATCCGTCGAAGTCCATATGATTATTAGTGTTTATATAGACATGTTGTAGAAAACGAGTGTCTTTAAATTTTTTGAACACTAAATTTTTACTTATTCGATTAATAAATACTTATTCGGAATGTTTGGTGGGATTCGGACCTACTTTCAATAGTTCGCCAACTTACCACCACAGCGCTGAAATCTAAGCCACGCCTCCACTAAGTTTCCCAATATTCCACCCCATGGAATTCCGTTTCCCTCAAAATCGGAATCATTTGAATAATCATTCTAATGTACTGTTTTGACAGAAATTATTCTGCAACCATTTGTGATGCGATCTTCAACAAATTCTCCCCAATAACGACATACATTTAATTTAAATTACACTAGACTAATTATAACAGCTACCAAGACAATGAATTAATAATAAGCTACACGTGGCGAAATTACCATTCAATGTACAAACACGTATTCCTTAACGGTTTGTTAATATTTTCTGGTATTTGGCCCACACGTGGGTGATCGCGCACTAGGTGGCGATAAGCGCTCCCTCTATGTACAAGGTTATGTAGGATTTTCTCAAGCGGCCTTAACAAGGTGTGGTTTTAACAAGGTTGCGAGGAAATTTAGTGCTCGTTGCATCGACTACACCATGAAGCGGCGCTTAAGCATGGAAACTACATCGCCCTGGTCGCAACGGATCCTGCAGCACTGCTCCTACAGTTATCGTCATTAAAACGTAACTCGTTTCGCAACATGTCAGCCGCACTTTTCCACACGCGCTAAGTATTCGCAGGTGTCTCCAGGATTTTACAAACTACTCGGGCGACAGAACGTTTTCAACAAATTTAATTCAGGAGGTAGGTGCCTGCTGGGTTTTCTCTCTTAGCCCGCGGAAGCGGGCATTAAAGTGTCCTTTTTTTTGTCATTCCCAACGGAGATCGTTAACAATAAAATTGTAGACCGGGATCGTTTTCGGTTGATTCTCTGTCAAATTTAATTTCATCCATTGACAACAGTTTTATCCTTTGCTACGTGCTGCCTGTACTCCGAGTTTGATCGACTCGGCAGAAAAAGCGCCGATAGATCGCCGATCCTGAATAGAGCATTGTTCGACGGTAAGAGGGAAAAATTCTCCTTCCTGAATTTTGCACGTAGCTGCTAAGAAGCGTAGCGTGAGAGGGGAACGCCACCTCCCCGGGGGTTGTATATCTCTTCTGGAAATACTGTAACGCTCTTAACGAGGTGCCGTTCCGCGCAAGTTTAGCACTTGCGGAACGCACCATCGCGCCAAACGACCGAGTATATAACCCGCCGCTTGTTTAACAATCATTATTTGCGAGAGCCCGTAGGTATCCGGGCGGTATCGAGAGCAGATCGGATCGGATCTCTTTGCGGCTCGATTTGGCCGCACTGTGCTCCTCTCTTCGACTCTTACGTTAGCGGGCGACAGTCTCGGTTTCGAGATATCGGCCCCCATAAACCACTCGCTCCCTCTTGGATTCGGCCATCTTTCGAGCGGGCATGCACGCGATTTCTAATTGTTTCCAGAATTTTCTGTACAAAATCGACCGACCCGAGACGATATTTTTTTTTTTCAAATTTGCCACATTAATGGGCCCGTAAGTGAGACACCGATTCCAGGTCTTAGTTCTTCTGAAAGTTTGAGTTTCACGAAATATATCGGCGGTCGTAACTTTTTACCAATAGCAAATTTCAAAAGGTAACTTATATAAAAAATCAGAAAAAATCAAGCTTTCTAACAGTATACACTTTTGTATGTGTAAGTAAAAAAATATACCTACATAATTCACAATTTTCATAGTTTTCATAATTTTGTGCGAATAGTAAAATACGTATTTTTACAAATAAACAGAGGCTGATTGCTTTGGTAGCCAACAAGGCTGAAGGAGATTAAAAATTCGTTTCTCTGTTCTCCGTTTATGTCCGTTCGTGTTTATCCTCGACCTTCGTTGCCTATCGTAATTTTATTCCGTCTATCACCCATCGTCCGCGACAATGGACGAAACGGACAGCGGTGTAACACAGACGAAAACGTCAAAGCGACCTGGTTTTCGTTCAATTACGCCACGACGTCGGGCGGATGCAAGTCGAGTGGAAAAAAGAGGAATTTGATGTCCGTCCGGCGCATCCGGCACAGGGAACTCGTGACGCAACCAGACTCGAGAGTGAAAAGGAAAGGCAGGACGAGGGTTTGTTTGACAATGGAGACACGATTTGCACAGAATACTTTTGAGAATATTCAACAAATGCACCGGTTAATCTGATTTCGATATTTGGAGGAATGCTTTGCAGATACCCCGTGACCAATTTCCGAAAGATTTTCCACCTCGATTGACTAAATGACTCTGTAATTGAAGAGTCCTTGTAGAAAACACTGTGAGTGCCAGAATTAAAAAAGAAATTTTATCGGAAAATATTTTACGTGCCAATGGCAATACTATAGAATTTGATTTTTGGCACTTGCACTGCTTTCTACCAGGACTCTTCAGTTATGTCGAATAACACGTTGCCTTAGGCATAAACGATTTTAAGGTAGGTTAATTTTTTAACGCGACGTTTTCGTATAAAGCGAGGTACGTTTTAGTCCAAGGCTTTATGCCTTCAATTATGCAATGGCAATGTGACTTTCCGGTACCCAAGTGATAGCAATACGGTAGATTTTGGGAGCTTAAGGAATCCGTTTCGTAGTCTGCTTGCTGGTTGGAGGAATAGCGAGTGGCGAGTACGATAAAAGCCTTGTCGACTTCCTGTGCCACCCGCCTTTCGCCAAGGTTGCTTTATTATGTGTCAGATACTCATACCTTACGGACTAATCGAGGTACCAATGCCATCCAAATGAAATTGCTTTGAATCTCGGTGGAATTGACACATCTCTCGATTTCAAGATCAGTAGCCAAGTATATTAAATTGCTCTACAAATTGCCTCAAGTTTTAAACACAAGGATTTGGTGTTGAGAGCTCAACTGAACTTTCATTGGCTGGATATATTCTATGGTAACTTTTCAGCGGCGAATAGTTGCGTGTTGAGTCATACCATGTACGTTGCGTACATCGCGGCTTCAGTAATTGCTACGATTGAAAGCAACTCTGCAACAAAAAATGTCAGCGGTAATTGATCGTAAAGAAGCAAGAAGTAGCGCGATGATGCATGCTAATGCGGTGCCACAAATTATTTCTTTCACACTGGAATCATTTGTTAAGTCGGGGATGCTGCGTGCACCTGACCTTGTTTAAAACCACTCTGCTGAAGGAACCCAGAATTTGAATGAAAAGATCGGAAATAGATTACTAGAGACATTAGCAGAGAAACTTTGTCGGCGGTTAATTTCTCTACTCGTCCGCCTAATAACTTTTGGCAGTATTACGAAAATCCTGACTCGTTTGTATACTTTCAAAATTCAATTCAAATATTATGTAAGCCTGCCCAAGGAAAAGTGTGGGAGGATAAAGAACAGTAATTCTATGGAATACGTGGACGAGCCAGCATCCAAGTAGTTGGGTTTAATCGACTCAAACCTCGTTTCATAATCGTCAGTCGTAACGTTTCTTCCAACAAATGAACCTAGAACCAATTGTTCTCCAAACATAACCGTCATGCACACTCAACAAGCTCCGTGATGAAAATCGTCGAGCCTTCTTGACATTTCAATTTCGATATTATCATATTATTAATGGAATAGTAATTATTCGTGCGGTAAACAGTACATAATCCCGTGGAGCGTGGTTCCAGCTGGGTACAGTATCGGGCGGACGAGATCTCGGCAATCGATGGCCAGGACTCTGGTGCCGACGTTGAACTGCCGACGGCAAACGTGCGGTAACGCGTACGCCGTAAACTCTATCGGAGACCCATAGTTGGATGCACGTGTGTTGCTGATCTACGCCCATCTGCGTTCCTCCACTTGTGTAAGCGCATGTACCCAGCTCTATGCCTTGCCTGTGTGTGTGGTGTTATTGGTGAATTGATAAGTAAAGTGAGTTTCTTGGGTGGACGATATCAACGTTGATACCAGTCAAAGATATTAGAAACCTGACAAGAAAGGAACAAGTAGTAATATCCCGGCTCGAAATCGGACACATCGAAATTACGTATTGGGAAACTTAGTGGAGGCGTGGCTTATATTTCAGCGCTGTGGTGGTAGGTTGGGAAACTATTGAAAGTAGGTCCGGATCCCACCAAACATTCCGCATAAGTATTTTTTAATCGAATAAGTAAAAATTTAGTGTCCAAAAAAATTTAAAAACACTCGTTTTTCACATGTCTATATAAACGCTGGTAATCTCATATGGACTTCGACCTACTCTCAGTAGTTCAATTTTCTGTCACTAGTTGGCGTATCGAAATTCTAGCTTTCCCAATAGACTAGCTAAGGACCCGCCACCAATCTGTTCCGATTGTAATTCTGCAATTACAGTGGAACAACTACTACTGTACTGTGTCAAATACAGAATGTACCGCGACCACCATAAGATCACTCCATCTCTGAAGGACAATTTCGGAAAACATAAGTTAGACCACCTTGTATAAGATCACTCCACCTATAATACAATATGATATAATACAATTGAAACCGTACTGAAAATAGCTGTTGCTAATAACCAGGTGGTTGATGCGACGTTAAATCAATATACAGCGAGTCACAGCCAAAATCGTACGTTACATATAAAAGTACGTTTCACCTAATAAAAAAAGTTTAGGGAACAGAAAAGAAGACGAATATATAGTGTAAAGACATCTATATTTATTATGTAAAAACATCAAACGAAATGAATCTTTCTAAACATGAAAAAAATAAAGTTACTAGGAATCAGTCTCGAAAACACCTCGCAGCTAAAATCGTACGGTACATCTTTTCCCCCAGGGGAACCCCAGAAAACAAACGAAGGTCGGAAGATACAAGACGCTCACAGTAGTCGCATTGTTACTAAGTATTGCGTGACGCGGAACTTGGAAAGAAAGTGAGAAAATAATAGAAACAGACAACAACAGAGGAAGGGCAAATTGTTATTAGGAGCTCTGAAAGTGGCAGGAGTTTTCGTAAAATTAGAGAAATAATTAATAGAAGTAGTAGCACTGTTCAGTACACCATAAAAAGATATCGGAAAGAAAATAGGGTAACAAACAGATCAAGAAAAACACCAAACAAAAAGCTCAACGAGCACGATGAAAGTTGGATAAGAAAAAAAATTAAGGAGAACCCAACTCCTAAGCTTACAAATGAAGTAGAAAAATATTTGGGAAAATCTGTTAATCCTGAAACAATAAGAAGGATACTGCGAGAACAAAATTTCCACGGACGTGCTGCTCGAAATAAGCCATTAATCAGCGATAAGAAAAAAAGATTGGATTTTGCTAGGCAACACAAAAAATTCACAGAAAAATTGGTTCAATCCACTGCCCAAAGCAAGTGTATGGAACTGTACGATTTTAGCTGTGATGTGCTTTCGAGACTGATTCCTAGTAACTTTATTTTATTCATGTTTAGAAAGATTCATTTTGTTTGATGTTTTCACATAATAAATATAGATGTCTGTACACTATATATTCGTCTTCTCTTGTTTTCCATACCATCTCTAAACTGTTTTATTACGTGAAACGTACTTTTATATGTAATGTACGATTTTGGCTGTGACTCGCTGCATGTAGGAAAGTCGGGGTCCCACAAATTAAACGATCAAACACACCAGTGAAATGGGAATAAGCAATATAATAAGGAAAGATTGATATAAAAGAATAAAGGAATACAGAATATTATAGTAACGCGACTGTGCTCTTCGCATGCTGCTCAATGACTCGCGATCGGCACGATCGCCGAGGACCCCCCCGATTCGACCGTCTCCGCCGAACTTCGTTCTCCGCCGACCTCCGTCTTCCGCACGAGAATCTATATTGTATCGCATTCCGGCCGCTACTACCATTCCTACATACATAGAAAAAAAAAATATCGAAGTTGCTTCTGCCTCGCACCTTGGATGCGCTCGCTTTGTGAAACACGTGTTCGCTAACCGATCGAGTGTTTGAGTGAAGGAATCAGCATGTCACGGGGCATGTAAGAAATTTGTTAATTCAGAAATCCGTACGATAGAACGGTACAGAGCTATAATAATGATCAAGCAGATTGAAGTTCCGAGAATGAGAGTATTGTAAGCTAGATGAGGTACGACTGTTTTTATTTTTTTTTTTCTACCGACTACATCAAATTTAAGTACTGATTCTTCTAAATGAAGTAAATTCTCTTACACCACTCTCGAGGCCAGGAGTTAATTAGATATTGTAATGCGGGAATAAATGAATCTCATCAGCTGGTGAATGAATGCTTATCTGCCAGCTGTAGATATCGAATCTAAGTAATTGACGGTCGTGATTAAGGAATCGATAAATAAAGCTGCTTAGAGATTAAAGTGTTGGAGCTTCGAAGTAAATACACATCGCTCATTTGCTGCAACAGCGACACAACTCAAAATTTGCAGTTTTTGAGTTATTAGCTCAGAAAAATCGGTTGTTGTCTAACAAAACTTTCCCCCAAAAATCGTGGATTTTAAGTTATGTCGTTGTTTATTAACTGCTCGAATACTTGACATAATAGTATATATTTCGACTCGATAGAATTCAACAGCTCCATAACTCGCCACAGTGGAAAGTAATTCGAACACTGAAATTCATGCAATCATATTAATTTTTCCTTTCCTATATTTGCGATTTCCAACTTGCCTACTGGTTGCGCCAGACGTACAACGATCGCCTGCTTCAGTAGCAATCTAGCCGCGAACGCACTCCAATCCGTGTTGGCGATCGTGTTAATAATGTTAACAAAATTTTAATTTTCTCCCGGAGAAGATGAAATGTTAAATCGAAACATAAGAAACCACCGTGCCCTGTACGATTCTCAAAGAAATATCAAAAGTAAAAATAAAAAATAAAAACTTTTTATTTAAATAAAATTTCGAATAACGAATAAAAGTTAAAAAAATTATTCGTCATGAGTCGAATAAACTTGACTCGGATTAACGAGCGAATGACGACTAAATTTCTTAACTTTTATTCGTTATTCGAAATTTTATTTTAATAAAAATTTTGCCCATCTCTGATCTACTTGTGATACTAAATTACGTTTCATTTGGAAAACTTATGCCACTTTCCCGATGCGCAACCATCTCGGTCGAATGCGGCGAACACATACGCCACCTCGCGCGAGTTTGTCGCTGTCAGGAAGTCTCACCTTTACGTCTCCATATTCCGCAAGTCTTGATGGATCGAGCACCACAGCAAAATTTACTAAGAATTGTTCGAAAGGTAACGGTTGCAATATTCAGACATAAGGAAATCGAAGTTGCGCTGAATTCCTCTTATTTATTTATTTATTTTATGGTGCATAATTCGAAGCTAATCTCCTCAAACTTAAGTCAACGCTAAGTCATTTTTGTACCCTCCAACAAAATTGCAAACCGTTACGTAATTTTGAAGGTTAACCTCCTCAAATCAAGGTACCATAAAAAATTTTATCCTCCCAACAACCTTAATTTTTATTGTGCATAATTCGAAGCTAATCTCCTCAAAATTAAGTCAACGCTGAGTAACAATAAGAAAATAATTCTTATTTTATTATATTCTGTTTGCGATTGATTTCGTGGGCCACCAGTGACACCCATCAAATTCGACTTCAAGTTCAAGGCTGTCTCTTAAGTATCAATTTCCCGCCGACAAATCTTTGCGTCGTGAGATTCTCGATGGAGCAAGTGCACGCAGGTAAAGTTAAGTAGTCCACGATGCGTGTGGACGCGGAGCGGAATTGCCAGGCGGTGGCCGCCCTCGCAGCGGATAGAAACACTTATTTTACTTACGAGACGGGCTTCAGGCTGTCAGGTACAGTCTGCAGCACTGTGGCAAGAGCTGCGAGCAGGACGAGGGCGGAGGTGGTCTGTCCGTGTGTCGCGAACACCAGCCTGGAACTAGGCTTCGGGTTGAGTGAACGGACGGATGGGTCACAAAACATCCATTATTTTTACACTTTAACGCAATCGACCGCGTCCTGTCTCGCGTGAGATTCCTATCCGGGGACGTGTCTGGTGAGTCTGGTCGACAGTGATCTCTTACATTCGAAGGGTGCGCGATTTTCCGGATTTCCAAGCTTCTACGAATTCAACTAATGAACCCACAAACGAAATTAAATAGACACATTGCGCTGCAACGGAATAACGCGGATCGCTCTATTCTTTGAGACTTGCTGTACAGATTACTAGCGAATTACTTTTATGTCTGTTTGTTGAAGTAATTTTTGTAAAGTAACCTTTCCATAATGAAACTTTGTGTTTTCGTTTTTAGGCATTTGTGTGGGTAACCTTTGTAAGTGAAAACCAAATCGATATCTAATCAGGCCTAGGAGATATTAAGGAGTCCGTGAAAATACATTTTTCCGCTTTTCACCCTCTTGGGGATGGAATTTCAAAAAGTTCCTTCTTATTAGGGTTTATGCAAAAACCGACTTTTGAAAAAAACCGGTTTTCGAATTCCACTATTCCCAAAAAACCGGTTGACCCGGTTTTCGAATTTTCACAAAAATATAATAAAATAGAAAATAAATATTTGTACTTATTTTAAGATAAAAATTTTCAGATTGTTTAATATTGATGGAATTACAAAAATATAACAAAATAAAGTATACTTTATCTGTACAAAACCGAATAAATAAAAAAAAAAGAATAACTAAAATCCGTACAATTTTTTAGTTCATTTAATATTTACGGATCTACCAAAATATAACAAAATAAAATACACTGCATACAAAACCAACTGAAAAAGAAACTAAAATAACTAAAATCTGTACGAAATATAAATTATAACTCTTTATTTCATTCAGTATTTTTCTTCCGAAAATATGAACTCATGAAGATTAGTTTTATAGTAAACTGTTACCTACTACATTATGCTTGTGTCGGAGGTGATTTCAAGTCAAAATGTTAACGTTTTTAATTAAATAAATAATTCATTTTTGCATATTAATTCTAGTATATAAAACCGGTTTTTTAAAATTTAAAATAGATGATTAGAAATGTTACAATATTGGAAAGATTATCTAGAAAGGGAAGTTGTGAAATTAAAACTCCCGACACTACTGTTTTTTGCCCGAAATTCTCGATGTCGCATTGTATTTTTGAAACACGAATTTCTCAGGGGAAGATGCAAGAAGTATGGCGATGTTTTTATTGCAGGATGAAGTAAGGCTTCACTTCTAGCTAAATAGTAGTAAACAATGTGTTTCGTGAAATTTATTTAGCGCCTTAATTTTTAGGTACAAAGTCAGTGGCGAATTTAATAGGGAAGCCGCTCAGCAATTGCCGTCTGGGCCCCTGCCCAGAAGGCCCCCTAGGGCCCCATCCTTAAAAAAATTATGATTTTATCCAAACTATATTTTTTCTGCACTAATATACTGAGACCGTTTTCAGTAAACTACCTCTTCATTTTCCTGAAAAAATGGGCCTCTCCAGAAGGCCCCCTAGGGCCCCATCCTTAAGAAAAATTATGATTTTAACCAAACTATGTTTTTTCTGTACTACTACACTTAGCCCGCTTTTAGTAAACTACCTCTTCATTTTCCCGAACAAAATGGGCCCCTCAGAACGTTTGCCACCTGGGCCTTTTTTCTTAAATCCGCCACTGTATAAAGTACTTAGAGAAGCTTATGAGTGGCGTCAAGGGTAACAAGTAGTTCGAATTGAATTGCGGTTGGCGTAATAAAAAAGAAACTCGATCAGACAGCGCGGTGGTGCTGATATAATAACACCTGTAAGGAACAATTGTCGTTAGAAGGAAAAGGAAGACAATGACAACTTTCCTCTGGCGTGATAAATTTACGTGAGACGCACAATGCGCTAGAGTGTAGCTGCCTAACTATACGTGCTCGGACGTCAAAGTCTCCTGTCGTACTTGAAACTCGACACCTTTGTTACCGTGCCTTTATAAAGTCTCTTTATGAAGAGAGTCTGCGGTTCACACGTTTCCACGTCGCGATTATCAACACTTGCGTTACTCCGTCTTACATCATTCGCGTCCTGCTTTTTAATTGTGCTAAGCAACAGATCGAAAATTCATGATCCTGACACACTTATACGTACGAGTCACGGTTTCATTAATTATCCCACCGAGAATAATGCGCCGCCCGAAATATCGTAAGTTAGGAATCATTTACTCAATTGAGATGATTGATTTCTCCTAAAGCATTCATACTGAAGGAAAAATTCTGCGATATTAAATACTCAGTATTTGTTTCGTTACTAATAGTAAGTATTTTAATGCGGAACATTCAGATTACAGTTCTTCTACATTCATCAGATTGTGTTTGCAAAGCAAAAGAACTTTATATATTTGTAATCTTACATGTTATAAGATTGTTAAAAAAGTCAGTTTCCAATATTTGATGTGAGAAATTGAACAGAAAATTTAGCGCTCAAAACAATTTCTTACGAAATACAGAAAATGTCGAATGCGAGGGATAATTATAGTGGTTGTAAGTAGCTCCGAGCTGGTGCAATCTGTGTTTAACATATATAGCGTGGTTCAAATACATTTTTTAATAAACATGGCTTTTTCGTGAACAGATCTACCAATTTGTTATTACAGGTTTGCAAGGTTGTTAATTATAAAATGTAGAAAAAATTTGTGGATGGAAATTCCCCTTCACTTTAAGGGAAGATTCTAGTGTGACAGCTCCAAAAGTAACTGGCATTTATGATTTTTTAAAAAAAAACTATTGTTAATATTGGATTAATCTCTTTTGGGATATAAGGAGGCATCTTTAGACTTGCAGAATTTTTTTGTATGCCGATCCTTGTGGTAAGTTATTAATTATTGTGGAATCTTGTTAACCTCTTCTGATTGCATAGAAAATAAAAATGTCTTAAAGTCAGATAGTTCAGGCTGGGATTCACCCTAATTTAAAGTAAAAAAATGAAAGAATGAAAAATGTATCGCGTTTGAAAGAAAGAGTAACTTTTGTCCATAGATAAATTTACTTTATATAGATGAAAAAAGTATTATAAATGAAAACTAAAATTAAAATTCTAACTTTAAGGAATTTCTCTTCTTTATTGCCATCAGATAACTGTGACAGGTGCTACGCCTCACACCAACAGGAGTTACATCGTCGAAGAGGTTAACAAGATTCCACAATAATTAATAAATAATAAGACGAATCGACATAAAAAAAATTAGGTTAAAGATGCCTCCTTATATCCCAAAATAGTTTAATATAATATTAACAATGGTTTCTAAAAAAAAATCATAAATAACAGTTACTTTTCGAGCTGTTACACAAGAATCCCCCCAAATAATATTGACCATCCGTAAGGAGATACAAAACTCGCTAACAATGTTCTGTATCACAGCAGGTGTTTGCTGTATTTTATGTTCCGATTAAAGTACTCATTGTAATCCTTATCCTTACTAATATATAAAAGTGAAACGTTGTCTGTTTGTTTGTCCTTCTTTCACGCCTAAACGGCTGAGCGGATTTCATTGAAATTCTGAATATACATTATACACGTCCTAGATTAGATTATAGGCTATTTATTTTTTATGTTTGGGCTTTTTTATTTTTCAAACATCATAAATAATTCCCGGGTGAAAACGGGTAACGGGTCAGCTAGTCAACTATAAATTCAAGAGTCAGCTCTGGTACACTTAGAAGCAATAAAGACAAGTCTGCACAAATTCCTCAGATGCGTTCAATCCAAATGCCACGACTCGTCCATTAAGGGGGTACACGGGTATTAGACGGCAAAAAAGGAACGGTTCCTTTTGGGTTGGATTGAAGGACGACTAATAATTCGTTCCATTTGCACGTTTTAAAATACCTTATTGTGGATATAACGCATTTTAAGACCAGGAAACCTGAAAAATATTGAAAATTAAAGGAATTACAAAGTGTCAAAATTAAAACGCTGAACATCACAAGTCGAGAACGGATTAATATTTTCGGTTGAAATTTTAACTGAACCTACAAAACACTCTTCACCACAATGTGGAACTCGGTCGAAAAATTTTCATAAAAATTCACGGGGTTATACAACAAATATCAAGTTTCAAGGATTTTACTGAAGTAGTCCTGTGATAAATGTTGTTAAAGTTGTGCGATCTTATGGAGCGAATTCCACATTGTGGTTAAAATTTCAACAAAAAATATCGGCCCGTTCTCGAGTTACGATGCTCACCGTCTTGGGAAACATAGTTTTGAGAAAAACGGCTTTTCTACGCTGTAACTCTCGCAATTTTTCGAATTTTTCAATGAAATCTTTTTTAAAATGCTTCTATGACTTGTGGCTCATCATAAACAATCGAAAAAAAAAAATTCGATTTTTTTACCCGGAAATACCCGTGTACCCCTTTAAGCAATTTCTGTTAAATATATTTCATCCTGTCCAAATTGATCTTCAGTAACCCGAAAACAAACAGGGAAATGTAAAGCGACGCGCATCCATCGCGGCACGGTGGTTCCCAGGAGCAGCTCGGCACTCGTTGCTCCAATAAATCCCAGAATAATAGAAACGCTCGACAGAGCAGAGTCTATATCCTTCCTGGTGCCGCAGGAAACGATCGCGGAGTGTCGGCTGCCCTCGAAGTCGGTCATCATCGTCGGTGAATCCAGTTACTTCTCGCTCTGCTCCGACCAGCAATTGATTCGTCTCCGTCGGGCATAACCGATCTGCCAATATCGGCCTTTCCTGCGTTTAGGCACGTCCAAGGATTTCACCTGTACACACCTGGTCGAGTAATCGTCGTGGTATTGCGTTCCGACGGCCCCTTCGTTTGCGAATGAGACGTTTCTCGATGAGGCGTCGCGATTCTTCACGCTCGCCCCTATCTTCTCTCTTCCTGTTTCTCTGGAGCAACCACCACTCACGGTGTCGCCTATGAAGCATCGTATTTAGGGCTGCGACTGGCTGTCCAATTTCTCTCTATTCGGAAATTCCAAATAATCTAAGTATCTGAATAATTATCGAATAAAATGCGAAGGATTCGAATGAGACGCGAATTCAAGAGCGAGAACTGACGCGTAAAATTATAAAAACCCTTTGCAATTTATCCACCGTTTTATATGGTAGTGTACATATGTATATCTATTATAATATTCGAAAAGTATTCGCCACATTCGAGTGCCGACTAACAAAAAATGTAGGTCTTCGAATACGGAATGATTCGAACAATCCCAGCCCCAGTCATCTCTAGGACACACGTGCATAGGTTTTTTTCGTTCGTTTCTATTGTAACTATATCATCAAGTGGCAAAAAGTAGGGTTCTTCATGGTCAGGATTTAATGTAATTTGCTTTAACACGTCACGTAGGGAAAGAAGATTTCACAGACCACACATGGATTCGATCCCGAAGGTCTAGTTCGTAGGCGGGTTCAGAACACACGCGGTATGCCTCGATTTGTTCCGTTCCGTTCCAGGATTTAATGCAATTTGCTTTAACCGTTACGCGAAGTGATAGAAATTTAGCGGGTCCATGGAGGGTCGTTTGTACTGTTGCTTAACAACTCTTCCGTTCGATCCCGTTTCAATTACACCGGCGATATCCAGGCAACCGAGGTTCGCCTGGTCCAGTTCGACGCAATTTGCTCCCATCGGGTTCCCATGTTTTCGGCGGTGTGCCGTCTGGTTTCTCCTCTCGATTGTTAATTAATCGGTGTTCGCGTGAGCGAGAGAAACGGTGCTGGGATAGATCGATATTAGCTTGGCCCGCGAAGGAGGGATACGGTGGATAGGAGAGAAGGTGAGAAAACCTTCGGGCGGAGGAGAGGTGGAAGATCACAAAAAGCTTCAGCGGCCTGCGGTGGACGACTTTCCCATGAAGCCGGGGTGGAGGACGCGGGGCAGGATGTGCCAGGACCAATCAATTGTATACGCCGGTCTCCTTCTTCTTTCCCTCACCACCTCGCTTTCCTATTTTTTTCCTCTTTTTCTCTCCGCTCTTTCACGGCTGGAACCTTTCGACGGCGGTGTTTAGAATCGATCAAGAAATTTTCGCGACCAAGGAAAAACCCTGATGAGAATTTCGTTCTTCAAGCGGGGGTGTGCAGGAATGGGTTTTACACAGTCCCCTCTGTTCTACCGCGGCCCGTGTAAGCCGGGAAAAAGCGTGGGTGGTGAAACGAAGTAAATTAACATGATATGAATGGAAGAAAAGCAGGGATGCAGTGGGATCTTCGTTTAAATGACGATAATGTCGAATGCGCGTGGCAGCGCGTAAGGAGAACCTATATTCTCCTACATGCAGGGTGTTCAAAAAATGGTCTAACACTTTAGGGTATTTATACAGTGGCGTGCAAAAGTATTCGGACACCCTTTTGAACAGAATAACTTGATTAAAATTGGCCTTGAGTTTTTTTTTGAGGAGCTAGAAGGATTAGTTTGTTAAGTGACATGATTCGTTGTTTTGACAAAAATTGCAAATGTCGTGGTTTTCAACATTTTTGTCTGTGCTCGTAATGAAAATTTAAAAAGTGCCTTTTGTAGATTTGAACACTCTGTTCCAAGTGAACGATTATTTTGTAAAGGTGGACAAACAAATAATTAAAAATAAGATCGGTTTTCGAAAGGACAATGTTAAGCCGCAGAGGGGATTAGTGACCCACGAGCCTACAGCGTATGCCATACACCGTTGGAAAGATCGCGCCAAGACAAATCGATTGATACCATTTTTAACTTCGAAATCAGATGGGATCACCACGAAAAATGCCCTTAAACTTCGAGATTTTGCGGTTTTGAGCAAAAGAAACCGGTAATAAAATCCCATCCGGCCCGAGGGACCGAGGGTAGGCACCTGAGGGAAAACCGAGGGATGTAAGCGATACTCTAGCAGGCTGGGGCGGCAAATGTGCCTCATGACCTTCATTTTAGGGCCGTGTTGGGCCTGCAGTTGTCCCATGGGACACTAATTCATTGGCGATTTCGTACTGGGCATTAGGAAAGGGACCCATACGGCAAGCGCAGGCCCAACACGGCCCTGAAATGAAGGTCATGAGGCACATTTGCCGCCCCAGCCTGCTAGAGTATCGCTTATAGTGCCTATACGAGCTATAGCGACTTAGGTGTGAAGTCACTCAGCGTGGTCTTACCCGACACTCTGCTGGGTACTGGCCGCTACTACGTGCCCCCCTACTACCTCTTGCAGGACTGTATTTAGAGAAGACCAGGACAAAACCGGGGCCCTAAGGCCCTAAGACCAGGACAAAACCGGGGTCCTACGGTCCTAAGACCAGGACAAAACCGGGTCCCTAAGGCCCTAAGACCAGGACAAAACCGGGGCCTTGAGGCCCTAAGACCAGGACAAAACCGGGGCCCTAAGGCCCTAAGGCCAGGACAAAACCGGGGCCCTAAGGCCCTAAGACCAGGACAAAACCGGAGCCCTAAGGCCCTAAGGCCCTAAGACCAGGACAAAACCGGGGCCCTAAGGCCCTAAGGCCCCGGTTTTGTCCTGGTCTTCTCTAAATACAGTTCTGCGAGAGGTAGTAGGGGGCAAGTTTAGCGGCCAGTACCCAGCAGGGTGTCGGGTAAGACTCCGCTGAGTGACTTCACACCTAAGTCACTATAGCTCGTATAGGCACTTTACATCCCTCGGTTTTCCCTCAGGTGCCTACCCGAGGACCGGATGGGATTTTACTACCGGTTTCTTTTGTTCAAAACCGCAAAATCTCGAACTTTGAGGACATTTTTCGAGATGATCCCATCTGGTTTCGAAGTTAAAAGTGGTATCAATCGATTTGACTTAGCCAGATCTTTCCAACGGTGTATAGCATACGCTGTAGGCTCGTGGGCCACTAGTCCCCTCTGCGGCTTAACATTGTCCTTTCGAAAACCGATCCCGAACGTTGCAATCGTAAAACGAGAAAGTATAGACGTTAGGACAAGCCCTCTTCTGTTTCGATTGGCAACAACCAAATCGCCCCCCCCCCCCCGCCCCGCCCCGAGGAGACGCATCGTCCTTCGTGTGAATTTCAAAGCACGTCTATAAGATCCAGGAAGATGGGGGTCTCGATTGAAAGTGTTTCGTATGCTGGTCACGCGGTCCCTCGTCCAGTTTCCCGGTTCGAAGATCGTGAAAGTGTAAGAAACTGCGCTGCAGATCCACCGTGGCGGTTATCGGCCCGGCATCGATAAAAATGCAAGGTGGCACGCGGCCTGGACCTTCACTGAACGTACAAGCGGCCACGCGGTAGGGTGGGCGGACTAGCAACTAGAAGGTGGCTAGGAGGCAACTGAACTGGACTGGACTGGCAAGGTACAAGAGAGTCCGCGCCTTGCGTACGGGTCGATCTTTCAGGCGCCACGCAACGCGAATGTCGGAAGACAAGCTGCTCGTACGCCCGCGGATCCTCGTCACGTGAATCGCCAGCTGACGCGGGACCCCCGCGAGATGCCTCCAACGCGTGTCTACGTAACGCGGTGCTCTCAACCAATTCGCGAAATTTCATTCCAGACCAGATGGCCATTGAGAATCAGATCTGTTGCAACAACTCAGAATATAACTGCTGTTTTTTTGAAAATGCACTACGCAGCTAATCTGCGACTCTCAGGTTTCCCCGGTTAAATGTAATAATATTGCAGACCGTTGAATGAGAACTGTGAGAAACTCGATTAACATGGGTGTGTTCCAAAGGAATGCGTTTTAAGTTCACAGCAGAAAGTGTTCTGTGACGAAAAATTATATCGTTCGACGAGGGGGTATCGAAACGAATCACGTCGCCTCGGTTCTCTGTTTTCTCCCGTGCTAGATACGTAGCTCTGCTCGCGAGCCAGAGCCAGGATAGATGCGACGATCGTGCGTGAAGATAGAAAAGTTGTTAAGCTGGTCGAGAGTCTTAGAACGGGTCGATTCGTTGCGTGCAGAAACCAGCGGCCCGCATTAGAATATTTCAATCTCTATTGAACGTTGCGCGTTATTCATATCTCGTGGCAATTGCGTGGGCTGTGGCGCAGCAGTAATTTTCATAACGATCAGACGCTGCTGTACGAATTGAAAACAATGCGAAAGCAATTTTGGTTGGGGGTTCGGTTCAACCTTGTTTCAAAAATTTATATACTGTTTCGGTAGAACATTTTATGGTACATACCGTCAAGGACCCAGTTCCTGATCAGAACCCAATTCCTGATCAGTTTAGTATATAAATACCAAATAATAAGTTTATCACGATACAAATTTATTCCAAAAAATGACTAAATAATTATGAAGTATTTTTAAATTTATACGCAAACATTTGATAGCTCATAGTAAAATGTTTTAGGTTGATCAGAAACTGCTCCCTTTGCATCTTAAGTGATCAGGAACTGGGTCCTTGACGGTACTTAGGTTGGCCTTCAATCGCTGTAATTTCACAAAGTTTTGTATCTTGAATTTTTTATTAATTACACATTATATTTTTTAATCGACGCTCCAATTCTGGAATACATCTTGCGCACGCTTAAAATTGATATTGTAAATAATAATATTTATTAACGTTTTGGGGGGCTGAGATTCGTAGTGGTGTAAGTCACTCGTATAATGTTTCGCGTTTAGTGTTATAAAAAACTCTACGTAAATATTGCAGTTGTAGGAACACGTGTGAAGGCTTAACATACTACCAAAATAAATATGTATACCTATACTTAAAAATAAGTACAAACCAATAGGAACTTTTATACTTCATCTTACGAACATTGAAGGGTGGTTTTACCCTCTAAACGTGCAAATGGGCAAAAATAAAAAGACACGTATTTCTTATTTCTCGATCCTCTAAAACATATAAAAAACCAAAGCAATCGGAGGGGGATACCTAAAAAATCTTTCAACTTTGAGGGGTAGTTTAACCCCCTAAATATGAAAATGGGACGGTATAAAAGAACACGTATATCTTATTTCTCGGCCCTCTAAAACATATCCAAAAACCAAAGCAATTGGAGACGGATAGCTAAAGACCTCTAAGTACTTTTTAGTCGGACTTGCACCAGTATGCTTCGAAACGCTTTGCTCTTGTTAGTTAAGTACTAAAGAGACATGTTCTTATTTCTCAGTTAAGAATGAAGTTATAACTTAATTCGCTATAAAAGTAAACAGATGGAGCCTTTAAATGTGACGTAAAAATTGTTATTATCTCAAATTATCAAAATTTGGACTTACACCACTATGTACATAAAGCTTGGAACACCGACACAGCTAGTGACCGCACAGCACATTTACCTAAAGCAGCGATGCCCCGATGGGCGGCCCGAGAGTACGAGCATCCATCGCATTTTCCAAAGCTCGCGTGGAAGGGGGTCTCGAAACCAATGAAGTTGCAGGCATGTAACGGATGAGGAAGGACATAAATGATCTTGTAACTCGTTGGGAAAAATATATAAACTGCAATGGATGTTATTTTGATGATACTCTGAATTATAACATTTCAAGTACGAGAACGCGGATCGGCCATTTATTTCCCACCAATCTAAGAAAATAAACTATGCAACGCTATAGCAATTTATTGCGGAATTATTATACAGAACGGAAAAAGGTGGGCTGGCGAAAAGAAATCAGACATAACTCTCGGTGACTTAGCGCTCGGTCACGGTGACGTAGGTTTCGTGACACGGATTTTTGTTATGTTTCTTAGTGTTTTGTTTATATTAACGGTAACACTACGGTACAAATTCATTGTAGTCGGTTAGATTTCGAACGGAAGAATACAATGCTCCTATCGTTCGGAATCAGCTGGATAATCGGCAGATTATTCAAGCGGCTAACTGTAACACCAAAGATCTCCTGCTGCTTTTTCATTGGAAAAGGGATTGCTCGTATCTGTATCTCCTTTCTTTCTTTCGCATTCTGAATAGTAAATTCTAAACAATGGAAGGAGCTTCAGAGTAAATTATTATTCAGCGAAATATTCGGCGGTGTTCGATTAACTTTTGAACATTAAGCAGTATCGATGTGATGGTGACGATTGCATTTGAATTTTTTTGATAAATGAGAATTGAAATAATAAAGCTTTTGTTCATAAATGTCGTTTACTATTATAACAACGTAGTCTGTGATTTTACTATCCCCATAGAAATTATATTCCATCACTGAAATTGTTAAGAAAATCTATCAGAGAAAATTATGAATGAAATTATACATACCTACATATAATAATTGAATCTCCCAAATCTGTAACCAGTGTATGTAAATTTATTTACTCGCTAGACTCTGAGGTTATTTCAGTAGGTATACAACTGTGAAAATTCAAATGCAATTACTTCACTCAAAAATGCGACCTGTCTCTGTGTCTTTTCTTTCTCATTCCAGAACAAAGATTAACACTTTATACCTGATTATTATATCAACAAACAACAATTTAACAAACTTATGATCTTCTTTGGGCCCGAAAATACTGTAGATAATATGTCCTTTTACTTTTAATATTTGGCTCTAACTTGGTTTAATATTTCGCCATAATTGTTCCCAACAATCTATTGCTAGTGATACTTGCAAAGGTTTTATAAAACTTAAAAATCCTTATCTCATTACTAACAAGGGAACACCGCAAACCGGGACTCACCGATTGGAACGCAACTTTGTGGGTTTTTAGAGTGACTCGAAACAAGAACAACGGTGTGTTTCATTTGGGCCCTATCGCCCTTTAAGTGAAAACTAACCTCAAAGTCAAATTGGCACTTCCACTTTCTCGCGTATAACTCTCAAAGTATAGCAGACAGAAAAAAATGTTTCCAACAAAAGTTTAATGGTGCAATAAGCGCTACAAACTTCCGTTAACAAAATATTTGAAAAAGTTTTTTTCCATGAGATATTTTTATTTTTAAACTCTTTTCAAAATTTTGTTAACGCAAGTTTTCAGAGCTTATTGTACCATTAAAATTTTGTTTGAAACATTTTTTTATGTCTGTTGTACTTTGAGAGTTATACGCGAAAAAGTGGAAGTGCCAATTTGACATTGAGGTTAGTTTTCACCCCTTTAAAGGGCGATAGGGCCAAAATGAAACACACCGTTGTTCTTGTTTTGAGTCACTCTAGAAACCCACAAAATTGCGTTCCAGTCGGTGAGACCCGGTTCGCGGTGTTCCCTTGTAAGAAGGAAGTAATACAATTTGCACATTCACAAGTCCTTTTTGCTGACATTTGGAATATTTACACAATTTTTCTTATGTATCCAATAAACGTCAGATAAAATAATATTTATTCAAATGGCCTCCTGCCTTATCACTATTCAGTTTCTATTACATTAACGTAATAGGTTTCGTAGCAGAACCAGTATAGAAACAAATCTTTACTTACGTATATAAGTCCAAGTTTCATTCTAACCTCTAAACTCTTACAAGAGCAGATCCCGAAACCGAAAATTCAAAAAATTCTGAAAATTTCTTAATATGTAGGGAATTTCCTCCTGATTACAACGCAATTTTTGTATCCTGCCGAAATTCACTCGAAGGGGGTGTAATTAACCCCTGAAAATTCGGCTATTTTCCGACGTTGTGTTATAACTCGCGAATTGTAAGAGATAGAAAAAAAAGTTTCAAGACAAAAGTTACTTCTTTTAATTAGATCTATGATTTGGTGAAAAAAAATTTTTACAGTTCACGAGTTATAACACAAAATCGGAAAATAACCGGATTTTCAGCCGTCAATTACACCCCCTTGAAGCAAACAAAAATTGCGTTGTAATCAGGAGGAAATTCCCTACATATTCACAAAGTTTCAGAATTTTTCGAATTTCCGGGTTCTGGATGTTCCCTTGTTAGATACTGTGACGTCCCACTATTTTTTTCGCGCGGTCATAACTAGCATCTTCCCTATAAATCACTCCACAACTCCTTTTTTTTTTTTTTAAACGACGTCACATACCTACGTGAAACTTCGATTTCACAATTGTTCACACAGGGACGAACAATAGTTCCATTTCTCCATGCATACGACATGTGGGGAGATCGATGCTCCCTGTTACCATAGACCGAATTTTTATACACACTCCTTAGGTTCTCCTTGAGCGGCCATTCCTCAGTCGAGGGGAACCGAGGAGAAAAATAGGCCCGAAAGCGTTCCGTGACCAATGTCCGCGATTTCAACTTTAGTCTGGATTCTGGTGGCGAGTAAAAAGTCAATATTAATTTCCGGTAGCTGCCGCAGATTTGTCATAGTTCCACCTCCGGTCACAAACGCTTCGTAAATATCTTTCCTCCGATCTCGTCCAGCAGGTGGTCAGGTGACCAAAGCAGCCATTACCGGCAAAGATCGTCGATTCGATAAAGGACTGACTTTGTAATTACTGAATGGCGGCTGATAAAACCACCATTCGATTTGACTGCCGCGGACACTGTCCGCTTTTTCGTCTGTTAACGCTTCTAATGGCCTGAAGTGCCATGGGTTCTCGGACTCGGCACGCTTCGTGAGTGAAAACAATTTC
This sequence comes from Andrena praecox, assembly GCA_963932275.1. Lineage (NCBI taxonomy): Eukaryota > Metazoa > Arthropoda > Insecta > Hymenoptera > Andrenidae > Andrena > Andrena praecox. Next base: position 10,476,781 of record OZ010729.1, read on the forward strand.
TGTTGCTTAGGGATGGAGCCCGGCTACTGGATCCAACGTGCAGGTTGCATTAATTATTGTTCCATTAGTGGAACCCGTTCCGAGCAATGTTAAGTGACATGTCAGAGTGACGTTGGTTTTGCTAATTCGACTTTCGCTCGCACCCATGTTACGTGCCTGTTTAACGTGTTATTAATCCGCGGCGATTGCTCGATCATGCTCGCGCAATGCGCCGCTCGCCGGAAATCTGTTAGAAGAAATGTTCGACTCGGGCCCATTTGTCACGAAACCTTTGAATCGAGTCGGCACCTTTTCTGTGTCAAGATTAAGATATTGAGGGGGACAAAGGATTGGCTCCGGGATAGCTGTCAACCAAGCTACCCACGTTGCGAGCGAGTTCCTTCTTTTTTCGGGCTGCAGGAGACAGGAACTTCTACGGCGAAAGCGCGATGATTGAAATGTGATTGAAATTTAGTTTTAATCGAAACAAAGCGGGGCATGGAAGGGCTGTGGATACACGAGTCCAAAGGGTTAACAATAATTACGATAATAGCACTGACAACTCTACACCATGAAGGCACCACATTAGAGAGCAGTTTTTTCACTTCGATTCATGCCATTGACTTGCCATATCACTTGCATGATTTCAATGTATTTAAAGGTAGGTTATTATGGAGGCGGTCACCTAGTTCTTATCAATCTTAATAAAAATCGTGAGTGTCACCTATATTAAACAGCAATCCGTTCATGATTAATGACCCCGCAAGTCCTATCCCAATAAAAAATCATACAGTTACTTGCATTTTAAATTGATCATAGTTATCCATGCATTGCACATTATTCAAGTATTTGAAGAAATGGCAAAGCAACTTTAAAAAAAAATAAAAAACCAACTTCAAAAAAATAAAAATGCACGTTAAAATTATTTTTCCCTTATTTAATCTACTACTCTCCACTTTTTTAAGTCGGCGCCTCATCATTTGCACTGTGCAAATCTGCAAAAAATTATTTTCACTTTTTAGTGCATTTTTATTGTTTTAAAGTCGGTTTTTATTTTTTATAATTTTTTTTCTTTTTCTCTTTTTAGTTTTATGTATATTGACACCAAATGCTTAGGAGATATGCGCGTACGTCCATAAAATAATAATAATTAGGTGACAATAGTCTTTATTATTCACCAGAACTGGCAAAATACTGGGCCAATATTGAATAAAAATTTTCTTTCGAATAAAAAAAAGATTATAAAAATCGGTCCATATGCTGAGGAGTTATGCGGGCAGAAACACACCTACGAGTCGAATCTATAACCTCCTCCTCTTTGAAGTCGGTTAAAAATCAAATCGATTTTAAACCATATACAGCATTTATTCAGAATAAGCTCGCCGTAGGGGACACGTGCATAGAGTCCACAATTTCTGACACTGATTTCTCCTCACTCTCGTTTTCGGACCACCAGAAATGGCATCGTTGCTCCCACTCATGCAGCATCAACTCCGTGTGCGACGAGTGGAAACAAAAGCTTCTCTTCCGTACGCAAGGTTGCATAGCCGAGCAAGTTCACCTAGTCCCCATCCTTCATCGGCGCGCTTAAAAACCGATTACTCACAAAATAGCGAAGCCGCCAATAAATTCAACAACTCCATCAGAGATCTCTATCCGACATCAGCTACCGCTGGCCGTTCGTTCGCAGAAGAAAAAGGGGGAGCAGCCGGTTCCCGATGAAGATAGAAACGTTCGGGGTCAAGGAATTGGCAGATGAACTAGTAGATAATCACGGAACCGGCATTTATATGTATAGAATGTAGATGTAATCACCGGTCAGGGCTCGAAAGAAGAGACGGGTCTGGCCTTAGCCGGATGCTGCGGCTGGTAGCTGATCTTTGGAACGTCGGCGTCGCTGGGATGCAGCTTGGTACCTGCTACCTGCTACCGAGCGTTGCATGATGGGGACGAGACCGAAGGGAGCAACTTGGGATTAGACCGAGTGTGGCACGTGCCGTGGTTCCACAGGTGGCTCTTTAAAACTCACTTATCCGCCTCCTTCTTCTTCCGACTCCCCCGCTCGCGCTCCCTCATCTTGTACATTCTCTTCTTTCGCCGACGGGAAACCGGAATTGGAGGAACGGCCCCTTCGAGGAACGGGCATAAGGAATAATCGTCGATCAGCTGGATGATTTCTGGAAGGTCAGGCACGACCTGAATGAAATTACGCGGGAGAAATATAGCCTCCCTGTCGAAGGAAGTGGGCCAGATTTAGTTTCAAGTTCAAACGAAGTATTATATTAATTCTTAAAACCTTCGGCTCTTGTCTAAAGCATTTGTTATATCTTCTTAAGGCTCACTTCGAAATGCAATAAATCTAGTTCTATCTCTAGAATTTCATGTTTTCTTAGATATACCATTTTTAAATGAGCTGTCTGCATTCTGTGTAGCTAGGATGTTTGCTAGATTCTCACCTCCGTTCGTAAACATTTCTCGAAATGTTATGCGTTTTCTGTTTGTAAGTAAAAAAGAACGTGTTTGAGGTTAAATACATTTGAACAAAGCAGTAAGGTTAAGGTCTTCCTCTTTTGGAGGTTAAGATACCATCGAGGAGATGAGAAGCGTTAGTCTTGATTGTACAGTCTTTAATTTTGCAGATTCACCTTTGGAATAATGAAAGATCTCAAAGCAAAGGTCATTGGACAATACTAGAAAATATTATTTGTCCTAAATAAATAATTGATGACAACAAAGTGGAAGTAAGAAGTATTTAGATAATTCATAAAGGGTCAACAAGGCGTTATACAGCTTTGCATGTATACTTACAACATACAATATAGGAACTTGATGGTTTTTTCAATTGTTCAGTGGAATGCAGCTTTTCAGTCTTAAGTAACTTAAATTCATTGAAAGAGCAAGTAATATTTAGAACATCGCACAGTGATCTCTCAAAATAATTTGTTTCCTAGGAATAATAATTTATGAACTATTCACTTCCCACGATAAAATAATAGAAACAGTTCGTAGTTTCCACAATTTTATTCTTCTTAAAATTTAATTAATTAACCGTATTAACTGTATCATATAAATTAATCTCTCTAGATGTCCCCTTACTCCCACTAATTATAAAAACAATTATTATTTAAAATATAGGATTAATGGTTAAACGTTAAACGCTTGAAAATTAAAATTCACTAAAAGCCCCAGAAGATCTCTTTGAGAAGTTTTTAATCACCGATGGATCGAGTGCTTACGTTTCGTAAAATTCCTTATGAACTAAAACATGATTCCTTAAAATGGAAAGTGCGTGCTTAAATGCTAGGTGCCTGTGGATTAGAATTCAACCAAAAAAAAACTCCGCGAAATTGATTGCCATTTTAAACAGGTTTCCTCGAAACTTCCAGCGGTCTCGGCGTTTTTGCGTAACGAAACATCGAGTGGGAAGTCTAATTAAGTGGAATGCAATCAGAATTTTAGCCGACGCGTAAAAACGTGTTATGGAAAACGGCCGACGGAGCGATCGTTAATCCCAGGGCACAAAGTATCCGCTGGTGATCAGATAACGAGTGATAAGCGATAGTTGTAGGGGTTTACAGAAATCCGCGCGATTAATCTCCCTGGATATTTTACGGGCATGCAACGGGGCTGAATATAATGTCTCCGATACATTCGTACGTGCCGTTTGAGAAGTAGCTTCCTACTTCTGGAATGAAATCTCATGCATTTCGCGGATGCGCCGCGTAATAAGCGGGGCGCTGCTAGTTTATTACACGCGACTCTTTCAGGGGTTCGTCTTCTTATTTCCCTGATCTAGCCGCGAGCGGAAAACCGGAATTAGAAGGCCGATTTCTTCGACGAGCCAATCAACCGGCCGAGAAATTCTCGTGTTCGCAGAAATAAGGGACCCCTACAAGGAGGCAGCATTATTACATGGTATTTTATCGTATACCGTTACGTCGTTATGTAATCGGAAGGTGGCCTATCGAGAAGTCCACCTGAGTGCACTTGTAAATTTCATCCTCCCGTGTAATATCTTCGAAACTTTATCCCGCCAGGCACGTGCGTCACGTGACTATTCCCAACTCGAGGAATTTAGAGTTCCGGCGCGCTGGCTGTGCTGACTTCTATGCACATCGAGAAACATCACGAAGTATTTCCTCTAGGAATCGGTGGTGCTATCAAACCATAATCCACAGCGACACATTGTGCAACCCACTTTGGTTCATTGCTTTCGAGATTTCAGCACTGTGGCATGTACTTTTATATCAGGCTATACCTATTTGGGGAAGCTGCCTAATACGTTCGTTAAACAATCTCGCCAAGAACCGCCCAATTTCCAAATAAACGACTTGTCTTTTATTCCTAACGATCTCCATTCCTCCACCAAAAGAAAACTGCAGATGAGGTACCTACGCGGACCCAAAATCATTGACTAATTGTAAGTACCTATTCCCACACATTGGTTCACACTTTCTTCGCGTTTTGCGCAATGTCCAATAGACCCGATAGTCGGCAAGGTTGCTAAATTATCCGCCCCACTGTTGCTGCGAGCGACGCAAATAGCTGACGACAAAAAGGTCTCGACCGACCTGTTTCACGGACAGAACGAATCACTAGTCCCGATAGAATTCTCAGGAGACGCGGTCGCGCAAGAATGGCCGTGAACGGCACGTGCCACAGGTGGCTCATCGAATGCTGCTGGTTCGCGAAACCGGCGCGTCTTTTCCCTTTTACTCGGTCTGCTGGCCGATAGGAAGTCGCATTTAGCGGATGCCGGGGCTCGAGAACTGGAATTACTTGACCCAGCCGGTACGGACATACCTACCGCGATCGGGCCTGTCAGACACGCCGCGATATACCGTCAGCGTAGACGCACTTACGTATCTTACGTGGGCTGTTCTCGCCATGCTCCAGTAGGCTCGCGGATTTTTGTTCATTAACATGACACCATACGCCGCTGGATTGTCGGCCGCCAGGCCGCGCCGGGATCAACGTGCACGCGTGTACAGCGACCGATAACGATGGCCAGGATTTACGAGTCGATCCCTGATAAACCGTAAACGTGGCAGATCGTCGGCCGATATCGATGACCGGGTCAACGGGGGCCGTTTCGCGGAGGATCAGTTGTAAAACAAATGCTCTGGATTTATGTGTACAGTATTGTCACTGTCCTGGGTGGAGGTTAGGACAATGATAAGGAGTTCTTGGCCCCGCTGCCTCCAACGTACCGTCGCGCCCTAAGGCCGGTCGGATTACGCCGCAATGGAGTAAACTGTGCGGGGCGGGTGGATTGGCTTTAAAGGATCGAGGAGGAAAAGAAGAGGTGTGTTTCGTCTTGGGACCGTCAGCTAGACTCATCAGTAGGGCTACAGCTGACGGCCCCTGCCCTAGACACACACGGGGACACAGATGATGTGATTTCGGAACTTGTATATATACGAATGGATGGGAGATTGAGAACTAGCGAGAAGATTAGACCTCTGGTGGCGCTCGCCGACACTAAGTCGCGATACCGTGGTGGGGCCGGGACGTCACAGTATTGTCTCGATCTGAGGACGGGCTTTCTGACTCGGTCTAAGGTGACCGCTAGGTCTTCTGTTCTTGTCGCGGCGAATGAGACAGTATATTATGACGGACTGATTGCTTCTCTCTCTTATACGCAGTCGGTCCCACTCTACGCGATAAGGTAGTAAAGGGAAGCCGAAGAGACACCTTGTCTCGATCTATGGTGACGCTCGGGCCCGAACTTAGGTTAGAGATCTTAGATCGAGACAAATGTGTATTAGTTTCAGGGGTTGAAACGGTTCCGAAAATAACTGTTTCAAACTGTTATATATCGGTTCTGACTGAAACAGTTATGAATAACCGATATTCTGAATAACTGTTATAAGGAACCGAAATTTCTGGCTATATCGATTTCGGTTACGGTTCTGCAGAACCGATATTATATCGGTTCCGTAACGGTTATATATCGGTTACACAGTAAACTCTCGCTATGGGCTGGGCTCGCCTCAACCATGCGTAACCGCCTGTTAAATTATGATTAAATAACAAATCTGTGAAGAATAAATTGATTCTCACAAGTAGTTTGAAATAATTTTTTTTTTTAAGTTACGTTTAAGTTAAACCCTTATTAATGTGGCGTGCCCCCTTAAGTGTCCAAAAATTTAAACAAAGTAAATTGTATATACATACCGAAATTGTTGCAGAGCAACTTCCAACTATACATCGCATTTTCATGCTGTCATCGCACGTTTCAAAATACTTGCAAACAGGCCAGAACCGTTTTCACTCGTAACTGTTTCAAGATTATTTCGGTTCTCATAACTGTTTCGAGAACCGACACCGATATCATAACTGTTTTCAACCCCTGATTAGTTTACGCTCCCCCCTCTAACCTGATCCCAATATTTGTCGCATTTTACAGACAACCTTCGGGCTTAAAGTTCTAAAGGCATATGAGAAGAACTTGTAGCGTATGAATCATCTTTAATTATAAGTAAGTAGCATGTACTTCAAGAAAGTCGAATTTATAATTCTTATATTCACAATTGATTCCTAAACGATCTGTATTTAATCACGCGGTTAAATTGATGTCTCATTGCTTGCACTTGTTACGAATTTTATTACGATATGTATGTTTGGAGGTTAAGAATAGGGAAACCTATTACGATTCGCGCGAGACTTCAATTTAAGCGTGTGATTGCATACAGGTCGTTTAGGAATTAATTGCGAGTATGAAAATTAAAAATTTCCTATTACGATTCCCTATTCTTAACCTCCAAACATGCATATCGTAACACAAAAATCGTAGTAAGTACAAGCAGTGCCACCACGCATCCGAATTCCAGAACCAATACTTTACCCCGGCCTATGTACCTACCTCGTATTAATGTAGATATATGCGTTTGCGAATTGCTCGTGTAGCAGCACCACGTGCGCTCCCGCGGTGGCCAAGTACGGGTAATGGGGTTAATGAGCAGGAGAGAGATCTTTTTGTTGGCTGAAAGCTCGATCGAGTGCCGATGCTAATCCTTCGTTCGCAGATTGCGTCGACGAGGAGGTTACGCCTCGGCTGAATATTCATGCTGTCCGCCGGTAGATCGCTCGCGTGCTTGCGAAGCACGCCGCGAAAGCAGCGCTATCGCCATCTCGTCGATACGCTCGTGATAATTGCCGGCCAATAGCCAGAAAAACTGGACTCCGTCGGTGAATCTTCAGATTATTATGAATTATTTATTTCCTCGATTGCGCCTCGCTTGCATCCAAATGAATGTATTAAAGTTTTGCTGCTCGCCGGCGATCGTTAATGTAACGGTAGATCCGTTTAGTTGTCACGAGCCGTGATAAAGGTCCGACAAAGCGCACAGCAAGAGTAAATTGCGGCGCGGCTGGCTTTCGCGTTTTTCCTACGCAGCTCCTAATGAATTCGCGTGTCGCGAGCTAGAAAGAAGCATCGACGAATGTCCGTACCGGTAGCGGCCTCGATGCACTCCCCGGTTTACATAATAAACAACGTCTGCTTCATTGTTTAGGGTTCTTCCTGTTAACCAGCACCTGCTGGTAGAAGAAATTAACTTTGGAGGAATTTTTTTCTGATAGTCGACCGACGAATTCAAAGTGGGAATTATAACGTAAATTATAGTAATCGATGCTCTTTTATAATACACATATCCCTAGTAGCATTTATTTGTTGGGAGTTTGTTGGGCCAATGACGTGTTATCCGTTGGCCAACTGTTGAAGTGTCGCGCTATTTTTAAATGGGCCAACGATTGTAACCAACGTAGGCCCAACGTCACTTAACACGAAGGCCCAACCGAAGGTTTCTGTCCATAGGCCCAACTGGGCCCAACTGAAGGCTTCTTTCCAAAAGACGTCTTAAAAACGTCCAGAAGGCGTCTTAAAGAACTTCAAAAGACGTCGTAAATTCGTCTTCTTCAGGTCTGGTTTAGGAAAAAAAAAAAAAATTCGCGGTGAGGAGAATCGAACCCAAACTTTCCGCTTACAAAGCAACCGCTGTTCGTAGCTGACCAACACACTTCATTGTAAACACTTATAATTTCTAGTTACATAACTAGTATTAATTGTTTATGAAAACTGTGCAGTGACGCGAAATATTCTACAAAATATCATCATCCAACCTTTAGACTCATTCCTTAAATTTTCACATTTGTCTTAAGACAGGCATCCTCAATACGTATTTATAAATAAGAAAAGAAAAATCACAACAGGTTTTTTGATGTAGCAAATTTTCTGACGTTTGTAAGACGACATTTAATCATCGTTGTAAATTTTTTGTTAATTAACCAACCATAGTAATTGTAGGCCCAACATTGGATATTCGTAGGCAAACTGTCGTAACTTTTTGTTAATTAACCAACCATAATAATTGTAGGCCCAACATTAAATATTCGTTGGCAAACTGTCGTAACTTTTTGTTAATTAACCAACCATAACAATTGTAGGCCCAACATTGAATAGTCGTTGGCAAACTGTCGTAACTTTTTGTTAATTAACCAACCATAACAATTGTAGGCCCAACATTGAATAGTCGTTGGCAAACTGTCGTAACTTTTTTGCCGTAGGCCCGGTGTTGGGAATTTTTAGGCACAAACACTAACTATATCCCAACTAATTCCCAACTGTTGGCAACCGTTGGCCAACCAAAAATGCTACTAGGGATAATTGTACTTCAAATGAAAACAATAATCCTGAAAAGTAGAAGAAATTTTGAATAGCAACCATGTTAACACTTGGAGTGACAGAAGACTTTGACAAATGCCAGTTTAAGGCAGCTTCTGACGAGGAATCTTTGCTTAACTCGTCCTGAGCAAACATTCGGGGACACTCAGATAACACTTTCGATAATTTCCAGAAACCAGTGCATAGCATACAAATCCCTCGGTGTGAAAACACGCCGACGCCAAAATATTAATCTTCAAATAGTAAAGTGAAATGTTCGTTAATTAATGTAGTAAAAGGTTAATTGGGTTCACCAAAGCGATATATGGAATGTCACAAGGTCCAAGTATTTTCATGGCTTTAGAAAATTAGTGTGCTCGAAGTACCAGTCCCTCACTTAGTAAACTTTAAATTCTTCCCCAGCAAAAGGTTGCTATAGACCAATAAGCCGGAGGTAGTATAAGATAAACTCTCTGCAGGAACGATGACTACATTAACAACTATTCCCGGTTTCTGTCTTTATGATCGAAGCGGCTACGTGAGAAAGAATGCAACACGGAAGCTGGAAAATTCTAGTAACGCTCTCCCATATAGATCATGCGGGGATGCCGTGCATTCCATCGAGCGATTCGAATAAATTAATAAACATGACCAAGAGGGCGGGCGATCATGGCGCCACTGCGGGCTGCCGGATTCCTCGCGGCCTCGAAATCCCACGGGGGACGGTAATCGGGGGAGTGAATCCTTTCCAGGATCCCATCAGACATACCGAACGCTCGCGTTCGTTTATGGACCGAGCAGTTGCATAATGTATCGACATTTTCGCGTGAGACTCGCAGCGGCTCCGAATGTTATCCTCGCGTACACCGATCCGCGCCCGTCTCCTACGCCCGTGTGCCGTGAACACGGGGGCTAGTTTCGTTGTAGATGCGCGCGTTTCGTCGGCGTGTGTGCGCTCACCAACGCGCCCAGAGAAGCGCGGCCAGAGTTGTTCCTCGGTCGAGCAATTTCTTGATGCATATTGTCACGCGTTGTTAAGCCCCAAGAGCACCGCCATTACGGCCAGTCGGGGGATCAACGGGCGGCGGAGGAAGACGAGGAGGAAGAAGGTAGCTGCACGTTCTGCCAGCTACCGGCGAGTCGCTACCGCATCGGCTGGCTGATTAGTTAAACTGCCAGCATCGCCTCGGACTATTATTGTTTACGTAAGGAGACGATGATCGCTGCATTCCCGCGCAATTCGGAGTATCCCTGGCTGCCCCATTCCTGCTCCCTTCTTCCCATGATGCGCTTCTCAGTGCCTACTGTTAAGCAACAGGAGTAGGTGCTAGAGCGATTTTGTAATTCCGCGACTCATTTCTGCACATATCTTTCTGTGTTAAATTAAGAAAACTTTATTTAGGAAATAGATTTCACTAGAAATCTGCTTGAAATAGAAAAGGATCACTGTTTGTTTACAGAATAGCTTCTTCTATTTTTGCGTTTCTAACAAATTTATTACTTTGTTATAGGTAGGCAATCTGTTCAGATTTAATGTATGCATAATAGTAGAGAGCATTGGCTGATTGCATTCAAGATCTCACAAAGCTTATTTAAGAAAGCTGTGGCGAGCGGAACGCGTCGCAGCGAGCTCCAGCAAACGTAGCGCGTCAAAACAAACCGTTCGCGAATCGCGACCTCTCCTCGTCCTAGCGGAGAGCCTTCCGAGACCGACGCGGAAGGGCTAAGCGGGGCCCAGGCAGTTAGTCTCACGAGAGCAAGCATCAATACCACAACGATATGCCGAATAAATAGTTATAGTATTTACCATCAAGCGCGTCATTATTTTTACCGTACCAGTAACCGCGCAAAAGCAATTATCATTCAGAAATAGAATTTCAGAATTGACGTAAAAATTCCAAAAGCATCGATTATTAGAAAAGAGGAAACTGATGAAAAAGTGTGACTGGGCCATTTCTCAGTGACAAGACTTGTGCCAATGTCAGCTTCTACATTCAAACGGTGAGACTGCAAAAGATCGTTAGAGACTTCGTGTGACATAGTGAAACGAGACTAAAGATTAGACGAACATAGCAGAAGACCACACTGACTGCGTTTCGCGAAAACTGAGAAATCCACAACTGTTTATAATAATACTCCCCATCAGCCGAACATCTCGACCACACGCAAGATATTTTCCCTCTGCCTAGGCAAATACAGTTCCCGCGCTAGTCGAAGCTCGTTCCCTTCTCAGGCTTTCGTCATCTGGCGCCGACAGTTAAGTTCGGTAGTCTCTAAAGAGTGGTGGAACAGGGGGTTAGTTAGTAAAGCGCGCGGCTGCTCAGCACTGCCGTAAACAATGGTTTTAGCGAGTGCGTATACACAACGCGCCACCCGGGTACGGGCCGACTCCCACGGTTACAGACGGAACAGAGTCTCCTCGGAACGACTCCGCGGAGCTCGGTCTTTACGTGTAGTTTGCCCGTCGACGACTCACCCACTTTGCTTTATTTAAGGCCGTTCGAGTCTTGCACCGACCGCGCGTTGCCTCCTTTCTCCCTCTGTCGAACGATCGTCCAGCTTTTACCTGACGTTTACTCGGCGTTCTAGCTACATTCCAGGGTCCATTAGGAGGGCCCGCGTTGGTAGCACGAGCCCCCCTTTGACTACCCGAATGAGTGTACAGCCGGGAGAGAAGGTTACCGGTCTTCATGGCTACCAGCTAAACAATCATCCTCGTCCTCATTTCCGATAAGTTCCTGCTTTTTTGCTACCCCTGGAGAGCGGCAACCGGCATCGCTGCGCTTCGCCTTCTTGCCAGATCCCCGTACAGTATCGACGTTTACCTTTTCTTCTTTCCTCGAGCTAGAGCGGGAAGAACGATGATCACACCGTTCTCCGTTTAGACGGCTAGCGTTATTTTGCGATGCTCCTCGACTCCGCTACGGGTTGTCGCGCCTTTTCTTTTCACGATGCTGCTTCGAACGTTGAGGGAACTGAAGTAGGCTGAACTTCGGCTAATCGAAGTGAACGAAGGATTTTTGAAGCTTGAATGACGCTGTAGGAGCCAGACCTCACGGCTTAAACCAAGAGGATCCAATTCCAAACTAAATGCAAGTTTTCGCCAAGTTTTTGTAACCGCCGCACAGTCCTATTACTCTTGTGTAGAATGTTACACTGCTGACTAAGTAGGTTATGTTCACAATGTCAACAGAATAGCTTTCTAAATACACATGTACGTAAAGAAGTAATATTTATTTTGAAATTGCATGAACATGTAAAAAAAAACTATTTAAATTAATTGAGAAATCAGTTAGTCGTTCTCTCTGCGGTTCACATGTTGACCTAGACTTGGCATCATAATTTGGCTCTAGGAGCTTCGATGTTCCATAGTAGGTAATAGGAAGACGAACGTTCTGAAGCCGAATGCTCTACATCGTCAGTATGTGAGGCGAAACTCTTGATGTCTGTTTAGTGCTTCTTTAGCACAGTACAAGTTAAGAAATGAGTATAATCATGGAAATGATTGAAGATTTCAGGGAATAAAAAATCGAAATAAGGTTATTATCAGACAGTGATGAAAAGCAATAGATGGACGAGGCTATTTATTATACGTGTTCTCCACATCTTCTTGGAAAAGTGATTAATACGTTGCAACTATAAAATACTAGGTGGAAGATGGTAAAGCATTTATCATTGTAACACTCGCTAAAGGAAGTCCAGTCTTCACCCTGGTAATACAGCAGTACAGCGAATTACGGGAAACTCTGTATACCTTTGTGGACGTTTGCCCAGCAATACAAACAGTTACAGAGCGCAAACCGCTAAAACTTGTAAATCGAGTTCATTGAGAAGCTGTCGCCCTTATCCTCTTCCTCAATGTTAGGAAATTTGAATTGGAGGAGTAAGCTGCTGGTCGAAAGTCCAACCTCTATCTCCTGAAACACCAAATCACCGCTTGGAACCTGTTCCATGAGAAAACGTTTCCACTCACTTGCCTGAAAGTCGCTAGGACAGTAAGTCTCTAGCCGGGCTGAAATCTCGGGCTGGATCCACATCTAGGTCGGGATCTGGATGTATATCGATGGCAGCGCGGGCGAAATGACGCTTCATTCATCCTTTCATTCATCCAGGAATCACTAGCGGCTAGCGGGCCTCTCCGCGTCGGCCTTCTTGGGCGTAATAAGCAAAAAAGATCAGGCCGCCAGGCTATTACGTGGAGAGGCACGAAGAAATCATCTACCGCGGGCGTAAAAAGCGTGGCAAAGGCAATTCTACCGCGGTTGAACCGCCGAGACTTATTTTTCTGCCACTCTGGACGCCCGCGACACGGTGCCTTTCGTCGATTGCTATACTAGATGCCCGGCATTGTCTACGCTATTCTTGCGCCGCTCATCCGCCCGGGTGGGAGGGAGTCGCCAATCGAGACTGTGTTACCATTTTCTAGAGAGAATCTAGCAGTCACTTGCACCTGCACTGCCCGTAATCAAGGGGAAAAAGGAAGCACGACGGGGCGTACGGTCCGCGCGCGGCATTTTCTTCACGGGCATTTTGCTTCTCTGCACCCCGGAATCTTTGTTCTCCGCGCTGCTGAGCGTGCCTTGCGATCGAATTCGTTGCTCGGATCGTGTTGCATAAAATGCGGAGAAAATCTTGCCTCGCACCTTCGTATTTTGTTTAACGAAACGAACTCAGGGGCAATTGATTTTTCTACAGAAGTCGAACACCTAAAGCTTCTACGTTCCTCTGTAGGGATTAGAAACAGGGAACAAGGGGAAGTCTAAAATGTCTATGTGGACGCTGTAATTTTCTTCAACGCTATTTAGTGTTTGAAGACTAAGTACAAACGATACTTCACGTTTCAAACTATTCAATACCACTTTTACCATATTGCGTGTGAACATTAATTTCACGAGTTACACTCACTGTGTATATTACTATTTAATTAATCTCGCCCCTGATCTTGGTACTCCTTGAGAGTGACGATATCTTCTTTCACAGATGTCCACTCACTCACTAATTGCACGTAAATATAGTTTATTCCTGAATTTGTCTTCTATATTATCTAACGTCTGCGTTTCAGAAGGAGACGAGGGGTTGAGCAGACGCCTCGTCCAGGTCGACAAGGTGTTGTCCGAGGCGGAGGAGGGTGGCGGAAGACGAGGGTTGGAAGGAGGGTGGCGTGCTATGATCAGCATGGAGCTTCCGGCACACGCGACACAGCATGGTGCTCTTCACCTGGGGGTCGGTGTCGGGGTCAACCCAGGTGACCCAGCCGGAAGTGCCCTGACCGCCATTCATCCGCATCCTCAGGACCCCCTAGCCCTCCACCATCATAATCACGGAGCTACAACACCCGGAGGTATGCACGAGGAGTCCAAGAACAAACGTATGTTTCTTCTTACGAATCCATTGTCCGGTTTCTATTTTTAACATAAACACAACGTCGCAGAGAACAGTCGCGCGGAACGAAAGTTAAGCAATTTCCATGTATGCAGTAGTTATGAATCCAGTTTAGATACTTACAGGGTATCACATTACATAAAGACTTTTTTCTGCGACTCTAGATTACTCTAGAAATAATTAAATTATTGAATATTAGTTTTTTGACTCTCGATTATTCAACTATTTAGTTAGAAGCACCAGTGCTTGGCGTAAGCCATTTTTTTTATCAAACAAACAAATGCTTCACCGACTTATCGGATTAAATTGTTCATGGAGGATAAAAGAATTAGCTGATCAATGTAATCAGAATTTAATACGTCATCTTCGTTCCTTGTTACTTGTTACCGGAGCAAACGAGTTTTGACACTTGTCACAAGGGATGCCCGATCGATGTTTTGTCGCAGTAATTGGACGTCTTCTTGTCCGCGTCGGCGAGTCGATGTCCACAGAGTAAAAAGTACCCGCGAGTAATGCCGACACTTGTATACTGGTTCTTCACTTGCCGCTGCGTATCAACACGCTCCTAGACATTTCTGAAATTGCTTCCTCCACTTCTTTCGCTCGATAGAAGTCACAAATTATTTTTGCAGACAGACGTGTCCATATGGTATTCAAAATTTTCAACCTCCATTGCTAGGTGCAGGCAAATATATAAAATATTCTTTCTATAACAAACACAGCCAGATAAAATTATACAATATTATTATAACTTTAATTTAATTCTTTTGATTGCCGTGACTGTCGATACCCATTTTAAATTAATATTTCTGAGATTACATCACGGTGATTTTTCGTATTGCTTCATAATTTTGAGTCAAATTTGAGTGACCCAAGAAATCGCCTCTTTTTGGTCCCACGATTTTGGAACTGAATTTTATGCCAAACGATACCTTATGATGAGACATCAATCACACGAAATTTTCAAGTTGAGGTGACAATTAGTTTCTGAGATATGAGAGGTGAAAGAAGTGAAAATTCGTTAACACGTCAGCCCATGCGCTTCGCTATGCGGACTTTTATGTCAGTCCGTTAATTTAAATAATTATTCCCAGGGGGTTTGCTGACTGCTAACAACGAATTTGAACTTAGATTTTCAAAATTCACAAAAAAAAATCAAAATAAAAAAATATAAATGTCTGCGTAGTGGGTGCTTTTTTTAATATATCGTCCACCATATTGAATCGGCCATTGTGAATTTTGAAAATCTAAGTTCAAATTCGTCGTTAGCGGTCCCCTGGGAATAATTGTTTAAATTATCGGATGCAATAAGGGAACTAGCGCTCAAAAATGGGAAAAATTATTGTCGAAACGCTAAAAAGATTGGAAAATTAAATTTTATTAAACTGTATTTTAAAATATATAGTGTTCTAAAGCTCGTCACCACACACATTTTTTCTATTTACAGTTTGTTTATCCAATCATCACTATTCGAGCCAAAAATTATAAACAAAAAATTTTTCATCGTCCAAAGTCATTATTTCTTTAAACCTAAATTGCGATAACTTGAATAAATACTAACGGATCGTTATGAGACTTAAAACATAACTTCAGAAAACTCTAGCGAAGCCGTAAAATGTATGCACAAACCCATATGATAAAAAATATAATAATATTTCATTAAAAAGTAATACTGGACATAACCTATGTTTTTCAACGTTCGCCATTAAAAAGTATCGAGGCAATTTCGAGGTACATATAACTTGCAGCGACAAAGTTGTTCCTTAATATACAAGGAAGATTCTCACCAATTTTCACACTGATTAATAAATAATTGTAGAAGATATAGCGATATATATAAACCCCGCGCGTCACCAACAGTCAGCGCCAGTGCTAAGACTGCTAAGTAGCGCATTATACATATATCTCCATTGTTTTGCGTGATGATTGAACATTCAGTTCCAAAATCGTGGGACCAAAAAGCGGCGAAAAAAGGCCCCAATTTTCGGTCACTCTTTCAAAGGTGACAAAGTGCAGAGAGTTTGTCAATGCACTTGGACTTGTTCATTCCGGTTCAGAGTGATGCACTGTACCATAAACGTACATTCCTAAGTAGAATACGATCCACGCCATACAGTCTGTGCATCTTTCTCCGTTGAGGATAGGAATACATGTATAGCAAAGGGGAATGTTGTATCGATTTTACTTCTTTTGCAAATACTTCGCTACGCTCGCCATGTGTGCAGTCGTTTTTGCGAAAGCGCAGCCATTATAAACTGAGGCTATCGAAAAGAAAACATCACGATCGAATTCTTGGCAACCACCGATAATTACCATATACACAGTGGGCAGAGGCAGCATTGGAGGCACAGCGATATATTTTTCGCCGTGGCTGAAGCGCTGCAGCGACAGCTAATAACACGGTCATATTTTTCATGTAATCTCAAGCCAATAGGAATGTTGCACCGACAAAAAGGTTGAGGCACGTGCTTCGCAGAAAGGCCGCGATAAATCTTCGTCCGCGCCGGCCGACGCTTCTGTTACGATCATGTCCGACGGTGGTGCCATCACGTTCGGCTGAGTCAACTTGGAATTCCGGAATATGTACTTACCGCGATCGGACTTCTGGAGTCCGGGCTCCGAGACTGCCCCGCGTGAAAATCGGCAATCCCTTCCGCCATTGCGTAAGGACGATGGAACTTGGCAGAGGAAACTTTACGATCGGAGCTATCCATCTTCTCAAAGACGAATGGATCCACTTTTAGACGTGATTTGTGAATTCGGTAGACACTAGGGATGATTTACGGTGCAATTGCCTACTACACAGTGCAGTGCAGTCGGTCAAAGAAAATTTGATCGGTTGAGTTCATAGATTTATTAGTTTCATGAAGTGTAATTCTTTCCTGCTTGGACGGGGAGGAAGAAAAATAGAAACGCAATGTTTTGAGGGGTTATACATAGTCAGGCGGCCGAAAAGAGGCGAATGTTTGTGAATTTTTTTTTGAAAAAGCGGAAGCATATATTTTCACAGAACTTTTTGCACTTAAAAGAACAACATTTAAAGAACATTTGGGAATTTATTCGTAGAAAAATATATACGTTTATAATAAAGTAACAACCAACATCCAAGAAGCCTTTTTAAAAATTTGGTTTCGCGCTTGAGCACTGCTGTTTGGAACTAGATTATCTAAAATCAAAAAACAAAATAGACTTCGTTAGTATATTATTATATCCTCTGATTAACGGAGGGAATTTCGGAAATATTAATTTAAAACAAAATGGCGGCTATTTAAAGTTGAAGTCCTGATTTTTGCACGAGAAAATCACGCGAAAAAAATCAGGTCTTCAAATTTAAGTAGCCGCCATTTTATTTTAAATTAATATTTCGGAAATACTCTCCGTTAATCGGAGGATGTAATAATATACTAACGAAATCATTTTTGTTTTTTGATTTTAGATAATCTAGCTCCAAATGGCAGTGCTCACCGCAAAACCAAATATTTAAAAGGGCTTCTTGGATGTTGGTTGTTACTTTATTATAAACGTAAATATTTTTCTACGAAAAAATTACCAAATGTTCTCTAAATGTTGCTCTTTTAAGTGCAAAAAGTTCTGTGAAAATATATGCTTCCGCTTTTTCAAAAAAAATTCACAAACATTCGCCTTCTTTTGGCCGCCTGACCACTCCTTTTCGAAATAAATGATGTTAAAGACGTCTTGTGGGGACACGAGAATATTTGAGACGTGGATGTAACGATAAATATATGTTTCGATCATAGATACGGTCATAGATTGTTTGACTAGAAACCACAAGATAGACAGGTTCGAAGTTTTTAGTTACAGATTGCCCGTAACACCCATTTATAACTTGATTCTTCTTTATTTCTTAATAATCTACAATCATATTATCCCTCCAAATCATACTAATTTTTTCTCGGACACGTGTTTGTATTGCTAGAAGCTTGATGATGTTAGATGCCTTGTCCTAACGCCAGAGAAATAGCTTCAATGGTATTTCGTCCGTTCTTTTATTCGTATTCAAATATTTATAAACTATTTGTATGGCAAGAGGGTTAAAGCAATTTATCGTTGCCTTGGAGGGAATACCAGTTAAAATTTCTTCATTAAATTGTAATGATAGGCTAGTTTCACATTACCGTGATATCATTAAGACTATGCCCTCTACCGGTGCTTATCGGTGCATCGATATCGACTTAATTGAATCTTACCCTTGCGGGACATCAGTTCAGACGATACGCGCCGATCCTTCATCAAAGACCGCCAGAATGAGAGCCGCGTGAAAGGCCTCCTTGTTCCGTACGGAACAATTGAGTTAGCTGAAGTTGCTCCGAGTTCCGTGGCAATGATCTTTTCGAGAACATGTACACGTATACACGGCGGTGCTTACTACTTAGGTAATATTCACCTAGTGGCAGCTGAAAAAGGCTTCGAGTCGAGTTGTAAAATTTTGAATAGCGTTGATTATGAAATTATTAAATAATGGGTGGCAGGTAAAAGCGTAACGGACTTAGAAGGAGCATGTAAGTTGACATCCTATGCAGCTGTAGAAAATAGCAGTTTTAAATATTTCATGTCAATTATGAAATTCTGTAATGAATTATAGTCAAATCCGCTCTTCCACATTTTCGCGTATAAGTCTCAAAGTACAACAGGCAGGAAGAAATGTTTCAAACAAAAGTTTAATGGTGCCATAAGCGCTACAAACTTCCGTTAACAAAATAATTGAAAAAGTTTTTTTTCATCAGATATTTTTCTTTTTAAACACTTTTCAAAATTCGGTTAACGCACATTTTCAGCGCTTGTTGTACCATTAAACTTTTGTTTGAAACATTTTTTTCTGTCTGTTTGACTTTGAGGTTAGTCCGGGTTCGCGGTGTTCCCTTATCCGTTGAGTATCACTAATCCCCGAAAATAGAATTAATCTTGCCGCGGTAACAAAACTGTAATGCTTTCTCTAACAATAACTGATAACTTGTACATAGCTAATCTTTTTTTAAAGATTTTTTACGGTTCTAGGTATACTATAATTGCGAAGAATGGGCCTGTCGCGAGAGGTCTCATGAGGTAAGGTGATCGTTCCTTGCCTCCGCCTCGGAATAGTTATCTACACACAGTGGCGGATTTAACTAGGCCCCTGCACAGAAGGCCCCCACAGGGCCCCATGACCAACAAAATTATGATTACGTGTAGGCATCCAAACACTACATTTCTTTCGTACTACTACACTTGGCCCGTTTTTAATAAGCTACCTCTTCATTCTCCCGAAAAATGGGCCCCTGGCCATAAGGCCCCAAGGGCCCTATTTTAAAAAAAAATATGATTTTAACCAAACACTATATTTTTTTTCTGTACTACTACCCTTAGACCATTTTTATTAAACTACCTCTTCAGTTTCCTCCGAAAAATGGGCCCCTAAGAACGTTTGCCACCTGGGCCTTGTTTCTTAAATCCGCCACTGCCTACACAACACACCGCTATAAATGTTTCGTGTGAGCAAATCACGCGCGCAACAAAGGATGGAGAGAATATTCCAACCAATGGGACTTATATTCCATTCAGGCCCATTTTTGTCGCCTCCCGACTGTACTTTCTGATCTCTTAGAAAATTATATAGAACACAAGAGTTAAGGGATCAAGCGTTGGTGAATTTATTCATTATTCCAAATAGATCACATACACCTGGTGAATTCTACGAATGCTGCCTCTGTGCATACACGTACAAGCGTGCACACAAAGGACTACGCGGAGCAGTAGTTCTCCGGAAACAGTGATCAGAACGTGGACACTCGCCGCGGTCGAGTCGCGCACAGCTATATAGTCGTTCCGGAGGTTGAAAGGGAGTGATGCTGGTTAAGGAAGATGAAAGGCTGCCGCCGTGGCAGCAGCCACTAAAGCGGCATGAGCCGAAGTAAACGAGGGAAAGAGAGAGAGAGAGAGAGAGAGAGAGAGAGAGAGAGAGAGAGAGAGAAAGGGAGAGAGTGAGAGAAAGAGGAGGAGATCCAGGAGGGGTCGTTAAATCTAATGATATCAAGTGTTTGACAGAAAGAGCCGCGATCAGTTCGGAGACCCCACACGCGTGTGCGACCTCGCGTTTCGGGCCCCGTTCGCACGATGATGAGTCCCACCGCGGTGGAGTGACTTTGCAATGATTCCGATGACTTTCCCTGTCCCTTCCGTTACTTCGCGCAACCGCGCGGTGCTGACGTTGAAGGTGGACGGAAATTCGTGACTGGCTTTTCACGTAGATTATGCGAATTTTGGCTGAGGTGCTTAATATTTAAGGGACCATATACAGGGACTTAATTCTTCACAACTGTGTTCTAAGATAACTGATTGTTATTAATAAAATTTTGAAAAAAACTTAAAACCGATTTCAAAAAATAAAATTGCACTAAAAAGAGAAAATAATTTTTTCCCTTATTTAATCTACGACTCTCAATTTTTTTAAGTCGGCGCCAGATTTACACAGTGCAAACGATGGGGCGCCGACTTAAAAAATATGAGAGTCGTAGATTAAATTAGGGAAAAAATTATTCTTTTCTTTTTAGTGCAATTTTAGTTTTCTGAAGTCGGTTTTAATTTTTTTTATTTTTAACTTTTTAGTTTTAACTTTTTACCTTCTTTTTGAAGTCGGTTAAAAAGTTAGTTTCATTCGATACGTAAATATTGAAAGTGACGTTGCTTCATAGATCTAATAGTTTTTCATTTATATTTTGAAGAACACATTTTTTGGTTTTTTATTGTTAACTCAGCTCGTTTCATTCAACTAGATACCCGCCCTCGTTATTTGGCTTATTAAACATATATTCCAGGACAAAATTAAGTTCTTGTTCTATAATTGACCATTTTTAATCAAATGAATACAAATTACACGACATTAAAAGCAAGTTTTCTTTTGTATTGTTGAGTCCCTGAAATGCCACTTGACATTACGTGTGATTATTTAAAAGTTAATATCGTTAAAATATTCTATAAATTATTTACTCCTCTTAGATTAATATAATAAAGACTCGATGTTTCTCAAGTTGACCTGAAATGATTTTCATTTATTCAGAGATGGAATATTTAAAGACTAAACAATATCTATTTTTGAATTCCATTCTTTTGATTCCTCGCTTTCGTTTTCAAAACCTTTTCTATTATAACTATTCTGCACTTTTGCAACTTCGAGTATTTAAACAACAGCAAGTTTCAGTTGAGTAGATCCAAACAGAATAGCAGGCTTGATCTTCGCGTCAATTCATAAGTTCATATGCAGTTATTCCAAGGGCAATTATGAGATTATCAATGTTCCAATCGCTGTTCCGGTGTCGGACGCGCTTCTGTTAATCATTCTTTGATCGATTACTTATTTATTTAATGGCATTCAGTGTCCCGCGATGCGTTCCCATCAACTCGTCGATATATCAGGCAATTGTATCGGGACCGGTACTAATTGCATTTGCTGACGTTAATGTTAATCAAACCTAAACCATTGTTAATGGAATTCTAAATATTTGTCGTCTCACGCTGAGCCACGTCCGGCTATTCGAATTAAATTGATCACGAAGGACCACCTCGGGGCATTGTACCTGTATCTCAATCGTCAGAGATCGATATCGTTAGTCCCGCGGTCGATGACGAGTGCCGAGGAAGATCGATTCGATAGTGACGGACAATGTCCATATTTCACTGTCCATCGACAATCCTTGGGTTTCCTTGATTCTTCAATATCTTACCCTATTTATGCGGAGCATCATCCTGCGTTCTAATATATTTGCGCAATTGTATGTGCGAGCTCGTTTCATTCGGCCAATTAATAACGTATTCTCCTTCGTTATTTACACGTTTTTGGAAATTTATAGATACTGTTATTGTCGAATGGAGTTTCTTTTAAAGGTAAATCTTAGGTTGCTATAATCCACTGACAGGCTTCTCTTAATTTTGGTCGATTTGAATAACTTTGAAATTCCTGGGAAAGCCCATAATTATTTGTATTTCGCGTCAAATTTTTACGGTATTTGGGAGTCAATTAAGCAGGAAACTTTTCACTAAGAAACTATATAGTAGTACACTTAGTTCCTGCAAGTAACTTTTACTGTAAGAAAATTTAAAAAAGTAAAAAAATTACGCCAAGTACATGAAACAAATAAATCACAAAAAATAGAAGATAATAATATAATCACAAAAAAATAGAAGAAAATATACAATCACAAAAAATAGAAGATAATAATATAAATCACAAAAAAATAGAATAGAAGACAATACACAATCACAAAAAATAGAAGATAGTAGTACACTTAATTCCTGCAAGTAAGTTTTATCATTATTGCACGTTTTACATTTCACTTTCCCGTCGAATTTTTTATTCCTTAAACTAACATATTTTTGCAACTTTTTTTTTTAGGGTGATGGAAGCTTCTTTTATCATTCATTATTATAGTATGTAAAGAACAAAACTTAATACTTATTTTTAGACAATTTAGAAGCCAGTATAAGTATTACCACTCAAATGGCAATTCTTGCACATTCTTTGTTACGCTTGTATCTTTATTTCTACATATGCGTGACTAGGTTGCATAAGCAATAAAGTTGATCCAGTGCATCCAGTGGAAAATAAGGATAGTGGATTGAACCATGAACCACCCAAATAATTCACAAAGAAAAAATAGGAATTTTGTATAAATTTTTTTACATTTTAGTGGACTGGCGAGGGGTTAAAATATTACCTTATTAGAAACTAACAGTGAAAATTCGACAAATAAAGCGTAGTTCTTTGGAATCTATAAATGGATCTGTTTAAAAACTAGAAAATTGTAATGAATTCGAAACAAAAGGAACTTAATTCCATAGAGTTACCCAAACATAGTTAAATTAGTTTAAATATGTGCCCACTGTCATGGTGCCTTCAGAATGAAATATGGCAAAACAAAGCAACCATAAACATTATATTACATTTTGAAAATTGCAGAAATGATTGTGCATGTTCTTAAGGGGTAAAACCACTCTAGAGGCAGAAAAAAAGACCTAAATTTGACAATTTATTTTCGGAGTATGACAAACGAAATAGAATTTCTTTTCAGAGGGTTTATTTAACACATATTGAAGTACGGAAAACAATTTTTTTATTGTCATTTTCATACAAAATGGCGGCGACAGAGCCCGTCGTCGAAACCACTTCTTTCAAACTGGGAGGACGGATTTCTCGGAGACTATTGCATGGATCGATTTGAAATTTTTACAGTAGCTTCACAACAATATTCTCTTTGGAAGTACGTAGCCGTTTTTTGATTGAATGTAAACTTTTTTTACAAACAATTTAATGCTCATGTTTAGGGCAAAAAATCGATTCATTCCTTAAAAAGTGCACCACGTCCACAAAAATTGATAAAAAAAAAAACTCCCACGTACTTCCAAAGCCAATTGTATATAGATTATAAATATTGTTGGTATTTTGTTCCACGACTCATACATGCCGAGAAATCCGTCCTCCCGTGGCGGTGTTTTAAAAAAAACTGTTTTCGACGACGGGCTCTATCGCCACCATTTTGTAAAAAAATGACAATTAAAAAATTCTTTTTCGTACTTCAATATGTATTAAATAAACCCCCTGAAAAGAAATTCTATTCCGTTTGTCATACTCCCAAAATAAATTGTCAAATTTAGGTCTTTTTTTGTGCCTCTAGAGTGGTGTTACCCCGTAATAGATTCGGCTTATTTCCAAATGGTTTCACACAAAAGGGCTTATTTCTCATAGTTGCCATCAAAATAGTTTTTTTTTAAATAAAACAATGCCGCTAAATTTGAAACATTACCGCTATCAGATGGAAGAGTAAAATGTACGAGTATTATTATTTTTAATAAACGCAGGTATCACAGTTTTTTTGCGGTTATTGAAAATTGTTTCCACGTGGAAATGTGCCGTTTTGAAAAATCACGGTATAATGGCACAGTGAAAACGTTTGAAGCACGAAAAGAGAAACCGTCAACGAATTGGAAAATAGTAGCTTTTCAGCTTTAACGGCGTTTTTCACCAACGCAATTTGTATCAAACGTTTCGACGTGAAATACCTGCCCATGAAGTATGTACACCGATTGCCGAACGAGCATTAATGACCGAACGGTGCTCTGAACTACACGAAAGGAAAGAAGTAAAAGTTCGCGGAAACGCAGCCGACTAGAGTATAAATTGGGTTCCTGTGCTCTGCAGCTATTTATTTTCTTCTTTTTCGCGTGTTTTTCGATTTTCTCGCGTCGACTACCGCGCGACAATGTTTTAATTGCGACTCGAGAACACGCCGGCCGACTGCATCGGCGGAGTCGGCAATGGTCGATCAGGCTTCGATTATCTCTAATGGCGCGTGGCTATCCAGTTGCATTAATTTGTAATTAATACTTGGGCGTACGCAGAGACCGCCGCGAACGGCTCGCGTAATGCCGCGGAGAATTATATACTTTACTAACCTTACGATATGTTATCATTTCGCCTCGTGCAGACCGCCGTCCTGCTTTGCCTCGATTTTGTAATCTCGTCCAGTCGGTCGGCTCCCCGCTCGGCAGTCTGGAAAATGTTCAACGTCCAATGGATTTGTGCTTGCTGGTGGAATTAAAAATTGATCGTTTATACGGAATATACTGCGCTTCAGACATTGGGAAATCCGAATCCAGGTCCATTGTTTGTTGGAAAATTTCATTACTAATTAATGGAAACGGACTATCGATAAATTCGTTCTTTCTAGCGACGAATATATTACAAAAGTATCTGCCACATATAATATTCATTTTGAAGTTATTGTCGCACGGAAACAGCTTTTCAGCTTCAGTGTAGTATTTGCTACAAACGGGGACACGAGATTTTCGGAGTTACAGAGCTGTCAAAAAATAATGTGTAATAATATAAATATGTTTAAATTGTATTTCTTTATTTTCATAATAAAGACAATTTTTACAAAAAATCCCAATGAAAAAGAAGCTCGGGAAAGCCCCCGAAATATTCATATGGTCAAAAATAATAAATATAACTTTAGGAGCTCATAAATACATGAATTAAACAATATTTCTCAGGAAGGCGATATTATGAGTACTTTTCAAGTTTCCGATCTTTGCTTGTCTTGCTTCTTTCCACTCGCGATTGAAAAGCATTAATTATCGACAGTTCTAACCTGCCGCGCATGAGACACAAATGATTTCTTTTTTTATCTCAGGCTAATTATTTATTAGAAACAAAAATATCAATTGCCATTCAATTGAGAACGAGTTGGATTCTTCTTTGAATTTGAATTCTTAACTCTTTAAGGATCCAATTAAATAAGGCACTATGGATAAAAAAGAACCATATTATTTTCTGTTGTTTGGAGAGCTCGATGCAAGGCGATTATGCAGGAAACGAAAATTTGTTGAAAACATTTAAATTTTTAGAAAATATGAACACGAAAAGTATGTTAATATTAAACGCGTAATATAAAATTGACCTATTAATCGACGTAATATTATGCGGGTATTTTCAGGGCATCTCGAAGTGAAAGTAGTATTACGTAGGTGGATGTTGAGGGGTTAAGAACATTTCCTGTTTTTACACTTCTGTGTGGAATAGTAACTTAGAGTGTCACATGCGAAAACGTTCTTTATAGTCTGACGTTTAAGGGGTCATTCTACTTTGATCGGCCGAGAAATTAAGCTATTTTTAAAGATTATTTTCTCAGTAAATACAACTTATAATGACATAAATCTTTTTGCTATTTATTACGATACTCTTATATTATACAAAAAAATAATAATTTGTTTTAATGGTTTATTTACAGCGTCAATATGACACCTAAACAAAAGGGGTATGCTCGTGGCGCAGAAGATTTCACGGCTCAGGCTTATCCGAAACAGAAAATTCGAAAAGATTCTTAATCTGTATGAGTGTCGCTGTCGCTCCCAGCTCAATTAACAATTTTTGTTGAAAAGGAAGAAAATAGCGGCGTTTTGAAAAAATAGTTTGACAAAACACCCTAAAGGATGTTTTCTCGGTTGTTCCCCGAGAAAAATCACGGCTATTTTTTGACAAAAATTGTTAATTTAGCTGCGGGTGATAGCGACACTCATACAGATTAAAAATCTTTTCGAATTTTTTGTTTCAGATAAGCCTCAGCCGGGAAATCACCTGCGTCACAAACATACCTCTTTTTTAGGTGCCATATTGACGCTGTAAAAACACAATTGAAACGGATTTAAAAAATTCCTATTAATTGTTTTTGTATAATATAAGAGTAGCTTAATAAAGTCCAAAAAGATTTATTTCATTATACGTTGTATTTATTCAGAAAATAATCTTCAAAAAGTCAGTTCTACAATTAGTGAAGAGTCTTTACTCATAAGCTTTTCAACCATTTCATCAAGATCGTTTTTTAAATAAAAACTTTATCTCTGTGAGCAAATATATCGTCAGGATTATATAATCAATTAAATTGTTATTCATACACTTAAATACTGCACTCTAGTTGCATTTTCCTATTGTAACCCTACTTTCGATAGACTCATAATTATTGAAATTTAAAATATCTTTTTCTCTAATAAGTTGTAAGTCGTCGTATTTATTCTCTTTTTGGTTTGGCAAAGCATATCAGAGGCAATATTAGTTTTCACTTTATACAAGCTGTCGCCAAGACAGGGATCACTGAAATATTGATTTTTGTCCCTGAACATTAATTTCATATGGATCGAAACTGTCCGCCTCCATGATGGAACACGACAATGAATGCACTCAGCGAAACCAGCCGCTGGAATTTCCCTTTGAAATCAACAAGTTCATTTCACAAGTTACACCGAAGATGTAAAGTTTCTCGCACTTTGTTCGCTCAAATGAGAAATTAGCAGTACACTGACAATCATGTAACTTCTAGCTTACATAACAAAATACTGAAAATGTTGATGAAATCTAATGCGTTTCGCATTTAAAATGCAAACTGTTGCAAATCACGTTCCCAATTAAGGGGGCATACCCGTTTGAACGCTCCGAAAATTTGTACATTTTGTGTATTTTTTTACAAGTCAACAGCTTGATGAAAATTTTCCGTTTTAGTACTATTTTTACATAGTATTTTGAACTACTTGAAAAAAAAATTTCGGTTAAAAAACTATTGTTTTGCGGAAGTTATGGATACATATCTCGATTTTAGGCGGCTGCACGGTGGCCATGAAAAAAGCTGTATGTCGTGTCTGAAATCAAAAGCAGTAAATTCTTTTTTATAAAATATTTTATTAGTTATCGACTCACGGCGCTGATTTTGAAATTTTTGAAAAATAAAAAATCGTGATATCAAAGATAAAGTTATATTTTTCTAAGAGAATAGTTCACTTTTTTTCTGTATAAATAATAAACGAGGAGTCGGAATAAAAAAAGGCGTCGTAGGTCGATGTGGAGTCTTATTACGATTCGGCATGCAAAATTGGAAGTGAATTGTTTGAACATAACGCGGGTTTTTAGGGCCACCGTAATGGAAAATGTAATGAGTTGTTCCACTCAAATGACTATAACTTCGTCAAACTTCCGAATTTTTACATCGGACTTGGTTTATAATATTTCTAAAGCGTTAGTCTATGAAAATATGTAAAAAAGCATCCGATGTATGACAAATAAGACAGATACAATAGCATTCATTTCTGTTTAACAAGGTAGCTGCTGGAAAGGCTGTTACACCTTTTTGTATTATATATAAAATAACCACAATTCAGTGAGTTACGATCATTTGGCCCAGTAATATTTCTCTGGTAGGCGGGCAAACGAGTATAAGTCAGAATTCTTAGTTTCGCAGGAAGACACTTAGAATATTTGAAGTGCTATGTAAGATCAGCTGTTAAATTTTGGACGTGGATGTTGATAACATTAATCTCGTAGATATTTATATTAATATAAATGATTTATATATAGATAGATATCTATTAATTTAATTTAAACTACTATTGATAGATTTATGGAATATATTGATACTAAATTAATTAATAATTCGATGAACCCATAAATAATCTGTATATTATCAAGTTCGAAAGATTTATTTATAGATAATGGTATATAAGAAGATAAATTTTGATTTATGTATAAATCACTTATATATTAATAAGCTTCTTGTTGTATAATTATTTCCTGATATATAAATAATTTGTATATTCATATATATTTAATATATTATTTAATTTCCATTGGACTTTCAAAATATACTTCACATTCGACAAAAAAATAACAAAATTGGAATTCAATTCCAATTCAACAAATTTCAATTTCATTTTTAACTTTGATTCACAAAAACGAACAAAAAATAAATTATTAGCTCGAGGTGAGACATTATTTTCTTCAACTTGTACCGTTTTTTCAGAAAAGTGATATTGACTGGCACTACTGGAAAATATTAACGTACTTATCTCGCTTCGACTTCGGCATACTATCAACTTTCTGCCAATGCCCTAAATGCTTTGGACTCCTATGGGACTGCGCCTATTAGGTAACGTCTCATCTCATCGACAAAGCGGTCAAACCGTAGAGGGTGCTCGATCTGCCTAAACAATTTAGCCAACGGATAATGGATAGCATCCGCCTTACGTCTTACACAAGCGTTTAACAGCTGTCAGTCGTAATCGAAAGCGGGGAATCACACGAACGTGCCAGAAGAATGCGAAGGAATTCGTCATTCCCCGGGATCCCGAAATCTTCTTTTAATGGCCCCAAAAAAGAGCACGCCACGGGCCTCCTTTCCCATTGTAACAACCCCGTAACAGAGTGACTGGCAGCACGTAATATTTCGCTGCGGCTCGTCCGCGTTCGTCTTTAGTTGGGAAAACGTTCGGGGTGAGATAGCGACGGGTTATTTATGGGGTTAAATAAAGGAACGCAGCGCGATGCCGCGATACCAGCCACCAGTACAAATAGGTTGCATCTCGCTGCTGCAGCCTGCTATCGTTCCTTGTTGCAAGTCGTCATGATGTGCAACGTGCAACATTAGAAGCCGATCTTTTTGCGGATGCGGATGCCCGCGAGACGCTTTTGAGCTTCGACGCGTTCCTTGATCGGAGACGTATCGACCCGTCGATCGGCCAGCCAAGACGGAATACCTTGGATGTTCCTTTCGGAAAGAGCGTCCAATTGGTAGTTAGGGCGCGTCGGCTTTTTATTGCTGAAACTTTTGAACGCCGCTCGACTTGGATCCTTGTCACATCGGACTGGCCGAGTCGGTTGTGCTCTGAATTAAACAAAGCTCGACATCCACGTGTTCCAGCTGTCACTTATCTCTCTTATCGCAGCAGCCCGATATACCTTCAAGAGAATATTCCATGCTTGCCAAAAAGATTTACTGCTCGCTCGTGTTCAGTTACGCTGCGCTCTGCGTTTGTTTTGCTGCAAGTAAAGCACTTCTTTGAAGTTATTTTATCGCTGGAGCGGAGTGTACAGTCTGCATCATCTGTTACGTGAAAGTGCTAGTCACAGTAGAGATAGTTAACTTTCGACTGGTTGGGACTGAAAGAAAATCACCTGTACCGTTTCTTTAAAATAGAATGCTCCATGGAACATGACGACCTTCTATATCTGTTACTTTGGGAATTTCTGTGAATATAGTAAAAAACTATGAAATTACATTGCCAATAAAGGGAATATTAAACAAGTAACCATTTTTTTAGGTGGATTATACTATTTACAATTGCGTTAGAAATTAGAGTAACAAACATATCTAAAGTTGCTTGTATTACGTAAATGTAGGCGTCAGTAGTATTATAAATTTGTTTTATTCATCCTGGATTCTCTAATTACTTTAGGTTGACGTTGAACTAAAATTCAGCTCGCCTAGTAATTAGGTATACAGAGCGTTCATATCTGTACAGTGGGCAAGTGGAGACGTCCTGTGTGCGATCAGACATACTTCGCTATTTGAACGTTGCTGAATGCATAATTTA
The DNA here is from genome assembly GCA_963932275.1 of Andrena praecox. NCBI lineage: Eukaryota > Metazoa > Arthropoda > Insecta > Hymenoptera > Andrenidae > Andrena > Andrena praecox. The sequence continues at coordinate 10,506,713 of OZ010729.1, forward strand.
TGTTGCATCTGCCAATTACCACGAGTAAATAAATTATGTTAATGTTGAATAGAGTGTTACGTGTGTATTATTTCGGATATTTGTTGATCTTAACAGTACCTATAGTCATTTTACTCGTCCAAAATGGGGTACAAATGTAGGTGCATATATAAAAACAGATGTTGCTAATTAAAAAAAGCTGTGGCTGGTATGAAATACATATGCCTACAAACAAATAGATTGCTTTAGTTTTTGGATGTGTTTTAGAGGACCGAAAAATAGGATATACGTGTTTTTTTATAGCCGCCCGTTTTCATATTTAGGGGGTGAAACCATCCCTCAAAGTTACAAGATTTTCAGGTGTCCGTCCCGGATTGCTTTGGTTTTTGGATATGTTTTAGAGCACCGAAAAATAAGATATACGTGTTTTTTTATAGCGGCCCGTTTTCATATTTAGGGGGTGAAACCACCCCTCAAATGTCATAAGAATAAGTGGTGCCCGCCTCCGATTGCTTCGGATTTTGGATATGTTTTTTCATATGAAGTTTTACTCAACACAATTTTGTATCCCTCATGAATTTTGAGGGGTGGTTTCGCCCGTAGTTTACCCCTTAATAACGGTGACTGGTGACGAGAACATCATCCATACAGCAAGTTATGACGCAAATTAAATTGATATGAAGTTTTATTCAACACAATTTTCTATCCCTTATGAACTTTGAAGGGCGGTTTCACCCCCTAAACATTCGAACGGGCCAAAATAAAAATACACGTATTTCTAATGTTCGGGTCCTCTAAAACATATCCAGAAACCAAAGGAATCGGAGGCGGACACCTGGGAACCTCTCTTGTTAGTTAGAGCAAGGTGTTTCGCAGATGCACACTGCCGCTAACAAGGGATGATCCCGAAGCCGACAATTCAAAAAATTCTGAAACTTGGTGAATATGCAGGGGATTTCCTCCTGATTACAACGCAATTATTATTTGCTTCCCAAATTCACTCGAAGAGGGTGAAATTAACCCCTGAAAATTCGGCTGTTTTCCAATTTTGTGTTATAACTCGCGAACTGTAGGAGATAGAAAAAAAGTTTCAAGACAAAAGTTACTTCTTTTAATTACATCTATCATTTGGTAAAAAAATATTTTACAGTTCACGAGTTGTAACACAAAACTCGGAAAATAACCGGATTTTCAGGGGGTCAATTTCACCCCCTTCGAGTGAATTTGGGCAGCAAACAAAAATTGCGTTGTAATCAGGAGGAAATTCCCTACATATTCACAAAGCCTCAGATTTTTTATTTAATTTTCTTCCCTTGTAAGTTACTCTTTCTAATCCTTGTCAGCCAATAGACTTTTACCAATAACTTCCCCTCTCCTCCCCAGAACCATCAGCAATAAAAGGATGGTTCGTAAACCGTTTAAACTCACTCAATCTTCGCGAACTCCTGACACGTCCGGTGCAGCGGCAGTAATAAAAAGAAGAACCCAGCGACCACGCTGCGCCAGGACGTATCAGTCTGCACTCCTACACTCCTACACACATATACACACCTCAACGCACCCTACATACACGCACTAGCTCCAAGCAACAAAAAGTTACAATTTTAAAGCCGTCGAACCGTTGATTTAATTACAGACCGTTTCATCGACACGAGTCAGATCCTAAAAAGAAGTTCTTATCTCGATTAGTTTCAGGAATATTAGTTACAAGTTTCCATTCGACACTGTACGACGAATATGTTACTCTATCAGTTGATGGTTAAAGATCAATGCTATCTGCCCAGATAAAATTGTCAGTCTAACGGCTTCCGATACCAGATCGCAATTTAACATTCTGTTTTCTTTCTGTTGCGCAGACGATGGCGGCCACGGGATGAACCAGGACGGTGAGTGCAACAAATTCCATCCGTAGGCCTCACACACGGCGAACCGCTTTGACGATAACGACAATTGGGCCTGGCGCGACGCGCTGGAAGCATCGAATAAGTTTGGCGTTAACGGGAATCCTGCTATCAGTGATTCCGTTATAATTAAATGCATGCAGAGTGGCGAGGGTTATCTGACGCGTTGATTGCTTTATCGGGCGGACAGTTGATCGTGAGAAATAACCAATTATCCTAACACCCGTTCTTATTGCAGCCTGCGCGCCAAGGGGCGCAGCTTCCGCGAGATCTAATTGGTCCGACATACCGGCGAACTTTATTTCGATCCACGCCAGTGACCCGTCTCGATAAACTATCGCTGCGCTTCGATCCAAACGCGGGCAGCGTTATTAATCGCGATGCGATAACGGGTTTTTTCGTATTCGAAAATGGCGTAGCCGCGGGGAGAAATATATCTTCGCGGATCTGTCGCGAGCGTATCGCGGTATGAGATCGATGCGAAGTTGCATTTCAGCAGTTGAACAATTAATCGAGTGTCTGAGAGCACAGTAGCGTCGATGGGGGCGATAATATCTGGGATGTCCGCGGCACTATTGCCGAGGAAGGGCATCAACTCGGAATTGCCTATCTTATTTTCTGCAAATCTGTGGTTACTATATTTATACTTCTATAATTTTTTCACCGCTTACAAGGATATCAGGCTTAACATGCAAGCTGCTAAGAAACAAGGTAGGACTTGCTTCACCACTGACAATATTATTTTTAATCCTCTGAGAGCAATGTTGATCAAACATTGGAACCGTTCAAGAGAACATGCTTTATATTAAGAAGATTAGAACAGCTTTAACTTCGTTGAATTAGGGGTATTTGGAAAATAGTAAGTAATCCAGGTATTTAATAATCTGGGTGAAATTGTTCGTATGCTACAAATTAACTCATCTATATTTAAAGATTCACCCTAGAGACCTAATAGAAAATACAATTTTTTCCTTTGACAGACTCTTCATGTATACGTATATATAAACACTTGTTGCACTATTTTCTGGCTTGAGAAATTTTTTTATGAAGATTTTTTAGAATAGACCTTACCCATACAGCACACTCTCGTCGCAGCAAAGTTGCAAAAACGTTGCAGCAAAGTTGCAAGAACGTTGCCGCAATAGTGGCCCAACGTTGCAGCAACATTGTGGAAACGTTGCCAAACGTTGCCGTAACGTTGCAGCAAAGTTGCAGGATCGTTGCAGTGCAATATTGCAACGCAACATTGATGCAACTATGCAGCAATAATTCTATGTCCGCCCCGTGCAATGTCGCACGGCAACGTCGCAGTAACGTTGCATCGCCATTGCGCTGCAACCATGCAACACTGCAAGGTTACTGCAACCATCCTGCAACGTTGCCAAACGTTGCCGTAACGTTGCAGTGCAATATTGCAACGCAACATTGATGCAACTACGCAGCAATAATTCTATGTCCGCCCCGTGCAATGTCGCACGGCAACGTAGCAGTAACGTTGCATCGCAATTGCGCTGCAACCATGCAACACTGCAAGGTTACTGCAACCATCCTGCAACGTTGCCGCCACGACGAGCGCTGTATGGGTAGTTAAATCGTTTGAAGATTGCGAGTCAGACGTGAGAACTGTGCTTTCATCTCCCAAAATAGAGGATTGTGCGAGCCATACCATTCCGCGGGCCATGCGAACTACATCACAAGCACGGCCCGCTTCATCGCCGTCTTAAAGAGGGGATCTGAAAAGCTTATTGGGACTGTGTGTAGGGCCCATAGACGGGTAAGTTTGCGATGCACGTCTGGGCAGGTTCGCGGATTCATCGTGGCAGCACAATGTTCGCATAATTTATGGCAATGACGTAAAAACGGTTCGGTGTGTGTACACGTGGTTCGCCGCGGTAGGTTGAAGGGTGGCGGAGGTAATCATAAGTTTAAAGGGTAAACGGTCGTAAGGTGTGAGGTTAGTGTGAGGCCCCTCGAGGTCTCTCGCCACGCTCAATATTCAACAGGTATTTACATTCGCAAATTGTTTACGTCAGCCCACGATGAAATCTGTCAAGATTTCGTTCGCTCGGCAGCTTAACAACCTCCACCTTCTCCGCCTTCTTCTTATTCTTCGGCCCCTCCGCCTCGTGGCGTTCTGCCTTCTTCGCGCGCTTTCCGTCTCGTTCCTGGCTCCTCGATGTCGACGTGCTTGGTGCGAGCTGCCCTTTTCTTTCTCGCGTGCACTCTTCCTCCGGCCAGTAATTACATCTGGGTATTAATCAAGCGTACGTCGAGAACGAGAACCGCGAGATCTTGATTTTCGCCACTTGCCCACGCCAAATGGAGCCTCGGCTGACGCAACCCCGGGATTCACGCGGCTATTTATTTATTGGAGATGGCTGGTTAGCCGCGGATCGCTTTGATTTACGGATCCGAAAATATGCGGTAATCATTTGTTCGAATTCGATTGGTTCACTCAACACGGGAATTTGAACTTCTTTTTTTATTTTCTCACGAACCCTCTTGAACTAACCTTAGCCCCCGAATAAAAAAGAAAACAGAATTTCTGGTACGTGCAGCTAGTATAATTAAAAGACATACCGACGATAACTAAGAATGTGAAATTTTTCTAAATTCTTCCCACGCTTTTTGTGCATCTTCATTCATCTCCTTCACTTAGAGTGAATTTGGGCAGCAACAAAATTTGAGTAATACAAAGCTATATATTCTCTACATATCCCGAAAGATTAAAGTATAAGTTTATTCACTCGAAGGGGGTGAAATTGACCCCTGAAAATCCGGCTATTTTCCGATTTTGTGTTATAACTCGCGAACTGTAAGAGCTGTGAGAACTGTAACTTATCAAACGATAGTCCTAATTAAAATAAGTAACTTTTTTCTGAAAACTTTTTTACTATCTTCTACAGTTCGCGAGTAATAATACAAAATCTAACATTTTTTCAGGGGTCAATTGCACCCCCTTATAGTGAATTTGGGCAGCAAACAAAATTCCGTTGTATTCAGGAGGACGTCCCCGACATATTCACAAAGTTTCATAATTTTTTCGAATTTCCGGGTTCTCGGGATCTTCCCTTGCCAAAAGTATGAGGGTTTAAACTCGGTAACCCGTAATACATGAAAATGGTTACTCCTACGAAAAAACCCATACAACCTTTTATGCAGAAAATTGCCTAAGCTATAAACTTCATAATAGCTATTTTTGTCGTAAAACTGTTACATAACGAGATATTCTCGAAAAACAGCTTGTTTTTAGCTTCAACCATCTGTAAAATTTTTAGCGGATTAAGGCCCATGACAAAATATAACTTGCTGGGAATTATTCCGTAGATCGGCCATATTTCCGTCTAATAATGATCCATTGAAATTCAAGGCAGCGTAGATATATATACAAATTTGTGCCTGCGTGATCTTCATGCGCCATGTCACAGGTCTCCATAGTCAATCAAAATTCGCGCCCTTTCACCGCCGCCGACGCTTGCGCACAGTACCCCGCACGACTCGCCAGCTTTGTGCATCTCCTTCGAGGAGCCATCCCCTGTTAATGTTTATCGCCGATCGGGTTAACAGGGACGCGGATTATGCGCCGGGCGTATTTGCGCTCGGTGGTGGCGATGGCGGCGCGGTTATGCCAGGCCGGTCCTAATTATAGCGTAACACAAGCGCACCGTATGCCGCGCTTACGTAATCTCGCGATAATGCGGCTCCAGGCTCCCGCATGCCTTGCCTGCCGATCCAAGCATTCGCGCGGCCGCGCCGGTATTATCTACTCGCCTAGGATAATAACACCAGCCACGACGATTCGCGCGCGGTCGTAAAAATCGAGTCGTCGATACCGCGAGATCCCCTCTCCGATTAGGTGATCCTAGCTGAGAACGCCGGAGAAGCCGGAGTGGTTGATAAAACGGGCAGCAGATGTCACTGACATCGTCACTGGCTGGGCAGGATAGAGGTTATCGTTACCCACGCGATGACAAAACTCTACCAATTCATTCAGAATTTCCAATAAAACTGTCTTGAATATTAGTCGATTTTATGTAGTTTTCAAACCTCGTTCCGGTCACTTGACCCAGGAGAAACTAAGCCAGCAAAGACTGAATTAAGTCGCGATCGGCTAAAATGTCGTTGGAAAAGTAACAGGTGTGGAGATTTATTGAATTGTTTTGCTAGTGTTTAAAGTTCGGTTGAGATAACCTTCAAAATTGTGTCTATTAAAACGTCGAGACGATTCGGAACTTTGGTCATAGGTTCGGATTAAACGGTTGGAATCAGTTTCCTGATACAAGATCCTGCCTCAAATCGAACGAATCATCTGGCGACAACATAAAAATAATAAACGACTTCGTCTAACCACTCGCTATATAACCGGTATAAATGCGTGCAGGCACGAAAATATCGTTCCATGCGAGGAAGACGTTCGGTTGTGAAGCATTGGTTTTGTCAGACGCTGATAATGGGCTCAGTAAATGATGACCGCGCGGAGAAACTAATAACCAGCCATTATTCCGAATATATATTCTAGGTCGGGCAACAAAACCTTGAAACGCCAGATAGGGGTAGCGCAGTTGCGTTTAAGTGATATTTCCGTGTAGCCGGCGTGGACTCGTGATGCGTTCATGCTTGATTTCACTGAGATTATCTATTTTACGGCACGAATACGAGCTGACTGAAGTAACGCTGCCTATCGTCTGTCAGGCAACGCCACTGCCCTGCACGATTCAGGAAGCGAGGTCGACCTGCCCGTTCTTCTGCTGCCTCTTCGTCTACTTGTTTCTCTCTTTCGCTCCCGCTGATTAGCAGCAGCATCTCCCGATAACATCGATCTGATCGACGACCTTTACGATAACGCGCTATCGAAGAATCTCGGGGCACGATGAGTCATCGAAGGATCTTGGACGATCGTAATGTTCAAGCGCGTCTCTATTGAAAATGATCTTCGTCATCTGCGCGGAAATTGAAGGCTCCTACGGTGGGTTGCTGAGGTCTCTTAACTCGATACTTTCTTATAGCGGTTGTAAGATTTTCGTTCATTTATTTACTTGCTTATATAGAATTGTTTACCTGATATATTCCTAAGCACGTCAGCTGAAATTGTATTTCCTCTACTTCTGGTATTACGAAAAAATAGCCTTCTTTTCTAGCTTTTACGTCCCTATTTTTTTTTTTTATAATTTTCCAATTTTTCAGGGGCCCTCTGAGCTGCGGGGCCCTTTTCTCGTGGCATGCACTCCACGTTTAATCTTGTTTACTTAATTGTTTTAATACTTATTCACTTCGCGTTGTTAGCGCAGTACTTTTGATTTTGTCTAATTTAGAATAATTTAAGGGGCCCCATATGGAGCTGGTCTCAAGGCCCCCGAAAACGATAAGACGGCCCTGATATACACATATATAGACAGAACATCGATAGATAAAGTATAGTGTTGTCAACAACATCTCGCCACATCTTTCAACGGCGATTAGTAGTAGATTGCTTGATCTGGCGTGGACCACCTCCGTCAAAACACTGTCCCAAAATATCGTCACCATGCAAAATGTAGGCACCTACTGCAGAATATTCCGACGAAGCCAGTAGAGTAACGGACGGTTGCCAACCGCGCGCCCTGTTAGACAAATAACGCAAAGAACGAATTTTCAAGCTGGCTACAAATTCCCGACGCGGTGCTCTATGTTGGCGGCGGGCCTTGGGCCCATGTCTCAGATCCATAAGCGCCGCGCATAGCCGGCTCGATAAAGCGACATGGGCGACGATATTTAAGCCCCCGATCCGCCATAACTCTCTCTCTCTCTCTCGAGGGCGAGTTTCTGCGATTCGACAAAGTAATACGGCCGGTTCAACGAGCTCGCTAATCAACAAAACTGTTCCTGCGGCCGGCTATCCGATGCACACAGCCGGCCGCGCGGTGTGTACCCGCACACCAGCGGCCGCGCGGACTTCTCCTCTCGGACGTAAGTGGTACGTACCACGCCCGCGCACGCGAAAACTCGCTTGGAAACCGGCGGGAAAGAGAGGGACGAGGGCAGAGATAGAGCTCGCGCGCGGAATGATTTGTATTGCTAAATAATCAGCGCCAGTTGTCTAGGATACTGGTTTAATGACACGCGGACGACGGGAGGGCAGGGGCGGCTGCGGCGCGTTTAGCAATGCACGTATCCGTACCGGGACGAGGGAGAGTAGTCGGTTCAGCAGCCGTGCCAATTTCGATGGGATAATCGTGTAATTTCTGTTCCGCCGTTCGCTTCCATTTTCTAGTGTCACGAGCATGTAAATTATCCCCCCGCCTGATGCAAACGCGCGGAAACGATCGAACGCTGGGTATCTTTGACGTCGCTGACTTTTATCGGCCGTGAAGAATTACCGGCGAACATGCGCCTCGCATAGCTCCAGCCAGTACCTCCTCGAATGATCGGCAACGCCCGCTTGACTACTTAATATTCGCTGATTTATGCTGTCGACATGCACCCGGGAGGATATCTTGCGGAGGAACATTCTTCGGCGGGATTAAAATATTCCATCGGGAGGAAGGAATTAGTAGATTCCGCGGGATGGTTGCGTATGTCGAGATCGAAGGAGGAATCGGTAGTTTCGCTTCGAATTCCATGAAGCTCTTCCCTTTTCCTCGGCTCTAACGCGTCTGGACGCCGAGATACAATCGGTACAACTGCCGGTATACACATAGCCACGTGTATCAGCCGCTGGTCCCATCGCGTGTGCACGGATGACCGTGTGTATGAAGAAGGGTGTGGCTCTGGTTCGCAACGGTACCATCGTAGGCGAACACCTCGCCATGAAAAACCAACTTTTAAGCGATTTCGGGCATTTCGCTGGCGCTGGTGATGCCGTTCCGGCTTTCCGAATGCTGGATATGTTCTTTTGGAAAGGACGTCGGAATGTACGTTGGAGGTAATAAGGGAAATGTCCCAATTAGCGACCCGGTCTCAATTATTGACACTTTATCCTTTAGATTTAAATATGAATTTTTTTCGCTTCCGAACGGGCGTTAAAAGTGTTGAATTCGATTCGTGAATATTCAAAGTATCTTGCCGGTGGTTTCGCTAATGTATATCATAATATATAATTAAATAATTAATAAATATTTTCACGTGTGCCAGCTACAAAGCCGTGAAAAAGTAGTTTCTTGTTATTGTAGGTATTTAGTATTTCTTGCACGAGTGTACTAATGTAAGAAAAATATATTCAAATAAGTTCAAAGATAATTGTAAATTCACTCTTTAAAAAAATTGCTTCGAATTTTTAATAAAATTCATAATAATTATGGGGGCCAATAATCGGTGCGAGTAAAATGTATGAATTCCTATTATTGACACGAGATGGCATGCGGTGTTTCCATCTTACTAGTGATCCTCTAGGTAGTGATCGGAAAATGTGTCCGCCATGTTGCCCCAAACCGGAAGTCACAAATCGGCGGGCAAATTTGAAAAGAATACTGCTCTCCTTAGAAAGTCCTATCTACCGTTTTGAAACACCCGAATAACCTGAAGTTTTGTAATAGGTGTACCAGTAGGTAATGTATCATTAACGTACCAATTAATTAATTGTTTTAGGTAGGATATTTTAACCGTCCGGAAAGCAGTTAGGTTAAATACATTAGACTGTTTCTAGATCTCTACGGAGCACGTAGGGCTTTCTAACTTTACGTAAAAGGTTAGCAACAGTTCGCACGTTCAAAAATGACATGCCTCAGTATTAAATGAAGTTTGCTGCTGATCCCACTTTTTGCTCAATGTTGTAGAATCCAATTGGTAGATGTTATTGCGAGCAGTATCTCTTTCTTTTTCTACTTATTTACTTGCTCTCTCTACTTCCGGTTTAGGTGAGCAATGGCGTGGACCAATAGAAAACGCGGAACACATTTTCCGATCACTACCTATATAGAGGATCACTACATCTTACGTGTTTTGTCAGTTTGCACCATAACCTCAATAAGTAAAGATGGCTAGTAAAGACTAAAGAATATAAACGACGTTAAAACTATTCGCAACAACAACTGGAAAATGCTTTGGCAGCTATCAAATCTGGCGGTAGCATTGAAAGTGTTGCAAATTATTTTGTTTTGTACTAATCATTTTATAAACATCCTTTTCCGATGCAGTGATTAATCGGGACAGTAGATTGCATGTCCCGATCATAGACATATATAGACGGAGCGTGTCTGAGGGGGGTTGTAAGATTCGCGGTAAGGGGACTGTCATACAGGCAAATCGGGTAACTCCGTTCCTCCTCGGGGCTATTCGGAAATTCAATGACATTATATATATCTATGAGGGATACTTAGTCGAAAAGGTTAGCTATACTTATACATAATTCAAAATTTCGTATATCATGTAGGTTATATATATAACAAAATTAGTAAATAGAATGAAGCTTTTTTTAAATAAAATCGTACTTATAGATATATGCAATAATATTTATATTTTTAAAGATTTTGTAAGCTTAAAAGTTCATAAACATAATTAATATGCATAAATAATTATATAGTATAATAGATATATATCGCTCATTTGCTGCGACATAACTGATGAAAAAAAAAAATATTTTTATTATAAACATATTATCTATTCGATAATCAAGCAACACATTTGAATTTCTAAGATTATATATATAATATATAAATTGTTGGTTATGTATGTATATTTATTTATTTACATGTGAAATCGAATACTATCATTATTTATATTTTCTTTCTCCAACTGTTCGCAGTTTTTATTTTTCCTGCGATTTGCACAACCGCTTACTACGCAATAAGTCATTATTACACTCAATTAATATATGATTATATACAACGACCACTACGATGCTTTAGAACAGTAATAGTTGAGCAACAGTGGTTATGTTTCGAACATAGCCATTAATGCCGAGCCGACAAGAACCGAATACATCCGAACCTAGCTACCGAATTGCCTGTATGGTTTCTGCCTTTTCCCCTCCGATCTTACAGTCCCCTCGCCTACAGTCCTGTCTTCTGCTCCGTCTATATAAGTCTATGGTCCCGATCAATGACACGGTATTCCACGCATTATGTACGAGTCAATGATCCGGTCCGACATAGGTCACTATTTGGGACGAAGAGAATTGAAGGTCAAAAATAGGTACACGTGCACCATATAATATATTGATTATTAATAATGATATTCGAACAATTTCATCATAAAAAAGGGGCCTTTTTCATACTGGAAAAGAACCAGCCATATGATAGGCTATTACCGTTAAGGAACTAGTTCTTGATCAGGCACTAATTTTTTATCAGTTCATGAAATAAATCGTTCTTTTAAGTTTATGTCAATAAATAATTGTTTGAAATAATTACTAACATAAAAATTGATAATTCAAAAATATATGTGTTGTCCGTGAAAGCAGTTAGTATTGTTAGTTTTCGTAAAAATAAATGTGTAAGGTGGCCCACTTGACGGAAGCCCCTGTTGAACGCCATCTCTTACTGTTCGAAGTAATAGATCACCATCGACGCCACAGTCGATTTCTTTGCTGGTTGTTGCGGTATTAAAAGTTATTTTCATACATTTTGCTTACAATAGTTTACTTTACAATGTAGAGCAAGAATTTTAGTATTATATGTATCATTTTGCTTTAAAAGTCACTGATCATTATTTAGTTTCAATTTTTTCTTGTGGAACTAATTTTTGATCACCTGAATAAAAAATAGGTTAGGACATTATAAAATTATAAAAAAAAATTAAATTTAGATGGTATAATTAAAAAAATAAGTTTATTTGGTACTTTCTTTTTAATTAGTATCCGATTATTTACATTGAATAGTTCCTTACCTAATAAGAAATTAGTTCCCATGTATTTTAGATGATCAAAAACTAGTTCCTGACCTGATCAAAAATTAGTGCCCATGTATTTTTGCATGATCAAAAACTAGTTCCTAGTCACCTTATTATTCCATACCTTATAAATAATTAAATTGTACTTATTTTCAACCTTTTAAAATTTTTCCTTATATTTTAAACATTAATTCATCTTTTAGTATAAAAAAAGTCTATGGTTTAAAGTTGCATTAGGTTAAAAATAAATATTAAAGCGGGAAGCCCTCTAAACTGATCAAAAACTAGTTCCTTAACGGTAATACTTTTAATATGGGAATATTTTAGAACGTGCGAGTATTTACAGGGTCACTAATTCGAACAATTACCTTATCAGCTGAGAAATCGATCAACTTGAATGTTTTGAAGTTTCTCGTATTCAGGTATTTCAATCTCAAAAACTGTTTAATCTATGACTAGAACTTTTTTTATCTGCAATGCTTGTCCTGATTGCTTTCCAATGCAATCTAATTCAATTTTTTTTACTGCTTACTACAATTCAGCTGTATCTTTTCCAGAACATTGCCAGGCAACAACTTGATGATAACTATTAACACTGGTAAATAATTAATTAGGTCAGTAACAGAAATCTCATCGACGCGGCGCTATAATCTTTTCGTCATACTTTCACGGATTATTTATTCATCGAGCAATTAATTATTAGTGAGTATCCAGTACTTCAAGCAATAATATTGAACTAATAACAAGATCATTAACATCGAGGTCCATTTATCCCATTTCTAAAACTGTCCACTAATTGTAAGCAACAGTTAATTACTATAACGCGATTGACGTTGCCCAGCAATCGCCGATTAAAAACCTACAATATGATTCACCCGACAAAGTTGCTCGTCATAAATCCACGCTGTCGGGGTTCTCTCGAAATATACGATTACCTCCCACACAGTGCGTCTGATCAGCAACGAGCCCCACTTAATTCGAGGCCCGCGGTCGTTGCGGAGTACCCCGTTTAACCTGCGTTAGCACCAATAAGTAGCGAGCACGCGTGTGTGCAGCTGAATGTGCTCGCTGGCGAGCGTGTGCATACGGATAACAACCTCGAAGGTATCTCTGCTTTTCTGCCAATGTAAACGTCGCTACGTAATGCCGGAGTAGTACGCGGGGATACTTGCGCAAACAACAGTCGGAGGAAGTGCAAGTTGCAGCAACGAGCGAGCCTGAACGCAGGTTCTCGCTGCCTCTTGTAATAGCTGGAACCCATTGCCGGCGTATCAAACTTGTTTACCAGTTTACGTGGACCTCAGTGAAACACAGTAAACACACTTCGCGAATTTTTCAGTGGCCACCGGACCAAGGGCACAGTTGCTTGTATCGGTGCTTCGATGGCAGTTCGGTCTGCTATACAAGTCTTTTAATGAAAATAACTCGCAGCTTCTTCGTTACAATGGGAAATCATAAAAATGATTTTAGAACTCTATAACCAACGAACTGAACGATTATCTATCGCAAGTGTTGCTCTTTGCGCTACTTACACTGTTTTCCGAAACAGAAAACAGTTCCTGATCAGAAAACCACAGAAATTATTCTCTTAAAATTGATAGGGTTCAAATTGATACTTTAATTAATTAACGCTTGAAGCCTCGAGAATTCGCGTGATTTTATTGTTATCATTTAAGAATATCTATTTAACGGTAAGTTTTAAGACAAAGTTTACAATTAAATTCCCTTAGCCCCTGGGTACATCTAGCAACAAACCGACTGGTCGGCGGTGTGTTAGTAGGTTTGTATGGAAAGTGAAAGGAAAAAAAGGGTATTCCCCGGTGGAGACGTCAGTTTTAGGCGATTTTTGGGATAAAGAATTATAGGATTATTATAAATCAAGGAGCTTACTATTTTGCATACACGTTTGCGTATGCTTCAAGAAGACACAGTATAATTTTTGCGTAATTATCTTTACTGCTAATCATGCTATTACAAGTTTCCCGCAATGTAATAATTTTGGATGGCTTCCGCGACTCACCCCTCCATACAGCACACTCTCGTTGCAGCAAAGTTGCAGGATGGTTGCAGTGCAATATTGCAACGCAACATTGATGCGACTATGCAGCAATGATACCACGTCCGCCCTGTGCAATGTTGCGCGGCAACGTCGCAGCAACGTCGCAGCACCGCAAGGTTGCTGCAACCATCCTGCAACGTTGCCGCCACGAAGTGTGCTGTACGGGTAGAGGCCGAGCCTTTGCGCTTCCTACAAAATGCCTCAGTAGAAGCTAAAATAATCGGAATTTTTCCATGAAAATTGAACAGTACATTCTTGAGGATATGTACTTTCAAAAAATGTTTAAAAAAAAAATCGACCAGAGTAGAATTAGCTACATAATCCTAAAACATCACAAAAACATCATTTTACAACACACATCACACACAGTCCGCACTCTTTTGGCTTTCAATAAATCAATCGCAACATCTGTTGTGTCATGCCGGTAAGCGTGGGACTTACCGCCACTGTTAAATGCCCAAATGAAAAAAAAAACATAATGGCAGCATCAACGTCGCAGCGGGAGTATCAGACTCATTCCGGAAGTTCGATCTAGCTCAATCAATCCTCAAGACACATGTCTCAGGAATCTTGCGCGTTTTCTAGCCCAGTTAATTGAAAGTAGATTCGCTCTGTCACGTTAGACCCAAGGATGCGCCGCATTAAGTTCGTTAATTACAGAAAGCAGCGCGAATGAATTTTCAATCAGGGATCCTCGTTCCGGCGAATCTCGTCCGCCTTGAAGAAACTCTTGGGCGCATCGTGTCCCGTTATAAGCTGAATCGAGAAAGCCCACATGTATGAGTAACACGAGAGACTCGCGGCAAATCGATGACACGCGGTCAAAGACGGTATCGTTGGCCAGCTACCACGTAATTATTGCCTCCTGTCTCGGCGCTGCCGCTAATTACACGCACGCCGCACAGGTCTGTCCCCTTTTTTTCGCCTCTGCGACACCTTATTATTATTAATAAGTCCAGGCGCGTCTCCCGACCGGTGCCGAGCAACGTTGATAATGGAACTCTCTTTCTTACGCATCTTGCAGAGAGGCAACGACTGCCCGTCGATTCTGAACATTTTATGGAGCACCCTGATGTTAAGATTATTGCTATAGGTATCCATAGCTGCGCGCTGGTACTGCTGGGAAGTTCAACGTCCAGTTGCCCCCTGGTTTTCCTGGCCCAGAATAGGCATGTGCTCTCCTTTTAACCAAGAACGTAGGAATATTTTCCTACGCGCAGAAAGAGTTATAAGCTCTCGGTGCAATTTAACGAAGGTAGAGTATTTTAAGGTGGGAATCCTATTCTTTGGACTAACAACATAGCAAAATTGGGATTTTTTTTATTAAGAAACCAGCGTTTCGATTCATCTGAAATTTGGACCATGTTTTGGTGCATCCTTGAGGAAGCTGTAGTTTTTTTTTAGCCCATAAAATAGGACCCCCCTTTAAAGGACTCTTGCGAAGGTCGGCAGACTTTAATTCCCATCGGGTAGGTCATTTTCAACCGAGTCGAACGAAATAGATTAAATTAAATATTAATTTCCTTTCGCTCGACTTTGTCGAAACTTCTACGAGTTCTACAGAAGAACTGGTTTAAATTTCTACATTTGAGAAGAAATTAATGTCAACAAGACATACAGGGCTTACACTTTGAGAATGTCAAAAGGTGGCTGAATCTCTTCAGATGTGCTTCAAGTATGCTGTAACATTAAACTGCCGTCCATTTTATTCCTCATCTATTTCGGGTCAGACGCTGTATCAAACGTACGCACACATTCCTGAGATTTAAGCATTATTTATGCACGGAATTTGAATGGTCCCATTAAACCGATCGCTCGTCAAGAATTCAATGAGTGCGATACGAAGAGCGAGAGTTTGATAGCGAATTCCGGATCGACTAATAATACAGATCTTACCTGGCTGCTGGAGAAAGTAGCCGAGGAGTCTGGAAGGTGCACGTCTGCGCCGAGACAAGTACCTAAGACGTCGTATTATCCGTTAACGATCACGATCGTCCACTAGGAATCGATGGGCTCGACGAACGTTCCTGTATCGATCGCGCAGAGCCGATATGGGAAGCCGCAATTAGGGACCAAACTTTATGTTTGCTCTATGGAAATAATTCATGTCTCCTTGGTTTCTTTAGCCTTGTATGGGAGCCTCACCTGGCAAATGACGCTCCGATCTGACATTTTCATGTCGTTGAAAATTCTATGGTATAATTTAATACCTCGAATGCTACGGCATTACGGTGAACTCTGAATCGATAAGCGGCGAGGTTCGGTTGCAAAACCGATTTTAAATTACTTTAATTGTTCCGCAGAGACGATTGTTGATAAGTTGTTCCATAATGCAGGTTAAGTTGATTCTCGAGAGGCCAGATGCTAGAAAAATTTTCATACTAACATTATCACCGGGACACCGCATTATTTTTCAGCTTGATGAACCAAATATTGCGATTGATAGGTCACTTTTTTTTTTATATTTGAAGATCTTCGAGACCTTTTTTAAATAAGTTTAAATATTTATTTTCGTACATTACCTATGTTTTATTATTTCGTAGTAACAAATTCAAGATGAGAGACCTCGAGTTAGGTGTGAAGAAGCTTTCTAGTTATTATAGAGATAAATATTACAGAAATTTTATTAAGATACCTTGTTCTTTAGACTTCCCTAATTTCATCATCAAACAACATTTTACCCCGCCAAAAGCAATGGAGATATTTTGGTGGTAATATTATTTTCTTATTTTTTGAAGTTAGTTATCGGCAAAGATATTCCTCAAAAAGATACAATCCTTTTTATCCCTTATTTGCCTATTTTTTAGACCAGACTCGAACTGCTTACTTCTTCAGTCTCCTCAGTCTGAACACCATTCTCAACAATCGTTCGTAGAAGAATAGTAGGTGCATATCAGAAAGTTTACTGGATTTTAGAAGGTCAGGCTACATCCCTTGTGGCTTTTATTGCCACGATCCGAAGGGTTCCATTGACTTGTTCGCAGCGAGAGCATTGCTTGTTGGCCCGACTGGTCCGTAGAAGAGCAGTCTGTGGGGCGCCAGAGCATGACGCCATTAACGTAACGAGGCCACACGTTGCACCCTCGCGAGCACTGGACTATATCAGCCCCGAGTGCTTAGGCTCGCAATAGACTCCTAGACCTAGACCTCCGTCTAGTGGCCGATATCTCGCAACTGTACCCCGGCCAAACAACACACTGTTTAGCCGTGTGTGTTCACATGATTAACGAACAACGAACATTTCTCAAGCTGACGACTGAGTGGTGGACTATTTCGCCGTGCAGTGACTTGGGCGGAATAGGCAGAAGAACTGCACTAAGGCAACTGCAAAGCAACACTAATATCTGTGTGGACCTTTGAGAGAAAACTGTAAAAGGGTATACCTGCGATCTGTATTCCCGTTTGAACACTCGGAAAATGGGTACATTCTGTGGATTGTTTTACAAGTCAATGGGTTGATGAAGATTTTCCGTTTTTTTGGTGTTATGTTTACATAGTATTATGAACTACTTAAAAAAAAAAGTTTCGGTAAAAAAATTATTGTTCTTCGGAAGTTGTGGGTACATATCCGAAACTATTTCGATTTTAGACGGCTACAGGGTGGCCCAGAAAAAACTGTATATCGCGTCTGAAATCAAAAATAGTAAATTTTTTATAAAATATTTTTTTTATTACCATTACCCACACAGCACCATAACATTGCAGCAACGTCTTTGCAATGATGCGGTGCAAGATGGCAATGTTGCAACATAACATTGCAGAGACGTTGCACGTTCAGTCCTATGTCCGCCTTCGCAATATTGCAGGTGTGTATTTTTGCAAAGTTGCGGCAACATTACGAATATGTAGTCCTGCAACGTTCCGGCAATGATTCTGCAACGAAACGGCAAAATTGTGGCAATGATCCTGCAACTCTTCGGCAATATTACGGTGCGTATCCAGTTAAATGAAACACGCCGTAGAATCCACTCGACGTCATGTACATATTTCGAAAAATTTTGACAAAGTCATAGTTGCTTCAGAATATTGTTGTAATGTTTCCACAAGTTTTCACTACAGTATTGCCCGACGATGTGCGCGCAATATTGCAGAAATATTGTAGGACCGTTGCCATTAGAACATTGCACGTCGATGTGCGCGCAATATTGCAGAAATATTGTAGGATCGTTGCCAATGGAACATTACACGACGATGTGCGCCCAATATTGCAGAAATATTGTAGGACTGTTGCCACTGGAACATTGCACGATGATGTGGGCGCAATATTGCAGCAATATTGCAGGATCGTTGCCAATGGAACATTGCACGGCAACGAAATGGCAATATTGCTGCAATATTGTACCATCGTTGCCAACGGAACATTGCACGGCAACGAAATGGCAATATTGCTGCAATATTGTAGGATCATTGCCACTCCAATAATGCACGTCAATATTGCAGGAACGTTCCTACAATATTGCAATGCAACCTGCAACAACGTAATATTGCAGCAACGTCCCTGCAATACTGCTGCAACGAGGTGTGCTGTATGGGTACCCGTTTATTATTTATGAAGAAAAGAAGTGGACTTTTTCTCTTAGAAAAATCTAACTTTATCTTTGATATCACCATTTCTCTATTTTTCAAATTTTTCAAAATCAGCGCCGTGAGTCGATATCTATTAACAATATACCCCCTTCAGAAATTTGAAACATCTGGTGAAGTACGCATTAAATTTCCGAATATTTCCCTACACAAAATTACAAAAGGAATTGATTATATCTTTAAAAAAATATATATGTGATTTATTAACATAGATGTAATTGCATTTTGCAGATGAATCGTCGCACTTATACAGAAGATATCATAGAAAGTAAACCTCCTTATATTAATTCACAATTTTCTCAGTTCCATGTCGCTTCCTACGTACAAAAGGATCGACGCTCGCGTATGCGACTTGTTTTTCCTCATTTTCCAAGCGACCCGCGGAATGTTTACGTTTACATCGCGCACGTGTACGCACCACGTGAAACACAAACGAGTCTCCGCCCTGGTTTTCCGGTTGAACTGATTCCGAACTGGTTCTTGACCATCGAACCGTTCGATTAATGGCGGACCCGTTTCTTTAGCAGTTCGATTATTTTGTTCGCTCTCAGATTAACGCACTTGATCCCCACGAGCGGACGCAACCCAACTCCGCGTTACTCGGCGTCAGAACATCACCGAATATTTTCGAATACACTCGAACTTTCACGGAGTATTTAAAAAGAGTTCCCACTTCGAGGAGCTACAAGTGCAGCGAGTCCTCGCGTAAAACAGTCGTAAAAGTTACGTGTGCTTTACTGCGACTAGCTAGTAAGTATCAGTGCAATAAGAATTCGGGACGAACGCAGACTTGAACGTTCATGGGATCTGAAGTCTGACGATAACTTTTACGCGGTTGAAATGGAATATAATTATTACGAATGGTAGAAACAGAAGCTGGATCGCCTGGAGAGTATCAAAATACGGCAAGCTCGATTTCCAATGGAATGTGCTTAAAGAGATTTATTTGCAGGGGTGCGTATGCTTGTCAGGTGCGGGAAGTGTTAAAGTAGCAGGGGGTGAAGCGATTTCTCAAATCATTTTGGAGATTTATCTGGTAAAAAATTACCATACCTCGAGGATGAGCCTCTAGCGCTGAGTCGGGCGCAGCCCGGCTAGCGAGGTGGCTGCAATTTTACCGTCGCCGTCCTGCCGGAAGAATCTTTGCACACATATTTACGCGCAAATTATGCCCGATCGAAATCATTAGTGCGCGAAACGACAGAGATCCAGAAAATGAGGAGAACGGAATCTGATAAAACCGTACGAACATCATAATCGGCCCGGTGCCAGATCGCATCGCGATTCGCCGCGGACCGATCGGCCGCGTGATCTGGCCGGGATCGATCGTATGCAAATCTACCTATCGTCGGCACAGTCCGTCAAGCGTGCTCGTGCATGGCAGAAATACGGCGAGAAGATCGCGCGCGTGTAATTTACGACGTTGCAGGAGCCACGGATCCGATCGTCCTCTGTGTAGAAGTGTGCGCATCCGCGGTGCAATTGTTGTTGGATCAGAATTCTTCACCAGTGCTTCCTTCGTCCCAGCCATGTTCTAAGCGTTTGAAATTCTTTTCTAATTAACTCAGCACACATAGCAGTGAAGATGTATTCGGATGAAAGAGTTTTGCATATCTCTGCAGAGGGCCAATTATTAGAATAACATAAGAGTTTAGATGTTTAGCGAGAAGGGTGTTCAGCAGACACTGCTCCGGATCAGATGGGAACGTTCGGCGCCGGGAAGCCAAGGCATCGTGTAGGCTGCCCGGTCACCGGAAGCAGGAATCCCGTGGTTGTTCACGGGTCAGTCGGGTCGCTCGACGTGCCCGTAACAAATCAGCGACAGAATCAAAAGTACACTGCTTGTCTCGCGGTCGAATTACGGTAAATTAGCGGTAGTAAAGGGGCAACGGTGAGCAGCAGGTACCTACATCGAAGAGGAGTCGAACGGACGTACGGACAGACGGACGGACGAACGGGCGGGGGCAAACATAAATTAAGATGGGGGACTGATTATGAGGCAAGGGCAGGCTATCATTACTCGAGCCATCGTGACCGGTCGACCCTGCAGCCGCGGCTGCTGAACACACCGCGCGCTCTCTCGCTGCATGATGTTCGCAATTCGCCTGCCTCGTGCCCCGATAATGCCGGGGTGGGAACTGCAAATTATTAATCTCTGTTCCTGCATTACATAGTTCAGCGAATATGAAACGAGTATTGTCAGAGATGCGAAACCACTGTTCCCGAAGGAGCCACCTCTTGTAAAAGGAGAACCGACTGATCTCTGGCGTACGGGTCCAGTGACGTTGGTCGGGGTTTCTCTTCCTGGTTCGGAATCTTTGCGCAGTGATAATGTTTCGACATGTGAGCCTAGGCTGCTGCGCTTCGCACAGCCCGCGATGCTGTATCGGTAACGCGGGAGTTCGGGAGTGTCTGTTGCGGTGAGTTTTGGGCGAGATGTTGCAGTTGCGCAAGTTGGTATTCCGCGACGTGTCACGTTCGAGGCGCCCTCTGTGCAATATACACGTATAAGTGGGTGCTTGTTGTGCCTTTCTCTGTAAGGTAATGTAGGATATGGATATTGGGTAGGACAGATAGGACGATTACAGATATTATCAGGTGTATTTACGAATGTATTTATTGGCATTTCCAATCATAGATTGTTTGCTGTTGATGGAAGAGAGTTGTATCTGATATCACTTCGGAGGAAGATTACACTGTCCAACAGCCATTTCGGTCTGTAACATTCAATAGCCGCTTCTTATAGATTTTTGTGCGCTGAAAACGAATCCGCAAACCGTTTCTCGCCATCACACTCAGTTTTCGAGAAATTCGATTTTGAAAAAAAATGCAAATTTTCAAAACAGGTTGTTTGTTCCGTCAAATTATTCTATGAACCCTCGAGAATACAACGATATAAGTTATTATTGGACTATAAACATTTAAATATGTTTCAACAACGATCAAACGGAAAAGGACACCCGAAATGCACCAATTATTGCAGATATCGTTTAATATATGTCAAAAACTAAGGGTGTAGGAGAAAATCTGACTACTTCCCGCGATGCAGAAG
Source organism: Andrena praecox (assembly GCA_963932275.1). NCBI lineage: Eukaryota > Metazoa > Arthropoda > Insecta > Hymenoptera > Andrenidae > Andrena > Andrena praecox. The sequence goes on from OZ010729.1 coordinate 10,528,092, forward strand.
ACAATTTTCCTTCGGGAAGCATCAACAGAAGTGGTAAAACAACTTTTGTTTCCAATACAGAAACGAAAAAGTTTGGTAAAACGTGCGGCGCCGACAGTGGTACTAGTCACGCGCGTTAAGCGATTCTGTGACGCTGAGCGGCAGTGGATCGCGCGCCGCCGTTGACTACGGCGACGCCGCACGTTTTACCACACTGTTTCTCTTCTACATTGCAAACAAAACGCGACTTACCACTTCTGTTGATGCTTTCCGACGGAAAAATGTCTGCTGCATCGCGTGGAGTAGTCAGATTCTCTCCTAGACCCTAAGTTTTGGAAATATATAGTAAGATAAGGAAAAGTTAAATTTTGTTGGACAGTGTTATTGCTATAACTACGGCACAACACTTGGCTATGCTTGACTTTTAAATTAGATTTCATTGCATAACTTCTTTAGTTGCTTTTTAATTTCGGCAAGGTGGCATAACTACTGCCTGAGAGTTCTTAAAAGTACTTACGATCTTACATCTTCACATATGCTTATTGTTAGATATTTTGCAAGTATAAACAGACTCGTCTGGCGACAACTTTTTATTACAACTGTTTAAAATATGAATTTCACCAGCTTAGAATCCTGTTCAAGGTGTAGCTAAAGTAACTTCTCAATCAAACTTTCTAGTGCTCTGCTTCGATCCTGTAATACCTTCATTGTTCCTCTATAATGGAGTTACTCTATTTCCTCACGAAAAACCCTCCACTCCATGATCTTCGAAATCACGATCACCTGACATGGCGGGCGGACGGTCACAGAACTGAGGTCTAAAAGCGAATCCTAGTCCGTGGCATTCCGGAGAAAGGATCGCGACGGTTACAGAAATGATTATTGTGCAGCAGGTGCAAGCACGCCCACGGGACGAGGTCGCGACGAGGACGATCGGAAAGGACTCGGTCGTGTCTTTCAGCGTGATACTCCAGCTAGCTTGGAGAAAGCCTCCGATGATCGTTGCACGGCTTTTTCCTCGCCCATGGCCGAACCGAGTCGACCGGCTTTTCTAAGCTGTTCAGCTGGCGATGAAGAGGACGCGATAAGGCCTACGAGCCCACGCAACTTCTGCGCGCGAATTCTTGCTTCTTTTTCGTTGGCTGCGGGGCCGGCACCTCCCGCGGCAATGAAGTAGGTCGCTGCTTCCACGTCTGGCTAGGGTTATCCTTGTAATTTCCGGTGAAACCCAATTACAACAATCTGCACTTGATTTACTTGGTTTTCAACGAACGAGGCTGCGAAGGTGAAGATAATTGGACGACATAACGGAACCTGAGACAAATTCGTAGGAATTCCTCCCCATCGAATGTGGAGGCACGCTTCGGCGATATCGTCTAATGTCAATCCAGAATATATGCTTGATGTTAATCCTTACTTGGCCCGTTGGAGATACATCTCATTGGTCGACTAACTGTAAATAGGTACACATAGATATATGTATCATGGCGCTGGGCGTGTTATCTTTTTTGTAAATCTGTAGTGGTTATAACGATCTCTGGTATCTTCCTGTCCTGGAGATGAGCATTAGCATTACTTAAGTCATACGGAAAATTCGATCACGTAGGTAATACAATTATCAGTAGTTAGCTAATTCTGTTATAGGAGATTGCTATTTTCGGGTAGTATAAGTAGAAAAAAGAAATACGCCAATGACGCGATTAGCTCGCAAGGGAAGTTCGGCAACTCGAAAATTAAAAAAAATCTGAAATTTTTTTTTATATCTTTTACGGTTTCACAGGGATTCGCGGTAATGTGACAACTCAAAATTTCTTTGAGGGGCTCTTTTCAGCCTCAGGACCGCTTTATTGTCGAATCAAAGAATAGTTAAGTTATTAGCATCGCTTGAGCTACATTTCAGCAAAGTTTCAGATTTTTATTTTAATTGCCACGTTACCGAACTTTTGCCCGATTTTCAAAACTATCCCAAGGACAATATAGCCACTTTCTTTTCTCCATCGTTCTGCTTACTTTACCCTCAAACACCACACTGGGTCCCCGAGGCCCAGGCCGTTTGGAAGATTCGTGGCCACAACTAAACCGTAAATGGTGGAGGAAAAAACTTTGGGATCCCTGCTACGGATTCCGCACCATGAGACGCCTAATTTACCTGAAGAAGCCGAATGACATGGTGAAAAATGTAGTCTATGGGTCGCGCAGACCCATTGTGGTGTCCACGTCAGTGTTTTCGGAAAAGTGGAGTTAAGAGTTGCTACAGAACATTATTGTTTGTGCAGTGATTTGTTGTTCCGACAGTATTTCTACGCTGCGTAAAGGGACATTCCACGCGAAATCGGGCACTTTTTGGAGTAACATTTCGGATGTGGCAAGGTTAGGAATGAAATAAAGAAACTCTCAATCTACTATTTCAATATATTTATAACCTTGTGTGGCCTTGAAGGTCATAGTATACCATATGGTTGAATTTGTCTTGACAGTCACTTTCATTTTGGGTAATCAAGTATATGTATAGCATTCCATTTAAAAAACTGAAGGTCACCCTCGTTTCAAGGAAAATATTGCGAACACCAGAAATTGAGATACTGTATTATGTTGGGTATAAAAAACAGTAAAAGTTTTCCTCTTTCATTTTTTTACAAATACTTACCATTTACGAGAACACTGTATAAGAATAGCAGATATAGCCGCTTGGCCACTGCGAGTACCGCACAGCCCGACCAGTCGAGCCGGTGCTGGGCGACGCAGCGTCACATTCAATTAATTTTCATTTGGCCAATTTTAAAGTGTCCATATTTTTGACAATTAGACCATGAAGGGGAAGGATAGAACTATATTCTGTTTTTTTTCTTCAGATTTTTAAAATCGCGCCCGATGTTAAAAAACTGCATTTGTTTATAATAATTGCACAAAAATGGTTCAAATTTTTTTGTTTAAAAACTGAAATAATTTTTTCTTAAAACTTCAATGTCTTCTCTACAAATCACCGTAAACCCCATCTCCATCCGTGTACTACTTCCATAGTTATAATTTATTGAAAAAAAGTTAACACCTACCTTCAAACAGCTGTAAAATCTACATTTTTCAAAATTTTCAAAAATCCTTCGAGATATGTTTATACATCCCTAAAGACTACAACGTATTCAAATTTGAGCCACACCCGAAATGTTACACCAAAAAGTGTTACACCAATTTCGCGTGGAATGTCCCTAAAAGTAGAACGCATACTTTTCAATCGATAGAAAGTGTTTAAAATGCGATCGACCGATATGTGGCGAAAATATGTTGCGACTCCTCTTAGTGTAAATGAATGATTTCATAGTGATTTATACTGTTTTTATAAATAAATTATTATCCCAACCATTTCATTGTATAATTTCACAATCGCGAACCTTCGTTCGGAAGAAGTAAAAAATCACTCGAATTCACCTCTCGAAATAATTATATTTTTTCGAACCAATCATAATGACATATACATTTCCTTGAAATATGACTCAAAACCTTTCGATTGATAAAATCCCAGTACCATTTTTTTTAGAAAAAGAAAACCGAACTTTCAGAACACGGACGTTTTTTATTTCAAAATATTTTGAGCATCCAAACTATCGATATATTCCATTTCCTTACTGTCTGACGAATTGATTGAAAGAAAAATCTGGGTCACGTGGACCCAGTGTGGCAGAGGCGTTAGAAAAATATAGCGTGGTGTTTGAGGATTAACATACTATTTAACAACCCAAAACATTTCTTCGAAATCCGGCGAAACTACGAGAGAGAGAGAGAGAGAGAGACAAAAGTGCGGCCAACCACCAAGGCAGGCCTCACCAGGCTGGCGTCACTTTTACCAACAACAAGAAAGAACGTTTCAATCGACATTTAAAGATCGACAAACCGATCGATCGACCGTGGCGCTCGACAGACCCGTAACGGCCGTGCGTGCCCGCAATTCACTGTGCTCCGTCATACCGCCACAGACACCGCACGCACACACGCTCGCTGACCACACACGGATTCCGTTTGCATATGGGCTGAAACGTAGCGCGCTGTTGCCGCGGCCAGTCTCCGATTATTGCGAAACAGAGTCGGCCCGCCCGTCGCGTCGGTTTTCCAAGTGGTTCTCCGATGGTAGCGCTAGCGCTAACCTTTCACCTTGCACACACCGCGGGCCTCGAGTGCCAGCCACGTAAAACCGTATCCGGACTCACAGTCTGGGGGCCCCCCTGACTTAGTTCGCGGGATTTTTGCCTCGCCGGCACGAACAATTAGAGATCGTATCGCGGCCTCTTTCTCTTTCTGCCCTGGCCCTCTGCTGCCCTCTTTGCTTACTCCGTGCTTCGCCGGCAGTGTCCTGTTTGTTCATTTGTTGTGTTGATTTATGCGCAGTGTATCGTAATATACGGCTGCTACTTCACAGGTTGGCTCAGGTGGCGGAATTGAAAGTACGAATGAAATAATGAAAGAAAAATTCGTTACGATATTTTATACTCAGCTCGGTAGAGTGTCCCGGCTGGAATCACTTTTCCCCGCTTTAGTTATTCTCCGAATGAGCAGAGGTAGCGGCGATTTCAGACAACAGAGTGTAGACCAACGGCTTCGTGCAGTTTGAAAAGGCTAAATAGAATAGACGTTTATTAGAATGCATTTTGTATTAAATACTTCCTAGAAATAGTTGGAGCAGAGAAGTAAAGATGGCAGCTTTGAAGAAGTTAATGTAGAGACACTATAATAAGAGTCTGGACACGGGCCACAGCATAGACATATATAGACGGAGCGTGTCTGAGGGGGGTTGTAAGATTCGCGGTAAGGGGACTGTCATACAGGCAAATCGGGTAACTCCGTTCCTCCTCGGGGCTATTCGGAAATTCAATGACGTTATATATATCTATGAGGGATACTTAGTCGAAAAGGTTAGCTATACTTATACATAATTCAAAATTTCGTATATCATGTAGGTTATATATATAACAAAATTAGTAAATAGAATGAAGCTTTTTTTAAATAAAATCGTACTTATAGATATATGCAATAATATTTATATTTTTAAAGATTTTGTGAGCTTAAAAGTTCATAAACATAATTAATATGCATAAATAATTATATAGTATAATAGATATATATCGCTCATTTGCTGCGACATAACTGATGAAAAAAAAAATATTTTTATTATAAACATATTATCTATTCGATAATCAAGCAACACATTTGAATTTCTAAGATTATATATATAATATATAAATTGTTGGTTATGTATGTATATTTATTTATTTACATGTGAAATCGAATACTATCATTATTTATATTTTCTTTCTCCAACTGTTCGCAGTTTTTATTTTTCCTGCGATTTGCACAACCGCTTACTACGCAATAAGTCATTATTACACTCAATTAATATATGATTATATACAACGACCACTACGATGCTTTAGAACAGTAATAGTTGAGCAACAGTGGTTATGTTTCGAACATAGCCATTAATGCCGAACCGACAAGAACCGAATACATCCGAACCTAGCTACCGAATTGCCTGTATGGTTTCTGCCTTTTCCCCTCCGATCTTACAGTCCCCTCGCCTACAGTCCTCTCTTCTGCTCCGTCTATATAAGTCTATGGGCCACAGTCCGCCATGTTTGATCGGAATCCCACGAGAGAGAAAGAGATATACACCATTTCACTCTTAACTACTCTTAACAACTCTTACGTTTATGGCGGTCTTTTAATTCTGTTTACTTCACGCATCGCGCATTTAAATAAGTATAATAAAATAACATATATCAAATAGAACACAAGATTTGGTTGTTTACTTTATATCTTCATAAAGGACAGATTTAAAAATCAGCTGTAATAGATGAAAAATGGCGGGCCAATCAAAAGTGGCCAAAAAAGGTTAGGTTATGAATATATATACATTATTTTTTTACTACCCAAATGCACATTTTCAGATTAATAGATAGTAAAATACCGCCATAAACGTAAGAGTTGTTAAGAGTGGTTGAGAGTGAAATGGTGTATATCTCTTTCTTTCTCGTAGGATTTCGATCAAAAATGGCGGACCAATCAAAAAGTGGCCTTCTCGTGTCCAGACTCTTATTATAGTATCTCTAAGTTAATGTGTATGTACATATAAGCTTGTAGCTTTTTATTGCAAAAAAGTGTATTCTCAAAATGTTGAAAGCTATGGTGCAAAAAAATTTGCGATTTGTGAACCTGTTGTGAATATTTTCAGGTTATTTTTTACTTTCATGTCTACACCAAAACTAATATTTCTGGTAATAAGTAAAGTGTGAAGATGAAGCTTGCTACAGGTTGCCCATCATTTCGATACCCCACTAATTTGATTAAAGGCTGTGCGGATTTTTATTCCTTTTTCTGAATAAATATGCAACTGAAATCTGTCATTTATCAAAGCCGATATGTCATCTAAATATTACACAAGGCAAGTTCAAGTAACAATGCTTGATATCTCTTTGTTCTGATTCAGAAAACATACTTTACACCCTAAAGACACTACCTAATTAACTACCGCGTCACCCGCTTATCTTTAAATCGCATGGAATGTTTTGCGGACTGCCGTTTAAACGGCCATCTCTTATGATGTCCCTTGTCCTTATTTTATCGCCGCGATTCCAAGAACCTAAGAAAGTTGCACGTACCATTACTAATGTTTACAAGAAACATGATTCATACCTTTCACGTGTTCGTAATCCTTTCACCCATGTTTGAGCACAGGCGTTATTGTCGAGCAAAAGGACCACAGAGGTTGTTAAATGGTAAATGCTCTTCAGTTAAATCGACCCCCAAAACAACCATGCGTAGAATAATAAAAAGAAGCACTATAAGAAACTAAAAGTTGGAGAAAGAATAAAATCTGCGTATGAGGTTCAGGTTTTGTAGTTGCGATAAAACCTATTGATAGTTAACGATACCACGAGCAGTCAGTGACATTTTATAATCCGTGGAAACATGCGATATTACCAGCGAAAGCTATTCACTTCGATTTAGCTGAACATAAATTATATAAGTACGAGTATTAATCGCAAATTGTTTATTTCCGTCGGAAGACAATACAAAGAATCCATCAACGAAGGTTGACCAATAAAATTAGAATCCGTTTTTCTATACATCCATTATACATAACAAGACAGCGTAAATGTACGTATGTAACTGGATCATCGCGTTTCAGTGAGCACTCTGCATCGAGCAGTAACCGACACCCATAAACTTCTTATTTTCCATTAACAGCAAGCTAATATCTATAATTGAGGATGTAATGTACATATAAATGTCGCTACCTGCTTCGTCAACGCAAACAGTTATTCCGTATGAATCTTGTCCGCCGCGGCTAATCAGCCGCTGCAAAAAACCCCAAGAATTTGTCTGTCCATTCGCCGATGGTCATTAGTCTTTATTAGACTTTTCGTCACGCCTCGGATGCTGCGCAAGCGTTCAGTATCGTAAACATCCCCAGGCCCAATAAAACCCAATGCGAGTTTCTTCACTTTCGTACGATGGAGAAACAGAGTGTAACTAAGGGGATGTAATTATACAGGGTGGCTCTTTTAAATAAGGCCACCTAAATATCTCGTTCAATTGTCCACCAATCTAGAGGCATAAATTTCACGTTTAACTTTAGGTGTCGGAGTCGAAGGTCATTTCAAGGTCATCGCAATATACATATTATCTGAATGTATTTTAACAGTAGCAAGGTTGCAGGAACGTTGCCGCAATACCGGCGCAACGTTGCAGCAACATTGTGGAAACGTTGCGAAACGTTCCCGTGACGTTGCAGAAATGTTGCAGAAACGTTACCGTGCAATATTGCAACGCAACATTCGTGCAACTATGCAGCAATAATTCTATGTCCGGCCCGTGCAATGTTGCGCGGCAACGTCGCAGCAACGTTACAACGACATTGCGCTGCAACCATGCAACACTGCAAGGTTACTGCAACGTTCCTGCAACGTTGCCGCAACGAAGTGTGCTGCATGGGAAGAAACATCGATGACCTTTAAAACTTCGAAAAATCAGCTTGAAAAAAATATTCTTGCAGCATATTGGTCTCTTGATACCATACAAATTGCATGTAAAATATTTTTTGTACCATCACAAGTGGAAAAAATATTTAGGTAATACTTCAAATTAAGGTATGAGGTATATGCGTATATGTACACAGAAAATAAACTTCGTTTTATCGCCAAAGCGAAAATAGCTTCGTAGCGAATTGAAGAAAATTTAAATTAAACGAGAGTTTTCTGCGGAGGAACCAGTTCAGTGTTTATGCACAGCTGGGCGTATTCAATATTCGATCAAAAATATCCCGAGATCGTGTAACCGCCTTATCACTGATGATGCAGTAGGCCTTCCGCAGCATTGATTAATCGATCACAGGATTTGAAAGAATTCCCGCCTGTCCCGTTTAAATATTGAAACTTATCGTAACGTAATCTCGGTATGCCAGCGAATAACGCGTTTAAATTCCGCGTTGGCGTGTGGCAGTACTTTAAAAAATGCGAAGGAAACGGTTAGAAGATGTAATTAGAAGTGTCAATTAAAAATAAGATTGATGTTATAACGGTACTCTACATTTTTCTTCCTATCAATGCAAAGAGGTTTCAGATCAATAAATATTTCTAGATCACGGCTATGGCATTTATTTTTATGACTTTTTGGGTTGGTCCTGTAGTGAATCTTATAACGAATGTATCCCTTTATTCTTTTGAACATTGAACACAAAAATATATTTCACCCTCTACGAGTGCTTCATATAAAATTATGAAATTCCGTGGAATAAAAATGTATGAGCCCACAGTATTATTGTTCGTATTATCCTTGCATCATCGTGCAAATTATCTTTGCACTTCAAAGTAATTAAGTGTAAGTCGTTTTCGAAAATCAAATTTGTAGAAGACGTCCTCTAGCGGGCAGAACTTGCGCGGCAACCACGTAAATACCATCCCGGTTAACCAACATAATGCATGTAAGTTACAATCTTGCATTAACAGAAATCTGTTAAAAACAAATTGAAAAAACGATTAAAAAAATGAATTTTTCAACGCCTAACTTTATTTCTTTTTATTTATCCGTTTGAAGTTGGTCCTGCTTTTGGGTAATAAACAAGAGAAATATTCTTTAATCATTTTAGAAAATATTTATTATAATATCGAGGAAATAAGGGAGGTAGATCCAGCAGGGTTTGATGCGCATAGTGGTTTCGTCTAATTCGACTCCGCGAAGCTCGACCATCCTGAGCGTATGTTATAACCAAGACTGGTTGGCAGAGGCGTTCGCCAGAAGGGCCTTACGGTAAGGTCCAGCCAGGCCATGAACGTTTTCTCTATAAAAAGAATACAAGTGAGAGTTTAAGGAAGAGAATGAGCTAGGGCAGCGAGAGGAGAGAGAGAAAGAGGTCTATTTGCATAACCGCCCCGACTCACAAAAGTCTATGATAAGTTGGCTCGATAAAGACGACCACTTGTAATCCCTGGCTTCCGCGCTCGCGGGACCATGTATGCAGTACATATCACAATACTGCGAGCTCGTGACTGTACCTAAGTTCGTTCCGATTAACAATTCGACGCGAGTGAATTTCATTCATTTCTCCATCGATTCTATTCTAATGCACAGATTTGATTTAGTCTTGGATAGTCCTTTCTCGAAAATCTAGCTGCGCTAGTTCCCTCTCAAAATAAGCATTCCATTTTGCGAACTTCCCAATCGATCATATTCCAAAATCACGAATTCCACTATTCCATAGCTGAGCTTCTGGTTTTATCAATTCCTAGCATTTCTATTCCATTATTGTACAATGGAAATTTGTTTTTGTTAATTTAATAATAATCTCACTGGATTAATAGTTTTATGACATTTTTCATAATTTAGTAACTCTGTCCACAGGTTCATTATAATCTTATTATTCGTAATGATCAGAGTTTTTTCAAACCATAGCTTCTAATAGTGTATGAATTTTATTCCAAATTTTATATTCCAAAATGCATTGAAGATAGTTCAAAATAAGTAATTCGAAATCCATTGTAAGTAGTCAAAGCGAAGTCGTTAGACTGTCGTCAAAATGGGGTTCAACTTTTCCAAAATTCGTATGTCCTATTTTCCAATACAACCCCCAACTGCATATTCATTAAAAAAATCAAAATGACTCATTGAGTACATTCCACCTGAATACTCATTTAAAAAGAATGGTTAATCAGCTAAATTATCTTCCCTTTTCCCAGAAAAGGCAAAGTCCATATAGGTAGGTACCTATATCAATGGTAAAGCAGGCACAGACTACGCGTTGAGTCAATTAAAGCGAAGCAACACAAATAGCCGGGGAATAGGATGCACGCTTATTAGTCGACTTCATTAATTTGCCGACTACACCGTGCTAATTGAATTGTTTACGATAGATCAGCTTTGGAACTGGTTCTCCAGTCGAACAAAAGTAGGAATGGGTATCGGCATGTGTGCGGGTTGTCAGTTTCGTTATCGATGGAACGGTTTCGCTTGCCTCGCTTTGATGCACCGCAAGCGAGGATGGAGTTTTACGGTCAACAGATCCGCGTTCGGCGTGTCGTATTAACAAACAATCTCGTAAACAATGACCACTGTGTTTCGCCTGGTAGGTTATAGGTGGACTAGGCGGCAAGTGCCAGCCAACCACGTATGGAGAACGCACAAGCGAGAATACATCCGCTTAGCAAATACATCCGCGTGTATAGCCCACTGTTACATATGTACCGGGTGACAGAATGTATACCTATTGTGCCGGGCTGGTAAAAAATTTCGACAATGTTGTATGCAACAAATTCCAATCTTCGCCCCTCGTGCACCGTATCGCGGTCAATAAATAACGCAAAAATAACCAGTAGACATTTAAGGTAGTTCCTAACCAAGTTTGTTAGTGAAATTAGAGTTGGGTAATAGACGATAAATATAAAGTAGTATGATACTACAGAAATAATAATAATAATTTTTAACATCATGTATATATATATATTAAAAAGTTCAATGTTAATATAAATAATTGTAATACGAAAGTAGAATATTAAATTGGTTAGCGTAGTGAATTGGAGCAGCAGATCTGGCAACGTCGCATTCATTCGCAGCAGCGTTTATAACCGAAATGTCAGAAAGGTGCTGTTACAAAGGTAAATTTATTAAAATAGTAATATTGGAAAAGAAAATTCGACGAACTTGAGAAAATTATTTAACAGCAATAAATAAATTTGAGTCAAAATTATATTATTTAATATTTTATCTACAAACTTCGGATAATGAATTTGAATCGTCTTTCGCTATTTAAATGTCTAAACATATCGATTGTGCGACGTTGCCACGTTCACTGCTCTACGTAGTTTCTGAAAAATTTGCACGTAAACCTACTTTTTATGGGCATTTACCTACGAAGAAACTATGCGGCCACCTTCGTGGCGGCAACGTTGCAGGATGGTTGCAGTAACCTTGCAGTGTCGCATGGTTGCAGCGCAATGTCGATGCAGCGCTGCTGCGACGTTGCCGTGCAACATTGCACGGGGCGGACATAGAATTAACATAGAATTATTGCTGCACCGTTGCTGCAACGTTGCGTGAAACATTGCAATCTTGCACTGCAACCATCCTACAACTTTGCTGCAACGAGAGCGTGCTGTATGGGTTCTTCAATATAGTTTTCCTGTTTTAGAAGAAAAACTGAAACTATTACCTAACCCTCTTTTTTTCGACTCTGCCATATGCCACTGTGTTAAAATGCGTCAACTTTAATTAACAATTTCTCGATAACTATGTGGCAAATCGATTTTAAACTTTGTACAAGGGTTTCTTGTATTCCAAATTAGTTTTGAACGAAATTTGAAAGAATTCTTGAATTTAGTAGATTATTCAGGAATTACTTTAACAGTGCCCGGAATACGAGGACCAACTACAATAAAAAAAAAAAAACGAGGACTAATGTATAACTATATTGGAGCTGCTCCTCAGATTTCCCAATTAATATTAAAGTATTAATTTATTATTTTTACGTGGACCAGATATCATGGTGCGAAATTTTTTTACAATTTTCTCAGAAACTGTAAAATACGAAAGTTAAATATTATTGAATAGACATTTATTCGATTTACATTTTGCAGTTGGAAACTGTATTTGAATGATGAAACTGTAATTTACTATAATTATTGTATGCTACATAAATCATACATGGTTTGTGGCAATCAATAAAAAATAACCATTAACTTAGCATATTATACTATTCGCGCATATTTCGATGATGTTTATGAAGATTACAAATTACTCGTATTGCTTTAATTATTGTTCCGCGACATATCCTTCATTATTGTTGATATTTTCTCGACCTACATTTCAAAGTACGTTTTCTGTCATTCCTAACTTTGACCTCAGCTAAATCATTTTTAAATTATTGTTAACGGTGATAATAGTTGAAAACCATCTATGGCGAGTACAATATTGCTTAACTTACCTGTTTAACATCTCAATTTTCGTCAGTGACGCTCTACTACATACATATACGATCAAAAATGTGTTCTTCACTCACGCGACCTGGTCACGTTGCTTGACTAATCCTTGATTCAAACTACTTAGCCGTTTTATGTCAGGTATTTGAAGTAACCTACACCACGTTTGTACTGCGATTATTCCACCAAAGCACAGTAGTGCTAACTTGACCTTTGTTAAGGTGGAATCTTATTGATAAACAATAAATTAATACAAGGTTCTAAATGAAAAATGTTTGATAATCAAAAAACAGGTATAGTAGTAGATACTTTCATCATTCTTGCACTGTAAATTTCACTAAACAAGATTCACCCAAACGTGAAAGATTAGATTCTAATCCTCGAGTACCTCAAAGTACCAGAATTTCAAAAAAAAAAAAAAAAGTATAAGAAACCTGAATAGGAAATTTAAACGTGTAAATTCGACTGGTCCTCTAAACGAACGCTAATAATCGTGCGAATTCCGTCAACGTGCATCTCCAGGCGAATTTCCATGCTCTGCCCTCTCCGCTTTCGAGGATGCGGCAGATAACGATCGAGATCCTATCGAGCGAAGGTGGACACCTGGTGTATGAACGGAACGTAGTAAGCACGGGGCGCGTGCTCACGCATGTGCAGGCGACAATCTCGTTTGTGGTCACATGATAAACGCCGCTTCGCCGGTGTTGCGGACGTTTGACGTATCTTACGGCCATTCACCATGGGACTGTTGTTCGCATGCCTGAGATTTCGCGCCCTTTCTTCGCGTGCGTTGCACTCGACAGAACCATTTGCCGATGTTTACGAGGAGTTTCTATTTCTGTTTAGAATCTCTTCCTTGGGGTGCGAAAAACGGTGGCGTCGCTTGCTACCCATTCTTAATGATTTGTGTCATTGAATCCGAACTCGTAGGTGTCCCGTCGGCGCTGATGAAAAGCACAACAATTTGATGCAATCGTCCACAGTCAACATATTTAAAAAAATTATGTATTTATATTTATGGAGAGTAATCTGACCAGGCAAGTCGCGATTTCAGTTTCTTTGTAATTTATTTAATTAGCAATTCTAATAATCAATTTTTTTTTGTTACTTTGCACTGTGGTAATACTTTGCATGAGTCTAAAAACACGCGGAGATCTGATTTATAATACATAAATAATCCAAAGTTGACCCACAAGTATAGTAACATTGATTCCCATGTTGTGAAATTTATTTTTTCCTGATTTTACAATATGCCGCGGACATGCAAACGGAAGTTGGTGCTAGAGAACTATCTTTAATTTTTTTTTGCAATTTTCCAAAATAAAGTTTCAATTAAAACTGTGGTTTAAAGTTTTCATCGTGTTCCTTTGAAAATTTCTTCAATTTTTAAATATTTTTCTAGAATAAACAAGTCATTTTCAATTTAAATAAATACAGTTTATGCTAATATATGTATTCTATGCTTTCCCTTGTACATTCGTTTATTCGGGATTAATACTACCAATATTGCGATGGCGTAAAGTATCCTACCTACTATGTTAACTTCGCACCAAAATAGAATGATATCCGTAGACACCAGATTAATAATTTTATGCAAAGTATGGTTTACACAGCTTCGTTTAAGACTGAAGAACCGAAAGTAAATGGTTCCAGCTTCCCTGAATGTTTTAGAAACAAATTTTAATTACTGCAAATAAATTGGTGCAAAATAACACCGGCTTACAGTAACGCACTAAAAGCATCTAATAACAAAATGCAGATATAAAGTATTGCCATGTAGTGGATAGTTAAATCGTTAAACGCGGCGGGGTCGGAGGTAGCTAAAGACGGGGCTTCATCGCCAACTACGAAAGATGTTCCATCAAGCTTGGAACGAGTTTAGTGAACCTCACTACGAGAAGATCCACGAAAGGATCCAAAGCGAAGAGCAAAGCGGCTGACAATCCATTTCCTCCTGTGCGTGTTCACACGATAAACAACCTGCGACGTTATTACGGATGTTTCGTGTAGCCTGCGGCCGTGGTAAGGATCTGGGTGCATGCATACCTGGGGCCTCGTTCACTCGGCTTAGTAACGCCGTCGTCCCTTTTCATATCCACGTTAACCTCAGCGCCGTTCGGTTAATTGATCCGGAATACCACTCGAGCCTCTTAACCCTTCCCTTTCTCTTCCCTCTTCAGTGGCGGCCATCCTATCGGGAAGAAGAAGCTCCCGTCGGTCCGTCCTTTGACTCGACAAACGGAATTCGCGATGCAGCGCAGGCTTCCCTAGCGATTCCCATACTTACTTTTTCCGAGCGGCGATTTATCGGCGCTTCGGTCGGGAAACTGAAAAGCCTCGATAGCCACGTGAATTCTGGGCGAGGGATGGTGCTTCGGCGCGGAGAGGGTTGACAATCATATTGGACCTGATGACAGTGGCGGATCGGGTCTAAAAATATTGGTTGCTAGGAGACAAACGGGGCCGCAACTATAATATTTTTATAAGAAATAAATAAAATTTTTAAAAAATACATATAAGTGGTGAAATACTACAATTAAAATTTTTGTAAAATAAATGTATACATGCATTACATGTATATATTACTGGCTGTATATAGTAGATGTGTACTAAATGTAAACATAGATTGTTATAATTGAATTTTTCATTTTAAATAAATGGTGGATATTTTTAAATAGTTTGCTTGTAGGTGGGAGTTCGAAAGCATATTTCGTGCAGTCCCCTATATTACGAGCAATCGTTTGAATTCACATTAACATTTTTAACATATTGTCTGATGTTTAAAGGGGGGGTGGTGTTAAGGGGAGAGGCCCGTATAAACGGCTTTTATTTTTGTATCAATTTTTAGGAATATTTTGCACAGATACCAATGCGCTAATCCTTTCGTAACTTTAAGGGTACTTTATTTAACATTATAACAAACAAAAAAAAATTATAACAGTAAAATTATTATAAATACAAAAGAAATAGAGCAGTGTCAGAAATAGGTTTTTTTTCGAGATGCAAAACGGCCTCGGTATTTGAAACAGAACAATACATTTTTTTTTTCAACTTATGTGCCAATTGCAAGAATATGCACCACAAATTGTGTAAAAAAATTGCATATTTTATTTTGTTTAATTTGTTTTATTTGTTTAAAAACAGTAGTTAAAATTAATAATTTGGTTAAACATTGTTGTTCATTTTCTGAGGAATATTATAAACTTTCTTTTTGGTAAGTTGCATTACATTGATTATTCGTATTTTACGCTTAACTATTCATTTTAACCCTTCGTGGTCACACGGGGTGCATCGCACCCCAAGAGCAATGTTCAATTGGAAATGTCGCACCTTTACGTCTTCCAAAAGGGGATTTATCGCAAAAAAAAAATAAAAAAAATTTTAAAAAATCGATTTTTACCCACGACCGTGGATATTCATGGATGTTATCATGTCAAAATTTATATTTCTAGAAAAAGACTATTGGACCATGACTGTACAACTATTGCGGATGTACAATTATCACTGAAAAGTTAAAAGATTAAAAAATACGGTGTGACCACGAACGGTTAATTGCATTCTGTTTACGAACTCTTAGTCCCGTTTTATTCCTCAACGCGAGCTACCCCGCAACTCGATCCTCCTCTCGTGGAAGCTTCGAAAGATTTTGATTTATCTCGCGCGGCAGAAACGCGTGAATGTTTGATAGTGCCAGGACCCAGCGGTGACAGTCGATTAATAACATTGTGCCGCAATGTTAAGAAAAAGTCGATACGAGCTGATTTCTTATCATCGATTTACTTCGCTGTTACCGTTATTCCCAGTTGACAATGTACGAATAAGCAAGAACACGGTCTTATTAATGGACGAGTGCACCAGAATGCAGAGATTCGAATCTGCTGCGCTGGGTAACACGGCGTGCCGGAAAATCCGGGGAGATCGTAGGTACTCATGATCTTCGATTACTCACTCTCGAATTCCAAAAACGAGCCAATCAACGCGCGTGTGATTAACGATACATCGTGATTAACTACCACGTCTCTACACCCTACGTTCAGGATATACAATGTTGCCTAGCATCGTTATGAACGCCGTTACTTAGCTCCCACAAATTGTAGGTGGTAGAGTCATTTGGATTCAAGCTATGTTTGTGTTCTTTGGAAAATGATTTTAACTATTTATCAGCACTGCAATTAGTCCTACCAAAGATTTATTAACCCTTCGTGGTCACACGGGGTGTATCGCACCCCAAGAGCAATTTTCGATTTGAAATGTCGCACATTTACGTCTTCCAAAGGGGATTTATCGCAAAAAATAAAAATAAAAAAAAATTTAAAAAAATCGGTTTCGTCCCACGACCGTGGAAAATCGCTCATTTTCAACTACAAATTTTATCATATCAAAATTTGCATTTCTAGAAAAAGACTATTAGACCATGACTGTATAACTATTACGAATGTAGAATTATCACTGAAAAGTTAAAAGATTCAAAAATACGAAAATGGTAACTCAAAAAATGACGCATTCGCAATACTCATACAATCGTGCTCTCATAGCCTTTTTCTAGAAATGTAACTTTTGATATGCCGAAATTTGTAGTTGAAAAAATAGTTGTGGAAAAAAGCAATTTGTTTTATAAAATTTACAAAATTTTAATATCAAGGTCTAAAAATGTGCAGAAATATTGGCGAGGAAAAAATAATTGCTTAGGGTGCGATACACCCCGTGGGACCAGGAAGGGTTAAATGATATCAGGAACATTTGCCAAGTAGTTTTAAAGTGAACATAAACGCGAGTATGGAATGTTAAGAGACATGAAGAGAGTTGTCCATATTTCGTTTATCTAGCGATGATAGTTCTGATCCTATCTTTGTGATTGCCTTCTTTATATGATCTGACAACGCAGGGAAGAAAAATCAACTATTCAGTTTTTCATAGCCTACAAGTTTTAGATTCCTTTTCTACCGATTATTCTTCGAAAGTGAGCAAGGCGGTTAACAATTTTCGTTAATTTCTATTTACTTTCATTGTATTTTTTCGTTTTTGCTTATTTTCTATCTCGGTACAATTTCTTTTTTTCCTTTACTATTTGTTCATTTTTGTGTTTCCGCTTTAATGTATTAGTCCTCCACTGGTTTCCTCTATTCTCTATGTACCAAAGGGTTTCCCCGTATATAAATAAATAATTAAAAAAACAAAGTGTCGCGAATTGAGGAATCTCACAAAACGAGCACATGTCGTGTGATCTGCTTAGCAGCATTCGCAAACCGTTCCATGGCTGGTCTACAAATCTAGAAAACCTTCAAGCTGTTTTATCGACCAACAAACAGGTTACTAATGTGCCGTGCTCCAATCACGGGCGCGCGTGACGCTCTAGCTTTCGCGGTGAATCCTTTTCTTTTTATCATTCCAGTTCGTCCTTCTCCTGCCCTTTCTTTCGCCTCAAGTTCTCTCATATACCGTTGCCTTCCTTATGTCCAACAAGCATCTTGGCGACGAGTAGCTGGTTTAAGCGCTTACTTCCACTTGCGATTAGCCGCGCGCGACACCAATGTTTTCTCACGAGAGAACATCCCGAACCCGGAAATTCAAAAAATTCTGAAACCTTGTGAATATGTAGGGAATTTCCTCCTGATTAAAACGCAATTTTTGTTTGCTGCCCAAATTCACTCCAACGGGTTGTAATTGACCCCTGAAAATCCGGTTATTTTCCGATTTTGTTTTAACTGTAAAATATTTTTCTACCAAATGATAGAGCTAATTAAAAGAAGTAATTTTTGTCTTGAAAATTTTTTTCTATCTCTTACAATTCGCGAGTTATAACACAACATCGAAAAATAGCCGAGTTTTGAGGGGTTAATTTCACCCCCTTCGAGTGAATTTGGGCAGCAAACAAAAATTGCGTTGTAATCAGGAGGAAATCCCCTACATATTCACAAAGTTTCAGAATTTTTTGAATTTTCCGGTTCGGGATCTTCCCTCGAGAGCTAACAAGGGAAATTTGGTAACCCGAAAATTCCGATTTTGTTTTAAACTTTACAGGTTTGTTGAGAACCCCGATATAAGTATCAGGCGATTTTTATTTTTTGCTACTTTTTCGTTCTTCGGGGTGAAAGCGCCCCTTAAAGGTTAATGTGTGCTTTCGTATTTTCCTGCTTATTTTTAAAACTATACATAGTAGCTATAAAAAATTGGTCAATCGGAAATTTAGTAGTCATTATTTGGAGTTTAGTCATAAATTTGGAGTTCGCAAGTGGAAATAAGGCCTTAGTCGCAACGCCGAAGCCTCGGTTAATTGATGCACGATAAGGAAGAAATGCCAGGGAATACGTTAATCGATCGTTCGTCCTTCGAGCTTTTTTTCTGTGGATATTATTGGTTCACGCAAGCTTCGACAAATTTCCATACAGATTAGTGTTCATTAACACGCTGATAAATTATGAATGATGTAAGCAGCACGTAATTACGGTGGATGCGGCGTAACTTCGATGCTTCTTCCCTTGTAGGAATGTATGTATCATGCGCAACATACGCCATACTGTGTAATAGAACTTGATGATGGGACTACATGATTTTGTCTGGTTACGTTTTTGTCTATTTCAGTTCAATAATTCGCTATTATATATGACTATTTTGTCTAATCTATTTATACTTGTTTTATGCACGTTATCGTTTCCTATACTTTTAATAACGATTCATTGTCAACATAGTAATATCACCAATTACCTTGCAATATTTATGAGAGTTTTTGTAAAGGAATAAACTACTTAGGTACGCTATTCTTCAGTCTACAACTAATTTGAATAATAGAACACCGTTTTTGCGAATATCTCGCTAATTATTAGTTGTAGGACAAATAAAGCTTAGTACTTTCTTATAGAAAATTCCCAGCTCTTCTAAATTTTTAAACAAAAAGGTACACATGCTATTTAAAAAATTCAAAGTCCCCTTGATATCTGGTAAACAAATAGATTATTTAAAAACACCGTTTTAGCGTCATATGTTCCCTTCGATACCGTGCAATTTCTGTATATAACACATTTTTGTAGAACATATACTATTTATTCGGGCGGAGAAGTTATGAGACTCACCCTGTATATTTCTACATGAATTTGTGAAACATGTGATATTTACGAAAACGAACTACAAGATGGAGAAGTTCCGCGAACTATTTAGACCAAAAGATTACAGTCTAGGTATGTTAATATTTATAGAAATATCGATATTATATGGTATCGATATTTTTCATATATATCAATATCGCATCTCGATATATCGAAAAAAATATCGGTTCTTTTTTTAAATTATTGAGGTAGAATTTAAACAAATTATATGTGACTTTAATTACGTTTATTAAGTAATATAAAAAATATAAAAGTACAAAAATTAAGTAGGTACTGAAAAAATACAAAAATTAAGTAGGTGGGTACTGAAAAAATACAAAAGTATTTTTCAGGAATAGTTTTTAAGAAAACTCTTTGTTTTATGTTCTCTACTGTCAACCTACTACGACTATTGGGAACCAAAATATTAATTGTCGATTGCCGGGAATGTTCCTGAAGCACAAATTGGCCGTGGAGATATTGAGATTTTAATATCAAACTATCGACATATCCGATTGAAAAATATCGACCGAAAATATAAAAAGCGAAAAAAATATCGAATATTCGATATATCGATATTTTATCGACATCCCTATTACAGTCTGACTGTATTGCGGATGAGGGGAACAATGAGTAACAGTTTACTTTTAATCCTTTATTTCTCAATATCGACAATAAACAAATTTCAATTTTCTTTTGACAAAACAATAAAGCCATTCACTTTTGTAGCCATAAACTTTTCATATATATATATACATATATGAACATACACCACCACGAGAAGTTCGACGATTCAAAGCAGTAATCTGAGCAATCACGATGAGAGGAAAAAATTTGCACCAAAATTATTATTGCTTCAAGATTTGAATGTCATTGGTATCTTATTAAATGGAACTCTCATTTTTGTTACTCACGAAGGGGTATAATAAGATGGCTACAAAAGTGGAAAAAAATGAAACAATATACACAAGTGTATATATATTAAAATATGGAAATTTAGATATATATATATATATATATATATATATAAGTTTATAATATTTAAAAATGGAAATTTAGATATACATATCGAACAACAATATGGAAATTTAGGTATTCTTACTAAAATTCCTTAAAACTATATTACACTTTCTGGAATTTCTTTCGCCTTTCTCCTTATTCGGTGCACCTTAATTCAATTTCCTTGCACTATTTCACGTCCGCCGCGGTAAAGGGTTGTCGTGCTGCAATTTTGCACCAGTCCCCTCTGGCCACTATTGCTGCTTATCATAAAACCTCCCGCGCTATTAATTGTCACGATAAATCGCGCCGGTTCCCTGTAAGGGGATTAATAATTAGGCGATTACGCGCGGCCGAGCTACATGCCGGAAATCGATCGTTGACTACTATCCTTTTTATCTCCCTCGGCTTATACGTGACCCTCGGTATGCGACGTTAAATAATAATTCTAATTATCTGTGCACAAAGCGTAACAAGGAGTTCGTAACATTTCTGCCACTGTCGTAATACAAAACCACCCGCTATTAAAAGCGAGCTGGCTACAAAATTAATCCGCGATAAAATCGCCGAGTCTTCGGAGACGATTATTTATTTTCATATGGAATCGCGGTGTTTACGAATGTCGGGAGAATTTGTAAATCATTCCAGTATCCCGTTGCACCTCGTCAAACGGATCGCCAAAGCGTTTCGGAAGAGAGCAACATGTTCTCCAATCCCTCCGTATTTTCCGCGACGGTTAACGAACCAGAGCGCGTCGTATTGTCGCAAATTGTTCGAAAACGCAGTGTATCTGCGAGGTAGAAAGCATGGCAGTCCGCGAAACTGTCTGGCGCTCGCCGGCGCTGGCTGAGCATTCTCTTTAACGAACGCGTTACCGCGGTCCCTCCTCGAACTAAATCAAACGAAACACGGCGTACAGGTAATTTCTAACGGAAGGAAAATACACTAAGCAGACAGATGGATACAATTTGTTCCTGATTAAAACGAAGAAAAGCATACGCGAAAGCTGCAAACGCTCCGGGAGCGTTGATTTTGACAGTAATTGGGTGCACAGCTTTGAAATATTGTTGTACGATAGGACGGATGCGAGTGAAATATTTTGATGGAATACTCGGTGGAACAAATCTAATTGAGTTAAAAACGGGATATGAAAGGCGCACAGTGAACTCTGGGTAAATATTTAATTACCTCCCCCAAGTGTAGGTATAATTTTACCCCATTTTTTTATGCACTTTTTAAAATATATTTTCTAATATATTTCACTCTGACGCACAGAGGCGTTCGCGTGCACACTATTAGTGCGTAGTATTTATAGTAGAATCTCTAAAGATGAGCTGAATCTACTTCTTCTTTGAGATACAGTAACGATTAATAAAGTCCCTTCTTCCGAACCTGCCCTTAAATCGAACCACAAGTTTCACCTTACCAATCATCCCACTCATGAATAAAGAAAGTCAACTAATTCTTCCACTGGCGATTATTTATTTAGCATAGAATTGGAGGAAACGCAGGTCGCTAATAATGACAATCCGACCCTCGAAGTAATGGAGGAAAGCATTCGAGGAAGAGGAGAAAAATCGGCTGGGTAATTGCGAAGGCATCGAATTTAAATGTTCATTGTGTTCGGCGCCAATTGGACGCGGGGTTAGTGATCGTAGTTTAGAAACACTTGACCGGACGTGGATAATGGTCGGCGTAGCCACAGAGCCGAGTCCACCGACCCATCCGTACTGGTACGCGGGTGTACAATAACCGGGATTGCGGTTTCAGGATGATAGGCTGTCACGCCGCGTTGCAAATGATTTTCGGTGGGAGCCGCGGCATTCCTCTTCCACAGAGCAACCCTCGCGAAATTTTCGCCTATTCCAGTCGCGTTCGATCCATCCGCGTAATCGGCGAAACAATAACACCTGCGAGATTTCTAGATCAATATTATATGTAGACAGTGACGGGCGAATATTTACCTTCAAAATTTCGTGTAAACGAATAGTTTAAAATTCCACGTACGTAGTTAAAATTCAATTTGTTGAGACTCTTATCGTTTCATTGTTCGGAACGGGGATAATTGAAGTGTGATTTTGTTGCACTGTTAACTATTTTGTTGTACGTATTAGGAATTAGGCGATACGATTCATGAGCGAGGAACGATGATTACATAACAACGAACATTTTGCTGACAGTGATCTTGCTATGTGTATAACAAGGTACCAATTAGGGCTCTTGATACCCGGTGACCCGGGTACTCGGTTAACAGGATGATACCCGGGTACCGGGGCGCTTCGGGTAATACGGTTACGGGTACTCGATACCCGTATGATACGGGTAACACAGTTCGACAGCCATCTGGACTTGTAACATTTAATAGCCGTTTCTTATATGTTTTGGAGCGCTGAAAACGAACCCGCAAACCGTTTGACGCCATCACCCTCAGTTTTTGAGAAATTCGATTTTGAAAAAAAAAAATGAAAATTTTCAACGTTGAACATCTTTTGTGTCGAGACAGTAATAGTTATTCATTACTGTTTGCGCAAATGTGCAGTCTTTTTCCAAATCGAATTTCTCAAGAACTGGGGATGACAGCGCAGAAGCAACTTGCAATATTACTAATAATTTATAACTAACAATATTCATGAAACAAAAAGGTATAATAAGAGGTTTGTTACGATCCACTGCAATAACCGGTATTTCGCCGATTACCCGTATAACACGAGTATCGGGTAATCGTAACCGTATTACCCGCAAACCCGGGTAGCACCCGGGTAACCGGGTAGGACCCGGTTCACCGGGTACTCGGGTAACCGGAAACCCGCGAAAAGTAAGAGCCCTAGTACCAATGCTTGTATTCATATTCTTTCGAACAATTTAGACAGCATGTCGTCACGGTTGCATTGGGCACGCGTCCCGAAACAATCAAGTGCTACGACCCCGCGCTTGTTAATTGTAAGTCGATTACCATTTTATTCTGAATGGTGGTATTTTTAAACGATTTTATTCATCTTCGATCCACTGTTTGTTTGTTTGTTTGTTTGTTTCTTGTATGTTTGTTTGTTTCAAATTTGGCAACGCAAATTTAACCAACTTCCATTAATACAATTGTCTTAAACCTTTGCAGCTGTGCGTAGTTTGGATGACAATATAATATTTTAAGAAAATAACCCCGAGGGGGTGAAAAAATTACTCACAAGGGAACACCGCGAACCCGGACTCACCGATTGGAACGCAACTTTGTGGGTTTTTAGAGTGACTCGAAACAAGAACAACGGTGTATTTCATTTGGGCCCTATCGCCCTTTAAGTGAAAACTAACCTCAAAGTCAAATTGGCACTTCCACCTTTTCTCGCATAACTCTCAAAGTACAACAGACAGAAGAAAATGTTTCCAACAAAAGTTTAATGGTGCAATAAGCGCTACAAACTTCCGTTAACAAAATATTTGAAAAAGTTTTTTTTCATCGGATATTTTTATTTTTAAACTCTTTTCAAAATTTTGTTTACGCAAGTTTTCAGCGCTTATTGCACCATTAAACTTTTGTTTGAAACATTCTTTTCTGTCTGTTGTACTTTGTGAGTTATACGCGAAAAAGTGGAAGTACCAATTTGACTTTGAGGTTAGTTTTCACCCCCTTAAATGGCGATAGGGCCCAAATGAAATACACCGTTGTTCTTGTTTTGAGTCACTCTAAAAACCCACAAAGTTGCGTTCCAATCGGTGAGTGCGGGTTCGCGGTGTTCCCTTGTCAGTCAAATCAAAACGACTTGAAATCAGCCACTCGCGTTCATTACGAAAACGACAAAAAGCCGCCGCGTTCGGGTCGCTAGTCGCATCGCTATTTAAAATTAAACAAATAATAAACACAAGACATATCGACATGAAATCAGCCTATAGCCACAAATACAACCGTCTCAAACGACATGAAATCAATAAACAAACACTAAAAACTAGAAAATAAGAAAGTATATATATATATAAAAGAAAAAATGTTATGTTAAACGATTTTATTAAAAATGCACTAAAAACTAAAAAATAATTATTTTCTTGTACTACAATTTCGATAGTGTTTTTTCACTTTAAATAAAAAAATTCTGCAGCAGGATATTTCATAACAGAATATGAATCAATTTAATACATACAGCATCAAGCGCCGAAATGAATTTGTTGTGAGATATCCTGCGCCACGATTTTATTTAAAGTGAAAAAACATCATCGAATTTGTAGTACAAGAAAATAATTATTTTTTAGTTTTTAGTGCATTTTTTGTTGTTGCTACCAGAAATGCTCTTCAAAGAAGTAACATCGCGTAAATTTGAAAATATTCCCCTGAAATACGGGAAATAGTAGGGAATAATTGTCACATTTACTTCTCTCAAAATAATGTGGCACACATTCTTAGATTGACACAGGAAAATTATGTTAGTAAAAAATTTGGGTAACCAGTGTCCTGAAGAATAGTGTAAACCCGGAAATTCAAAAAATTTTTAAACTTTGTGATTATGCAGGGGATTTCCTCCTGAATACAACGCAGTTTTTGTTTGCTTCCCAAATTCACTCTAAGGGGGTGAAATTAACCCCAGAAAATGCGACTATTTTTCGATGCTGTATTATAACTCGCGAACTGTAAGAGATAGAAAAAAAATTTCAAGACACAAGTTACTTCTTTTAATTAGCTCTATCATTTGGTAAAAAAAAAATATTTTACAGTTAAAACAAAATCGGAAAATAACCGGATTTTCAGGGGTCAATTTCACCCCCTTAGAGTGAATTTTTGGCAGCAAACAAAAATTGCGTTGTAATCAGGAGGAGATCCCTTACATAATCACCAAGTTTCAGATTTTTTTGAATTTTCCGGGTTCGGGATCTTTCCTTGTCAGCATATTCAAAGTCACTTCCGATAAGAATTAGGAAAAGATCATAGTATATTCAATAGAATAAAGTTTTTCAAATGTCCTCAAGAAAGAAAGAAGTCATGTACGTAATGCCTGAATTACTCGGCAAGTATCGGTAACCACAGCTAATCAAGCACTTGGCACATTGTTTTCACTTTCACGCCATTTCCAAGGCAATTCAGATTTTCTCACTACAACGCCATTATGTGCAGGTCAGGATGTTATAATTCCAAGTGTATCATTATCGCGTAACTGAATATGAATGACTTGATGAACTTAGCGTTCATTAGAGACCGCGACGCAGGAATAGAGGACACGCGCCCGAAGAACGTGCGCGCATAAAAAGATGAAGACAAATAGTTGGCGTAGCGAGGATACCAGAACTAACATTACCAATTGTTAAGGCCAGTGAGAAGCATAGCGCATGCACTTCTCGCCATGGCTCGTTGAGTCCACGCGAACGCCGTGCATTCACGGCTTCTTAACAGCCGCCAACAATGGTCCACCGATCGTTATTATGCCGCACATTATTATCTACCGCATTATGACGCGCTCTGCGACACCTGTGCTTATGGCAACTAGTCAAGAAGCAGTTTATACAGCAAAGATTCATGTTGGAGTTTAGATGAAACAAGAAAGACGTATTGTTGTTCACACGTGTGCCTAAAGCAACCTCGTAGCGGGTGTTTTTCATTCGGAAAACATTTGTAACAACAAAGTAAAATGAAGTTTAAGAGAAGAAAATTTAGTGACAATTCAAACCTGATTTTTGCAGCGAAAGATTTTGGTCCAATTATTTAGTTATCTGTTCGACTGTATTTTTTTTTCTTCCCTAAAGTGCGGCTATAATAACGTTATAAGTATAAATGGAAAATTCAAAGATTGTTTTAACAATTCTCTACTAAATATTAAACTGTTGTAGATAGGTACATGTTCAGATGCTACTTTGTTGGGAAATAACTCACAAGGGACGTTCGGCAACCCGGAAATTCGGAAAATTATGGAACTTGGTGTGGAAGTAGGGTAGTTCATCCGTAACGCAACCCTATTTTTTGTTGGTGCCATATTTACAAAACACAAAAACCTAATTTTAAGGGTTGTCGGTGGGTGGAACTTGAAAAATATGGATTCTTCGAGAATTATTTTTACGCAGTTTTGTAAATATAAACAAAGGATGCAACTTTTGTTTAAACTTCTTTTCGATATCTCTCACCGTTCTCGAGATATTCCACGGAAAAGAATTCTGCATTTTTTTCAAAGGGTGATTTCACCCCCAAAACTGCACTATGGCACCAACAAAAAATAGGGTTGCGTTACGGATGAACTACTCTACTTAAATCCCAAGTTTCATAATTTTCTGAATTTCCGGGTTGCCGAACGTCCCTTGTCAAACGTTAAATCGCCAATATTTCAAAATCCACAAACTGTTTTACAGCTTTATTAATATAGTATTTTTTCCTATTTGGGGGTTATTCTGGCCCGTTTGAAGAAGAAGAGTCGTTGAGGGAACGGTTATATGTAGATACCTATACCCATACAGCACACTCTCGTTGCAGCAAAGTTGCAGGATGGTTGCAGTGCAAGATTGCAATGTTTCATGCAACGTTGCAGCAATGATACGAGAAAATGTCTCAGGAAAAAAATGATTGCTAGACAAAAAGGACAACATATTATACATGGTTAAATTTGTACTTTTATTGGCTATAACGTTATAGTAATGAAAATACGTCATCCCATTTAAAAAACCATGGATGATCTTGAAATTTCGGGAAATATAACCTTGAGAACAAAATCGTATCCGTCAGAATAATTGTCTCTCTGAAGCAAACGTTATTTTCCGTAGACATTTTCTCGTATCATTAAAAACAATGGAAATATTTTAGGTTTAACCCTTAGGCTGCCGCTATAGCCACTATATTGGCACGGTTCTACCCCCTCGACTCTATGGGACCTATTGACTACTGATACATAAAAATTTTTGGAAAAAAAGGACCCCTATTTTTACGAAAAAATAGGGGCAGCCTAAAGGTTAAATAGTAGTTGCAGCAACGTTACGGCAACATTGCAGGAACGTTGCCGCAATAGTGGCGCAACGTTGCAGCAACATTGTGGAAACGTTGCCAAACGTTGCCGTAACGTTGCAGCGAAGTTACAGGATCGTTGCAGTGCAAAACTGCAACGCAACATTGATGCAACTATGCAGCAATAATTCTATGTCCGCCCCGTGCAATGTTGCACGGCAACGTCGCAGCAACGTTACAGCGACATTGCGCTGCAACCATGCAACACTGCAAGGTTACTGCAACCATCCTGCAACGTTGCCGCCACGAAGTGTGCTGTATGGGTAGCTTTTTTCATCCTCAATGAATCCTTACCCAAAAAACATTGCCCTTGACCTTGATTCTTTTGCCACTTTAATCGCTCCTGGTTTCACAGAAGTGTACAACCAACCAATTGCAAACTACGCCTAACAAAAGGAACTGGTCTCGATACGAGGATCGCCTTACTGTTGAAGGCTCCATCCAGGGTCAAGTTGCAAAGCCAATAACGACCACAATAAAACACAGAATTGGCATTTCAAGCATTCGGCAGCGTTCCCCCGAACCGCGAGTATCAATCCTTCGACAAAGGGATCCCTTTTCCTCCATTAATTTCACCCCAGATTCACCCCCAATCTTCGCGTGGTCGTTTCTCAAGGATACAAACGAACCCATACATCATCGTTCGCGACGTGCGGGTACAGTTTTCACAAGGTTGTTCCAATTTTTATTGTCTGGCTCGCAACATTCAGCAACCTATAGCAATTCCTCCCATCACTGTACGAAGGAAAGAGAGAGAGAGTAGCGACACCTCACGTCCGGCCATCCTTCGCCCGGCATCGCCCTCTTTCCCGCAGTTATTGTCGCAGCCGCGGCTCGTAAACATAATTACGGCTGGTTTTTATTTCCACGACGTTTTTTTACGTCCGTTCACGAACGTCAGCACTCCTGTCGCCTTTTACGAGCCCGGCCTTTTTCTCTTTGTCGAGGTATGTGGAGTTATCAGGGAGCGTTGCGAGCTCGCTCTCTCCTCCGTTTCCTTGCAGCGCTCGCCCAACTACCCTCGGCGTTTTGCTCACGGCCACGGGCAAGCGACATTTACGGCAGCGGAAATGCAACGTTCAGGGGCCACGGAAAGATTGAAGGGTTAGAGGGAAATAGTTTGTTTAACCACCACACTGGTATCCAGCCGAATCACTCACCGCACGGCTACACATTTTGCTCCTCCCGGCACGTCTTTTGCGCAATAAACCGTTCGAAGTTACAGCCTCTGCGGCCGCTCTATTACTATAATGTAATGTGTGGCTCGCCGAAGCACCGCGAGCGGCAGATTAAAAAGCCTTCATTAAGGGGAGGAAAAATGGCCGGTGTCGAACACTGGGACGTAGCGTAAAACAGCCGCGAACGTAGGCTTTATGGATCATTAAGGGGTAAGCGGCGCTCGCGAGAGCACGCGGCTCAGCGTCTATGCGCAAAGTGTATTTTAAGGCGAATATACTTCGCCCATAATAACTTCATGCGTGTAAGCCGAGTAGGCCGGGCCGATTCTGTGATCCGCGAACGGAGGAGGACAGTCGAATAGATCCGCGGCGGAAGGAAAAATCGGGAGGGAAGAGGAGCTTAAGGCTGTGAATTAATGAAACCGTCCGCCCCGACAGATGTTCCTCGATTTCGCGGCACGCGAAAGGGGGACATTATCGGAACGATGTCGGTACGTGCTTGGGAAGAAGTATGGGGATCTTAAGGCTAGATCCGCGGTCACCCCCGTGTAAATAATAATCCTGCGACGGGCTGCAATGGAATCCAAACTGTGGGTTCCGAGTGAAGATTGGACAAAAAGCGGGTATGTAGATCAGAATTAAGAATATTCATTTTGACGCACACTTGGTGCATCGGGCTAATGAATATCGATTTCACATCGGACACCGATGAGAAATGGTCGGCTTTGTGTAGCCTTCGCGGATAATTATCATCTCAAAGCGCTGTAAATTGTGGGAAATTTACAGCCCGTCGCTTTGGATTAGTTCTTCGAAACAGCGTGTACCTACAATGAATATAACATTCGTGTTATTATTATACAAGGTGTTTCAGAATGATTAATTGGGTATTCGAACTGTCGGAAAGAATCAATAAAGTCTTAATGAATATAGGACGAAGCAAACTTATAAGGCTGCGCTCATACGCAATTGCTTCACTAATTTCCACTGCTGATATATTTGAGGTTAATTTTAAACGCGACCTTCAACATCGCCTAGGTCAGTGGTAGTGGACCCTTTTATTTGCGCGTGCCAAAAATTTATAAATAATATTTATCGAATTGCTGACCTGCCGGGCAGTTTTAAATAGGGGAAGAAATGAATAGATAATTAATTATCGCATAATTTTATCGAGGCAAGTGTAAAAATTAACATAGAATTTCATACGAATGAACTCGTAACTTGACATACATATAATAATTATTTTAAATTAATATACAGATATTAATGACATCACCTGTAAATCACAGAACTATAAAATTTATGAGCTCACTGGCTTTTCAGATTTCTCTATTGCTGTGTTATAATTTTGAAACCATTACATTCTTGCGAACCTTGTAGAAAACCAAATTACATTGATCTATTTCACAAGATTCTTAAACCTAAGTACTCAATAACAGATCAAAGTTTATTTCATCGTCCGAACGGTCATTTAAACTGTTCATGGTGGTTAAAGTTAAATTTTTCCAGAATAAAATTTATAAGCGTCCGTTGGTGGTGCTGTAAAACTTTATGCTTTCATTAATTCCCAGGCTATTAGATTCTTAGATCCCGGCTTCAGTGAAATCTCATTGGTATCGAGTCTGCTTTTAAAATTGATTCATCGTTTATTAGAGCTGCGCGACGGCATTTTCTCCGTTGTAAAATCATTATTATTGCTATTATCACCGTAGGGAGTTCCGATCTCTCTCCGCAAGGGCAGGTGATACGCGTTTTATCGCTACATTTATCGGGGATGGCTCGTAATTACGTGCGCTGCTGCAAAGTTCGCGCACTAAACACCCGTATCATCAGAATTCGCAAAGAAGCTACCAGGAAAAACTCAACCAGGGGCACGTGTAGTGTGTAATCACCGTGCATCATACAGAACGACATCGCATTTACAATGCTGCGATATCGATCGAATGTACTTATTTATGTTTTCTCAGAAGATTACAGAATCCTCTGAGAAGGGAGGAACGCGGAATGGCCCTTCTAAGCTTGTCCTGTTTTTGCGGGGTAGCAAGTGTGCAGGTCCATATTGCTATTCGTAACGCATTAGATGCAGAAACTGATTAATTTTAAAGATATTAGTATGTAGTATCTATGTAGGTACAATTCAACTTCCAATACTTAATTCCACGGTGCTGCCTAATAGGCCAAAAGATTGGGAGTCGAATTAAAATCAGTGAATGTGTCATTTGCTAACCAGAACCGACATAACGTTCCGCTTAATCGTTCCAGAGCTCGATAATTCGATCGAAGGGTGACGGGTGACGGCACATCTCACGTCATCTTCTGTAGCATCATCAGATATCACTGTTCGTGTCAGAAGCGATTTCACCGAAACGTGTCAGCAAGTAGATCGTGGGTGGATAAACTATTACGCGGCGACCACGTTTGATCCCCGTAGATCCGGCCAATCTGTATGATTCACGCCACGGGATGTAACGTAAGTGCCCGTTGATATGCTGCCAGCTTCCTATGCACTGGACCCCGTCCAGCCAAAGAGAAGTATCGATAGTCTCCAAAAGAAAGAGAATACGTTCGTGGCCGGCAGCTCGTTAGGTAGATAAATGCTCCATATCGAAAAGTTCATACCGTACAACAGATCTTTGAGCTGGAAATTATGCCGCTGGTCCTGGACACACATTCTCTCGTTCTCCTGATGCAGGCGAGCCAGGTCATTTAGCGATCGTCCAGCAGCGAGCAATCATTTTGCAACCACCTGTAGGTATATAATCAGCTAGCAGGGGCATAATGCATGCGGTACGTAATAATAACGACGATAAACAACCGTTCTAACGAGGCGTCGTAGGCAAGCCGCGGCCTGTATAGGGAAATATCAATGTTATTTTATTGACTGCCGCTGTGCGCTCGCGCTTCACCCTCCGCCCGGAACATAGCCGTGTAAATACGCAATTTACCGGCCACTACGATCTTCTGCGTCGTAACAGGTGGTGGAGATTGTCCGCGACAGCCCCTCGCAGCGAAGAGGTTACTGAGCCTGGACCTAGTTCAACAGATCCAAAGTGGTTTTCAATCAGAACCCCGTCCGAGACACTTAGAGCCTCGACAATTGAATCGCGGCTGTTTTGCCGTCCCTTTGAACGTTAATCCTGATACCGCGCGATTATACACAATTATGCTCTTAAGCACATTCGGTATTATACATATAGAACCAATCATCGACGTTCGAACAAGTAGTGTAATTATTAATATTTGTCGCGTACTAGATACGCGATCGCACGGCTATTAAATTTGTGCGATCGATTGAGAGGCAGTTTTTAGCCGTTCAAATATAATATACTTCGATATGATTGAGTACAATTCTGCCACGCGTCGTGGCGACTTCGTCAAATATAACTCTGCCGCGTAAGTGGCGCCTTCGACGGGACGATGAGTAACAATGCTTCGCGAGCTCGCCGCACGCTCGCCTCGCGCTCGTCTAACGCTCGCTCCCCTCCAGTTCCACCGTAGACGGCCGAATCCTGGCGAGATGCCCAAATATGGCAAAGCCCATATAAGGCACGCTCAAGGTCCGCGCCAACCGAGAACACGCTTATCGCAAAACCCAGACAAACAAAAAATACGAGGCTAGAAATAGCCTCGCGACAATTGGCGTCGCAAGTTGTTCCCCTTCTTGTCGCGCATATACTCGCACGATTTCTTTATCGTAAATTGAATTTTAGCTGACATTTAAGATTATGGAGGTATTCTTAAGTGGGGATGGTCAAATTTGGTAAATTTTGTGTTTTTAATTTAGTTTCTGTTTAATTTAGTTGTATTTGTATGTTGAAATGCTCAAAAATTATTTTCTGATGTAAAATGAAAATTAATTGAATTTTAGCTGACATTTAAGATTATGGAGGTATTCTTAAGTGGGGGTGGTCAAATTTAGTAAATTTTGTGTTTTTAATTTAGTTTCTGTTTAATTTAGTTGTATTTGTATGCTGAAATGCTAAAAAATTGTTTTCTGATGTAAAATGAAAATTAATTGAATTTTAGCTGACATTTAAGAGGGCTCTCCAGCGTAGGGGCCCCTCACGCGCCTGCTTCCCCTTCCAATCTTTCTTTCGCGCAGCGTGCCTTCCGTTGTCAAGGAGACCGCGCGATGCTACGAAGGCTGCCATGACGGTCTAGCCGGGTTAGCGTCTTCGCAGTTAGCGTCGCGCGGTCTCCTTGACAACGCGAACGAGAGTGGGAGAACCCCGAGCTTACGCGTAAGCGACATTGGAGAGCCCTGTCGTAAATCATTGGTTTGTACAGGGTGTAGTAAAATGGTAAGGGAAGATGGTACTTTTGGGGAAAATTCTTCAGGTTCGTGGAATTCGAGGAAGAGCTTGTCAACGACATAAATTGCTATCTATTAGTTGGAGCACTAGTACAATAAATGAAAGATTCGGGTATGTCGTTACCAGTGGGAAAGAAAGGTAACACTCGTAGATTCTTCGACCTGTTTGCCTTCTTTCAAATTTGAGAGGCCCAGTGGAAAAAAAGGCACACGCTACATATGCATAAATTTTCGTTTCTTTGTACCATTAATTCGATCCTGCAATATAGTGGAATTCCACCACCTCCGAATGTAAAGCATGTACGATTCACAGAGCAGAGTCATGTTAAATATTCTTTAACCTGAGAAAAACAAGCGCGTAGTGGAAAAGGGGCCCATGGGGGGACACGTGACCAAATAAAACTAATTTTTCAGCTAAAATTTCACAAGTGTTGTAGTTTAAAATAATTCCAATTTCGTACCACATTTCCTATGAAAACAATTTTTCCTTCAACTTGCTTTCCTCTAAAATCATAAAATGGTGGCATGTGCCTGCTTTCCACTGGGCCCCTCAATTTGTTAATCTTGACACAGCTATGATTAGTAATCATTTCCGCCGAAACACAGACCGCCTTCAGAAAGCTGTAATAGTTTAAAATTATAAAGACAAGGAAAAAAATTCCTTTACTTGGATATGGATCACTTGTGCGAATCAAACTGTCTATTTATAAAACTTACCATTAAATTGTTTGAAGTATAAAGTATAAACCATATCGCGAATATTTCAATTTTAAGGTCTCCACTAAAAGACAACATCAAAAGACAACTTTTAAACAAATAAAATTGTTAAGTAAGTCAATATAAAGTACCTAATTATTGTTTCCTAGCTGATAACCTTGCAGTTAGTACGACATTAATTGAATGAAAACGGTTGGCTTAAACGAGACACAATGGACAATAACCGAGCAACTAATATTCGTGCGTTCGTATTGGTCGTGACTTGGTAGGGGATCAAGTTCGCAGGCTGGACGATTATCGCAGATCGTGGCGAAGGCTTGCGCGGGCATCCGACAACCCAGATGATCGAACTCTGTTAAGAAATAATCATGCCGATCTAGCAGCGCCATCATCTTCGTCATTATCGTAGCACAGACAACGCCGACGGTCGGGATCTCACGCTGGCTCGGCGAGAATCGATCCTAGGGAATCGAAGAATTACGGAAAAGAAGAGTAGGGGAACAGAGGAAGAAAAAGAGGAAGCAGATGTTGTTGGGAAAGAAGGGAGGATTTTGCCCTCAAGGCCCTCCGTTCTGCTTCGATCCTAAGCTGGACATTTTCTGCGGTCACAGTCGACGGTTATTGGTTATTGCGCCAAGCTCCGGAACTGTTCCAACTCCTCATGGGAACTTCTCCACGGCGGCGCTGAGAACTCGAGAACTATTAGAGATAGGGGAATAGTGTCAATGGACGAATTTTGTGTCTTTGAATGCGAAATATGACTGACTCACCAGATTTTCAAAAAATCCACAAAAATGATTTTTCACCCCTAACTTTGAACGCAGTTTTCACCCCCCCCCCCCCCCCAAATATGAAAACGGGGAAAAATAAAAAAACACGTATTTCTTATTTTTCGGTCCTCTATAACATATCCAAAAATCAAAATGATCGGAGACGGACACCTAAAATACTCTCCTTTTGAGTTGGTTCTAGTATTCACTAATAACCTATAATTAAAATTAATAGTTTTCATAAAAATTCGTAAAACAGAGTGTTAGAAACAAACTCCTAACAAAGGTAGCTGCAGTATTGGCAAATTGTTGGAGTCGTTGAACAGTTAAAAAAATACGTGCAGTCGAAAGTCTTTTCTTTAGCCTAAAAGTGTATAAGTTTTAAATTCTCGAAAGTGATAGAAACTAATTGAACGTAGTGTTCAATGCTAATTGTTTACACGAACTGTGCAGTATTTTTACATATTTTAATCTGGTTAACAGTTACTTAAGGGGTGTCTCCACTTCGACGGCCTGAAAAGGAACGCGATATTTTGATTTTTTTAAGAGAAACCCTCAAATTATATTAATTGAAAACTGTTTGCCTATATTCGTACATATTTAGGCAACATTTAAAAAAAAAATAATTAAAAAATAACAGTACCTAAAACTCTAAATGTTTTTCGAATTAATTAGCATGATATCTTAAAAACCAATCACCCGATTTACTTCAAACTTGGTATATATATATTCAGTAGATGTCCCATTCTCGTTGTTACTAAAACTACTTAAGTCGGTTTTTCCAAAATTAGACTTTTGCGACTTAAAAACCAGCGAATTTTTTGCAGAAATCCATCTCTGTTTTAGACGCCGCCATTTTTTTTTTACTTTTCAGTATTTCTCATTTAATCTAGTTCAGACGATAGCCACACTCATACAGATTACACCAATTTTGGAATTTTCTCTTTCAGACAACTACAACGGCTGATTTTACGCTAACCATGCGCATATGATTTTTGTAAATCGCTCTATTTGAAGCACTATAACTCCGGATGTAATCACAATTTTTGCATACAATTTTTTTTTTTTCATATTCTCTAAAGATTAACAAATAAAGCCACAAAACTGGAAGTAAATATATGTATATTTAATGGTTTTGTTTTAAAAAATTCCCATAGTTCGCATCACTTTTCGTCCGTCAAGGTGGGGAGACCCCTTAATAAGCACTTCATCCCATTCGTCATATATTAAAACGAAGGGAAGTTGCGTGTCAATTAGAACAGTTAGGAAGATTCGTATGAAACGCAAGGCCCAGTCCTCTATCTCTCACCGTCGATCCAGTGCAGATCGGTATCGAATAGTCACAACGGATACGTCTAAATCGGCACGCGGAAGAGACTAACGACCGACCGACTCGCCGAAGAGCAGAGATGAGAAAAAAGCTGCAGCCCCTCGCGTGACTACGTCCGAGCAGCCGACACGTAGGTATGTACACCTTGGGACCTGTCCGTGTTTATCAGCCATCACTCTCGGAAAGTCGCGCCGGAAACGTACCTAGACGAATAGCGGCCCTTCCGAGCTCATTGACGATCTTTTCGAAAATACGCGGACCAAGGGGCCAGCTACCCTCCTACATATACGACGTTGTCGCGATGTAGGAAAACACGAGTGCTTTAACTAACAATAAGTAACAAACTTTATTTTAAATATGAGACACGCTCTTACGCTTCGGAAAAGAAAATGCGAGATGGGTCCGCGAGTCACAGAATTGCGGTATAGTAACGACAAGAGCCGGAATATTATATGCCCGAATTGTGGTTTCGTGTGCACTATGAATTTTTATAAATAATAGTCCCGTTTGCGCAGGAAGCTTCTAGAAATATTTCATCTGGCGGTTCCAGAAGTGTTTATTCTTAATATTATTATAATTCTCCTACGTTAACCAGCAGATAAGCTTATTGCGAGAAGGAAACAGTTGGGGGTTTCAACGCTTTTTGGGGTAAAACCAGTGAAGACGACTCATCCTCGCTGACACAACCCTTGTAGCACAAAATATTGGTTAAATATTTTTGAAAAAATATTTAAAAATAATTTTTGAAAAAATATTTAAAAATAATTTTTGAAAAAATATTTAAAAATAATTTTTGAAAAAATATTTAAAAATAATTTTTGAAAAAATATTTAAAAATAATTTTTGAAAAAATATTTAAAAATAATTTTTGAAAAAATATTTAAAAATAATTTTTGAAAAAATATTTAAAAATAATTTTTGAAAAAATATTTAAAAATAATTTTTTGCTACAGTTTTTAATATGGAAAAAATGTTGAATCCAAATATTATTAAATATCATTGGCGATCCAAAGCTTGAAGTGAACTTGTGATTCTTCACTTTTCTCTAACTTTTTAACTCGCCACGTATTTTTCAACTTGTTAAATATTGTTTATCTCGACGACTCCAAAGGAATATACTGTTTAAAAATATCCATAAACCGAATCCTTAATGCTTCCCCTTAATTTCCTAAGTCAATATTCTGTAAAAACTTATTGTTAGTCCTCTTCACATTCCAAAGTCTCTGCAATTACACTTCTCTTCAGTCGGTCATTACCAATCAAGTGAGAAGGAACAAACGTACAGCAACGAAATCGTAATCGTTATTAAATATTGCCTCGCCTTAGAAATGATATGCGGAAACATTGGAGATAAGCTGCAAGATGTATGGAGGAACTCTTCGCAAGTTGCGGAGGAGGCAACCACTACCGCCTGAAGACTCGTTTTAATGCAAGATGCAGTGCGCCGCGCAGTTACATGCGAAATCCAATGCGATCTCATGTTTAACAACAGCACATTCTCGCTCACTATTATACCGCGATACTGTTACGTTTACAAATTCTATGAGTATAAGGAGGGTGCATTTGCATTCATAGGGTGTTTCATAATATGCGGGCATAATTTAAAGGGTGTATTTGGGACACAAAGTAACGAAGAAAGTTCATATTAGTGTTTGTCCCATTTGATATGTATATACGTTATATCAAATTAAGAAATATTGATGCGAAAAAATTGTTTTTAAAAATGTTTATTTTGAAATTCCCCGGTCACAAAGGGTTAAAACACAAGATGGACTAAATAAAAAACAAGGTTACGTGAGACATATATTTTTCGAGCCCTAAATCAATGCCGACAATACTTCTCACACATTAAAGCACACTGTATATTTCGGTTAATTCAGCTTCGTCCATAAATAGTATCCAATATCGAAACTGCAGATTGGCAAACCGGGTTTTTTAAAAACCGGGTTTAAAAACCGTTTTTTTTTTTGTAAATTTGTAAAATTCGAAAACCGGTTTTTAAATTAAAAAAAAAACGGTTTTATGTACTAGAATTAGTATGTAAAAATGAATTAATTATTTAATGAAAAACGTTAACATTTTGACTTGAAATCGCTTCGCACACAAGCATATTGTAGTAAGTAACAGTTTACTGTAAAACTAATCTTCATGAGTTCATATTTTCGGAAGAAAGATACTAAATGAAATTAAGATTTATAAATTATATTTTGTACGAATTTGGGCCGATACGATCGAGTATTAGATCTTCCGAATCTACAAATTTAGCAGTTCAGTGTACTACCATTAAAAAACGTTTACGAAGTGTATGAATATCCCAAAGGTATGGACATATTTTGTCAAACTTTTTGTATTCGACCCTTCCTTATTACAGAACTGTTTTGCGCATAGACGTGTTGCCAATTGGCGCTGCATTTAGGAAAGACGTATATTAAATGTAGGTATGTCTGTTATTTCCACACTCGTGTAATATGCCACTATGAATTCAAATAGTTCTGTCACAGAACTTGTATTACAAGTTTTCAACGCAAACCGCTCTTATCAGGGAAACACACTCAAGTTACGCATAGAACATTATGAAAATGTTTTCCGGTACTAAGATCATGCGAGAGGTGTAAAACGTTGATAATTAACTGCTGGTTAGTGGTTAGAATTAGTTACATTGCATCAGTTTGGGACGAGATTTATTGAAAGACAAAACTGGGGTTCTTCGAGGAGGGCCGAAAAATGGGCCCTGCTCAGAAGGCCCCCTAAGGCCCTATTTTCAAAAATGATTTTATCCAGATACTATATTTTTTTCCTGCACTCCTACACTTACCCCGTCTTTAGTGAACTACCTTTTCATTCTCCCGAAAAATGTGCCCTGCTCAGAAGGCCCCCTAAGGCCCTATTTTCAAAAAAAAAAAAAAATATGATTTTATTCAGATTCTATATTTCTTTCTGTATACTTAGCCGGTTTTTAGCAAACTGCTTCTCCATTTTTCCGAAAAAAAAAATGGGCCCCCTAGAACGTTTGCCACCTGGGCCTTTGTCCTGAAATCCGTCACGGCCTGTGAGTCGAAATCGAGGATGCGTGCGATTTTGCGCGTATCGTTTATACACGAAACTGTACGTACAAAGGCTACCGAACACTCTCCGCACTTGCGATTCGGCAGCCGATTTGGAACGATGGGAATTTGTCTGAACAAAGCAACAACACCGTCGCGTCGCCAGGAGGAAGAGCGAACCAGTGGAAGGGAGAGAAACGAAGGAACAGAGGCGTCGGAGATTAGCACTCCTCGCTTACACCACGACGAGGGCATCAGAGTGAACAGTAACGAGGGATATGCTATTACCAGGTTCCCGGTACTTCGATTAATTGGCGTGTACAGTTAAAGGAGGGCTGGAAGGGGGTCTTCATCGATCGCCCGCGGCCCTCTCACAGTAAATTTATTGCACCCGCCACTGTGGACCGTGTCGCGGTTGTCTCGCTCGCGATCACGGCACCGCAAATGAAGACTTTTATGCTAAACGCCGGGCCGAGCAGGTGGAAAAAGCGAGCGCAGAACGTGCCGCTTGAATCCATTAATTACGATTCCTGGAAACACGCGTGCGAGACTGCTGAAGAAATTTCTCGTCGAATCCATTTCGAAGAACGTGTCGCTGATAAGGGTGGCGGAGAAACCTAGTCTAGTAAATCAAGACTAAAGATACCGAAAAATCTGTAACTGGGTGAGAAAGCCGTGTTAAGTCAGCTGAGGAATAAGCCTAAGGAGCCATCGAAGAGTATGAAAACACTTAAAGTACTTCAAACTCCACAGCATATCGGTAGATACCCCCTGATCAGATTAAGATTAAGATCACAGCTAAGATATGTTTGTTGACAAAGGATTTTACAGTTCTATATTGAAGGCAAGTATTTTCTCTTAAATAGAAATATCTACGTAACTGATCAACTTCAGCCCCGATTAATGCAGACCTTGTCAATGATTGTCACTTCTCAATACACCCACCCGAATATTACTCCTTCCGTAATCATTGCGTAATTAATACTATCCCAATTAGTGCGCGGTTCTCGTACTGTACTATCTTCTCATCGAGCCGAATATCCGTGATCGTTTGTCGGATATAAAATTGATTTTAGTGCATGAAGCGTTTAGGCAAAGAGGAGGTATAATAAGAGGCGTCAGTCGACAAGGACAGAAATAACCTAGGGAAATCACTAGACAACCAATTTAAATGCCCATTTGGCAATGATCGCTAAGCTTCGGCAATGATCGGTCAACTTCGGCAATAATCAGCCAATTGCGGTAAGGTACATTTAGTCGATTTGAATATCCCGCTCGAAATAGACAACCAATTTAAATGCCAAGGTCAAGCAAGGACTTCAAAGGTTCCGCCGGGAGTGACGCCTCTTATTATACCTACTCTTTGGTTTAGGGTAGACACCAGTTGAGATAACGACTAAGCAAATATCAGCCATGCGCAGCAAAGCCTGCCGTTTGGCACGCATCGTTGCGCTCGATCACTCCGACCAGTAGTCGCGTCTCGCGTCGAAATTATCTGCAATTTCAAAGAGAGCCCAAGACCTCGGGAGTGCAAATGATTTATCCGGCGTCTGCGCATTAGCATAAACAGTTTATTTTAGGCGGCCTCTCGCGGGGAAGGCGCTAATGCGCCGTTTGCCGCTGGAAAGATCGGATGGATTCGCGCTTGAGTGATCTTACCACTCAATCAGCACCCCGTTCACGCCTCCATTGAGTCACTCGACTGAATCTTATGTCACGACATTGTATAATCTCTGGTCGGGCAGATATGGGCGCGTATACATGAATAAGTGAGAGAGACCTGGGTTAGGTGTCGGGCACGACGGTGGTTCTGTTTCATAACGCCTCCTCTGTCAAATACTGGCCACTCTTTCGCGTCTCGGAACGAAGCAAAATCGTTTTACCCGGCCTCCCTTCCCTTAGTTGCATAAAGCAACGTGAATTTTCAACCGGAAGGCACTTTTGCTTAGAGTGTCACGGTCGTCAATTTGGCGTTAATGAGGAAGCTGAATCCTTCGGACAGGTCGGTGCCCCAATTTTCGTTGCATAAGCATAAGATATTATCAAGAGTTTCTGGGTAATATTAAACGAAACTTCCGGCGAACCGCGAAGATTTCTTTCAACGACTTCGTTAACGCTTAACGCAGCATTAGATAAAGTACGAAAAATATTCTTGTGTACCAACTAATATGAGTATTTTATAATTCTTCAATGCTCTTGATAAAAACACGTATAAAGAATGTTGTACATAAAATGTGAAATATTGAAATCCTGATTTTCTGATTATTTTATTACACTTAACGGTAGGTATTCTGCTGAAGTATTCAAATATTGCAAATGGCCGCCACTATACTCGGGCTAAGTAAGTAAGTTCGGTATATGCTAGAAATAAATAAACATAACATTTTTCTAAAATAAAAAATATGTTTTGAGAACCCTCTAATGACGAAACATATTTCCATCAATGTATCACTTGTTTAGTCCTTTTCTATAAAAATGTATATTTGCAGAAACATCCGCAGTCTAATTATGACACATCGACCTGTATTTGTTTTGTAAGAAATTTAGCATCGGTGTCAATGTGCCATTAGGCACTCTGAAGAAGCTGCACAGCTGCAGTGTTGGCGGAACGTTGTTAGGAAGCCCACCACTGCCTCCAAAGAGGATCCTCACTTGTGTCATGTGTCGCCTTCACTTGCGTTACCCCAAAAAGGGGTTGAACACCCCCATTATTTCTGCTACGACCAATTTTATCTACGTCAACGTATGAGAATTGTAATAATATTAAGGATAAAGCACCTCCAAAGCCGCCGCATGCAACACTTCTGGAAATTTCCTGTGCACACCAAACCGCTGCTTTTAGTAATTCCTAGTGCACGGAACCACCATTCAGGCATAAATAAGGTGAATAAGGTCCCGAAGAACTCCAAAGCACACTTCAATTCCGATTGTTTGGCCCTACGCCTCTGGATCGGTGGATATTTGTTAAACAAACTGTCCGCAAAATTGTTCATAACATTGAAAATTAATATTCAAATTCTTTTACACCAACATATTCTGCGCATTGAAAAGGGAAAAAGTTTACTGGGCACCAGATGTCGCAAACGCACCGTTTTCTCGAACATGCGAAAAATGGTTTCATCAAATACAATATTATCGATTTTTTAGGGGGAAACGGTGCGTAGGCGTCATATGGTTCCTTTTAAACTAACCACGAGTGTTTTTCCCCGTGGGGAAATATGTAATTCCTCTTGGACACGGCTCCAGCCCGAAAGCTTCAATTAATAATCGCAA
Source organism: Andrena praecox (assembly GCA_963932275.1). NCBI lineage: Eukaryota > Metazoa > Arthropoda > Insecta > Hymenoptera > Andrenidae > Andrena > Andrena praecox. Next base: position 10,570,195 of record OZ010729.1, read on the forward strand.
AAATCCGGGCCATGAAAGCCTCAAATCCTTAAGAAGTTCAATTTTAAACGGGTCCTTCCAATAACATCGGCTCATGATACACGTTAAATTATCTAGAATGGTCAGCCTATTTAGCGCAGAACTGGCATTTCCAGGGACTAAAATGCGAACACCACGGATCGTAAGAGATGACGCGCCGTAGATTGTACTTCGGAGACCTTGTCCGCAGAGAAAACGCGTTGCGCCGTCGCTTTATTTCCCAACAACCGCAACGAAGTGCGGATATATCGCGTTACTTGTAATTTCCCGAGTGTCCGGTCTACATGCGCGGTGAAACCGACTCGCGAGGGAGAGGTCAAGAAAATATCCTAACGCGCGAAACAATCCACGGATCTGTAGGTCTCGCGCGTAATTTACATATTACGAGCGCGATTAATCTGACGGTATTATTACGAATTACGTGCAGTTGAGATTCTTAATTGTGCTGTACTTGGGTTTTCCACGACGGCTACGAATTTCGCGGAAAATCAATCGTGTCGTGTTTGCAGCTGAGTGTTCATTAGGCACAAGATTGATATTAATGAAAGAAATAATCTAGTTTTTCTTTTAAACTCAATACACAGTAAAAGTTTTTTTTTCCATCAGAAATTTTTTTTTTTAAACTCTTTTGAAAATTTTGTTAACGCAAGTTCTCAGCGCCTATTGTACCATTAACCTTTTGCTCGAAACATTTTTTTCTGTCTGTTGTACTTTGAGAGTTATGCGCGAAAAAGTGGAAGTGCCAATTTGACTTTGAGGTTAGTTCTCACTTAAAGGGCGATAGGGCCCAAATGAAACACACCGTTGTTCTTGTTTCGAGCCACCATAACAACCCACAAAGTTGCGTTCCAATCGGAGAGTACGGATTCGGGTGTCCCCTTGTCGGTACAGTGTGCATCTGTAACTAGCCATGAACTGAAGAATAAGGCCTGGGCTGGTTACAATATTCGTAGAACATCTCTTTTAATTTCATTCCCCCAATGTATCCCCTTGAAGTGTTACTTGAAATATTAGCAGGCAATTGAGAGTCAGGCCGTATTCATTCGTATTTACAGTGTCTACTTGCCTTAAAACAAAGTCGCAGGGCGAAACTCCATTAGCCGACCTGGCTGACCCCAGCGCGCCTGTTCTACTGCAACGTTTCTCTTCTTTTTAGTTTCCCCCGGGGCAAGGGAGCTCGTATATACGGGGGTCATATCGCGTTACTCGTAATTCCGCTAGTGTGCCCGCCGTATCGAATAGTATATACCAGGAAAGCGCGGAGGAAAGACGCCAGCGCGAGCTGGGAGGGGCAAGAGGATCGCGTAGGTAGCATTAGTCGTTCGATCGGGTTGCTCTTGTTGGTGGCAATGCCGCTTGGATAGCGGAATGTGCGAATTCTTTGGAAAGCAACAGGCTGCTGGTGCGGTTCAGGTGGTGGTTCAGCTGACTGGCCGCGCATGGGGCCAGTAAGCAAACGATCGGGCAGATGTTGAAGAAGGTGAGGGAACTGTGGGCGTCCTTGCCCCGGGGGACAGGGACGCGCAGAGCTTCGAGAGGTACGATTGACCTCTAAAGCGGCGCCGGTGAATACCTATTTTCATCCTCATGTTTCCGACAGACAGCGCAGATTTTACTTTCGTGCGTAACAGGCGAGCAATGTCAAGGCTGCTTGTTTACCTGACTACTTTGATCCGTAATTTAAACACTTGTGTTTTCGGTATGTCTAGTTTAATTTCGTGCGTGTGAATCATGTTGAATTGTTGAAATCAGTGAAATGAATTGACCAGCGTCAGAGTATAATCTTGAAGTACTTAGAAATCCAAACTACCTAAATCACTACTTAATTATAAACCAATTGATGTGAATCTCCTTCTCTCGCCCACGGATGATTATAGCGACCAATATGCGCAAATTTATGTCGAAGGAATGGAATAGGTAGCGCTACTCCATTCAATGAAAGTGCTGATCGATACTCGTGGAACGGAACTCACGCTTGCAGGTGCGTCACTCGTAGGAAGTATTAAGAGGAAAAGTGCTACCAGTGAATCCAGGTCAGAGTAAGCTGCAGAAGTTACAGTTCGGTGATTTAGTAGGCCTTGTTCTCTCGAACGAGTATAACTTGATCAATATTCCTCCACGGAGGAATTCTGAAGACAATAACAAGAGATAGCACAGCAGCTGCCACGACACTGCGGCGATGTTTACTATTGACATTGTCGAGGCCATGATCGATTCGGCATAGATTATTCGTGAACGTTCGGAGCTCTTTATTTATATTACTTCAAAAATGCCACTAAACGAAACCCTTCCAATACTCGTCTAAGTGTTCCTCCATAACAATGACCGGCCATGCTTCCAAGAGCGGTGCACAAAAAATGAAGTGCACTTACGGAAGGAAGACAATGAGAGCTCGTCGGTCTAACGACAGTGTCTGTTACGTCCAATACAGTGTTTCGCCGCGGGGCCAACGCTGAGCTCCTAATGACGATGATGCATGCAGCTGCTCCGCGAGCTTTCATAGATAGGGCGCACGTTTAGCGTAGTCTACGACCTTTGTTACGCACACCAGCGCGTGAATGGTGCTGGTATGATTTCGTATCGACTGGTACACAATAGTGCTCAGCAACGACGAACCTTCTTCCGGGCTTTAAGGCCTATTCCTACGGTGCCGCACCTTTATGTAGCGGATGCGGCTCGTTCCCGTTTCTAGAGTCCAGTTGCGGCAAGACTATGCTCGAGATATGCAATCTGGCCTTATCTCGCGAGTGACCTGAAATTCCACCGACTGATCCCTGATTCTACCTGTCGACGATCTCAGACGGGCTATAGGACCATCGAGTCTCCACGCGATAAACGTAGGATCCGCTGATTCTACAATACGCGTCTCCCTCCGCCCCGGTGCACACGCACATCCTACTAATATACTACGGAGCAGTTTCAGAGACTCGTTATCTGGTAATCGGCGCTGCGGACTCACCTAACGCCTGATAACTGTGTTGGCATCTCTAACGGTATAACTAATTACAATCTGTCGAACGACGCCCGTCAGCGATGTTGTAAAGGATACCGAAGTCTCAAAGCGACGGTCCAGAATATATATGTAATAGATGATAAAATTCGTAGATGGAATTTCTCCTGATATGTGCTTATTTTCTATTTCACCCCGTGTTCAGTTAACGCTTGGAGAACTTTTGCTAACAAGGGGAGGACAGGGTGCGATAGACATCGATTTTGATGAGCCTTGGCACGATGGATCTATGTCGGAAATAAGTAAATAGGTGTCCGAGCGTTTAAGCCAATTGAGATATTTACATGTAAATTATTAAACATTTCATAGTGGCCGTGGGGTTTTAGTGGGTAAAAATCCCACAGTGCCGTGGCGCCCCCGGGGGATTCCTCTCTGGAGGCGTCGGGGTGTCTTTTGAGGATTTCCCCACGTAAAAAAATTACAAATTATTTTTTTTTATACAATTTTTTTTACAATTTTTTTTAACGTTGGAAAATCTTCAAAAGGCACGCCGACGCCTCCAGAGGGGAATTCCCGGGGGCACCAGGGTAGTGTGGGATTCTTACCCACTAAAACCCCACGGCCACTATGAAATGTTTAATAATTTACATGTAAATATCTCAATTGGCTTAAACGCTCGGACACCTATTTACTTATTTCCGACATAGATCCATCGTGCCAAAAAATTTCGGCACATCTCTGTACACGAATTACAGGAGTAGTATGGAAAGTAAAAGCTGGATGGAACTTACCAAGTCAAAGTGACACGTTTGTGTATTTTGTGTATAATTTCTTATAAATGTTGTTAACGTGTGAATATTGTTAATCCCCAATGAAATACATATTTCGTGTTATGTTGTTTCATTGTATTATTCGTATTAAAATATGGTGAACAGTGAGCATTCAGATAAGAAATTCCAATTGTTCTGATATATCATGTGAATAAGCTGCGATTATTAGCAGCATTCTTATGACAGAAATAAAAATCCGGTTGACAGCAGTATGGGCGGTAGTGTTTGCAGTTTCGTGGTGAAAATCAAGGAGACAGGCGGCCGCGTAACGCGCTCCTTGAAATTCGCGTAATGAGCTACGTTGACAATTCAGAATTTCTCGCAACCCATATTCACCAGGCCATTTAAGGATTACCCATTTAAGGTGTTGCACGTGACGCGCTTTATTCGCGCAAACAGCCCGCGCTCTAGGTAAGGGGCCTGCGCCCCGCATTCACCGTAGCCGTTTGGAGCTTGTTGGAACGAATCAGTCGATATTTATACCTCAATCTGACGATCGATAGTGACTGCAGACGACTACAGAATTTAAAAAAAAAACGCACACCAACCATCGCTTCGCTATGCAGTCTCGTTAAAGGCAAAACTATCTAAGCGTTTCCATGTACTTCGGTTGAAGGTTGTGAAATCTGGTTGAATTTAGGGGGTTATGCCTACCTGTGAGGTCTGAAAAAACATGTACATTCGGGAATTTTTGGCGGAAAAGCTTGACGGCTTTTTTACACACACCTTTATGTATTCGAAAGTGTACTTGATAAATTACTTGCAGTAATTTTGGCAATGGAAAGTATAAATAAATACAAGAAATATCGGCGAACTCCGGGCAGCGATTTGTTTCAGTAGTTTGCGGTGACTTAATTGTAAATTGCTTTTTTGCTGTTAAGTTCGCCCCTTTTGCGCGTCTCTGATAAAATCAAAGAATATTATTGTTATTGTGATCGTTATGTATAATTGGACAGTCAAGTTATTAAACTAGATGAATTTGCGAGGCAGCAATTTTACATCGGAAGGATCTATGTAGCTAGATGTTCGCTGTAATCGCCGCGGGGATGATGCAACGAAGTGTCTCGCGATGCTCGCCGATCAACATTGTTCGCGGTTAAGTATCGTCTTTTGAGGAAGTCATACCCGGGGATGGTTGTAGCAGGACTAAGCAGAGCTGCTCCGTGGCGAGATAAGAGGAGGAAGAAGTACTAAGCCGAAGGTCTCGGGACCTTAAGGACAACGGTTCTTAGAAGTGCAAGGCGAACTGTAATCGTTCCCCCAACGGCTGTTGTAGTATACGAATCACTGTTGGCAGAAAAGTAGCAGCCCGCGGGCTCCGCAATTTCCGTAAATACACAGTGAAAACACCATCGCCGAGGTTCTCCCTCGAGTTCGATTCCTTCGGTACACTCGCCGGGCTGGGGCTAAGGCCGAGCAAGACGAAGCTAAAGTTCGGGAAGTGGTCCTGATAGCCTCCTCCGATGAGCGGTCCTAAATAAAGCGTTGCTCTTCGACGTCACCACTCGAACGATTTGCGATTGCTATCCCTGGGATAGCCGTAATATCGTTACCTGCGAATGGAATACAAGTCACGGTGCACTGTTCAAGTCAGAGTGAGAGACACGGAACCGGCAAACAGCTTGAACTGCTGTAACACGGTCCAACCTTTTTCGTGACTCTAAACGCGCGCAAAGCATAAACGTTCAAAACATAGTCGGTTCGGTCGAACCTGCCACCCCATTTCTGCTCTCGGTCCTTCCGCTCCGAACACTCGAGGACCCTCCCGGTGATCTAGAAATGATAATGACTGGAACGGAAGCAACATTTTCTGAAGCTCTGATAGAGCTTCTCTCTCAAGGATGTTCGCGATTAATTTCCCCGAATCACCGCGCAGCTAAAGGGATTGTCGAATGTAAAGTTTTCCGCCGGCCCGGTTGGTCACGATCGTCACGGAAGCCAGCTTCCGTCTCATTGGGCGGGCCAGCGATGCACTTTGCCAGCGACAAGTCCAGCCGGTCGAACGTGCGCCCCGCCGCCGACATTCGACGTACGAACGATAATTTATTCGAAATGGGATGCAAGGCGAGCGATGGAAAGTCGTGCAGCCTGATTGGCGACCGTATGACTTTCTTGGCCGGCGCGCCGCCGCGGCCGCGCGCCGGCTCCGCAGACCGAGAAATCGTTTCTCGGATCAGCAGCGCTGCGAGAGGCGTAAACGAGGGATCCAGACGCCGCGACACGTGGACCGATCCCAGCTCTGAATGAGGGGAAACTTACATCTTTCGTCCGGTGCGACGACACGGAAGGTTAGTCGATCCAGGCCTCTTCGTGGAAGCGTTACATCTCTATCTGAAATTGGCAGTCAGGCTGCACCTATGCCGGCCGAAGATTTACAGCCGATGACTGCAGCAAATTGGATACTATTCCAGCTCCGTTGCCGCTCGCTCTCCCGGGCTGAGAAGCCCTCGATAAGATATAATATATACGACTCCGCGGAAACGTAATTCAAGGTGGTGATTGTTATTTTATTACGCGCCGCGGACGCGAAACGAGGCGAAAGCAGGGAAACGGGAAGCGGTTCGATGGATCGGGGGGTGGTGATCAATCATTCGGCGGGCGACGAGAACGGAAAGAAAACGAGAGGAAGAATTAATCGACGCATAAATGTGGATACCGGTGGAGCGTAGGGGACCTTAATGGCAACACCTCGTGTATCTCTCGAATCGTGTGCCCCGCGCGCACAGAAACATCCATTAGCGGGGATCGTTGTCGTTATGTTGTTACGCGCTCAATTCATCTGGTTTTTGCCGTTGATTGGGCGGGATCACCAGGCGCAAGCAGCAATCCGTGCGAGCCTGAATCCGACTAGCTTGTTCAATCTAGCAGAGCGGAGAAGGACTAATGATGAAGGATACCGCTTTCAGTGCGCGGCAAAACAACCAATCGGGTCGGGAGAGAGGATAAAAAGGTCTGAAATTACTGCCTCTGAGCCGTGGATCGCCTGTCCTGTTCCCCGAGTACCGTGTTCAGGCAAACCACCCTTTCGAGTGACATTAAAACGCCACGCAACACCTAGGGACCATTTTTCCCCCCCCAAAATCAATGAAGGTCTAATCGCGCGTGGTGGAATAATTTCACGATTGGCGGTACTAATGACCGGAATCGCCAGATCGGTAGAAGAGAACTCGTTGCGCGAGACAAGTCGCGGCGATAATGTACGGGGTATTTTTCGAATTGAATTTCACGCCATTTAATGCCGCGGGAACATTAGCATAGCGGCTGGTCGTTGAATGCCTCTTTTTCTGGCTTGTACGCGAAACGCCCGGTGAGATCTTGTCGTGCACCAGCCCCGGCTGCGATGGTGTCTTGAGCACTGACTTCACACGATTAGCATTGTCATTAGCATAAATTGTTTATGGGATCAAAGTGCAGCCACGTCGATGAAAAGGCAACCCCGATACGACCAGGCAGCCTAGTTCATTCAAGGCGCGGAAATGTATATCGATGTGCGCGAACGGCGCGGCGGTTTCGACTCCTATATCTCGCAGTCCTTAATTCGTATTTAATCTGCATGAATAATTCCGCTGCGTGATATACGCATCCTGAACTCGAAGGCCACAGCAAATCGCCAGCTGTGACGTCTTTATCGTTTGGCTGGTATTTTTTTCAGGTATCCTGGAATTACCACTCGCATTGCAGCCTGCCTGCGTTATCTTCGTTGTGGTGAGATAGCCTTGACGGCAAGTTAAAGCACCAGCAAGTGCAAAGCTTTCGTTGCTTAGTAGATGGCGCTGAAGACTTAGGGCTTAGGATCACAGAACATTCCTTAAAGCGAGTAAGAAGCTTGAATTAATATTAATTCGAAAATTAAGACCGCAGGAAAAGTATATACGCATGTGTTAAGGTCTGCGCACACATATCCGTTCCGTGTCAGTTCCGTTCCGGCGTGCCAGTGGTAAGAGGAAGGAGAGGCGTGGAGGACCTATTCTTCTTACCACCGGCACACTGACATGGAACTGACTCGGAACTGACAAGTGTGTTTAGGTTTAGTGTGTTTACCTTTAAGATCTGGGTTAGGTCTGGGTTAGGTCTGGGTTAGACCGTTAGAGTGCAGGATTCAGTGGCGCACCCAGAGGGGGGGAGGTCAAGGGGTCCTGGCGCCCCCTAAAGAAAAAGGAAAAAGGAGATTAATATAGCCACGACTGAAGCAATTCAAGAGCTTCGCAAAAAGAAAAGAAGATTGCATTTTGAAGTTTATTGACCTAATGAAGTTTATTGAATTTGCATTAAAAATATTTCTATCCGTTCAACTCCGCTCTCCCCAAAATTAAATACTCACTGCGCCACTGGCAAGAATATATTTGTCGAACCAAAGTATTGCCATCGTCGTCGTGAAATTCTTGTACACATTATCCTTCTTGAATTAACACGTGCATGAAAAAGTGTGCCGTGCGACCTGCGTGGGATTTATGTTAAATCATTTACTACAAGCGAACATACCCTACGCACAGAATTATTTTCATACAGACGCGACAGGTCCTTAAAAAAAAAAAAAAACAAGCATCAGATAAGGTAAATGTCCCTATTTCTGCTCATGTCCCCATTTCTGCTCATTTCGTATTTTTCTTATTATTATAAGCGTTACGCTTATACTATAGTTGCAACAAAATAATTCCAAATTATTTGAACATTTACACGAGTGTTGCACGAGGTTTGGGCTAATCAAAGTGCAGCATAAGCAAGGAAAAACTTTTAAAACGTGAGACTCATGATTTTTCGATCGTGTTCTAGTTGGTTGTGCTAAGGAGAACAGTGTCACAATTGTGTTCGATAATTGGGCAGAAAATAGTTTTTGCAGTAAAAGTTCTTATTTAATAACAAAAACCAATACCGTATTGTGCTCTGGATTTAGATTTTTTTACTATTTTTAATTTTTTTAAGTAGAAAACAGGTGAGTAGGTTTAGGGTCAAGTGAATCACCGTCATGTTCGCATTTCTACTCACCAAAATTTTAGTAACATAACCTCACAATTCAATGTATGCTGTAACCTCTATTTCTATTCGAAGGCATTTTACTTTATGTCTATCATTTTTTATGCTTTACTGTTGTGCTATAAAACCTCTCCATAGATGATGTAACTTACTTTAACCTGAAAAGGCAACATATTATGTGAGCAGAAATTGGTACAAATGGTGAGTAGAAATACATACATCGCTATTTTTCGTGAGCAGAAATACGGGCATTTATTGCATTGTATTTAATTACAAATTACTAATAGTTCAACATCTTGAAATATATTTCTTAAATAGTTTTCGAATTGGTTGATTTATGATTAAAGAATTAATCAATTATACTGCAACTATTGATCACAAACAAATTTTTTACACTTTCTTTATGACGAGTAACCTCTTAAATGAGCAGAAATTGGGACATTCGCCTTAATACGAGAATTCTATATTATTCGTAAAAGTGATGAATCACGATATTAATTTTTCAGCACTACATTCAACGAGCACGATGCTCCTCCCACATTGCTGAATATTCTTTCCCAACACTCCCGCGTCACACCGCGCAAATGCGTGCCTGTTGATGTATTCACCGTTAGTCATCGCTGCTTCTTCAAACGTGTAAGACATCATGTTAAATAACGAGAGTTGTAGCCACGAGTGGTTTCATCAACTTCTTTTCCACACGTTCCCTAATCAGCCCGCGGTATCACTGATTTTTCCTCGTGCCCGATGCACGATCGCGCCGCAGCGATACGCCGGCAGGGGAGTTCAGACCGGGAGAAATGGCATAATAAGATCGGTTTGCGGCCGCAACGCTCGTCGCTCGAATCGTGACGTCGGGGAAACACGGGATGACGACGCCGTGGGATCGTCCTTGCCTTTGCTCCCGCGGCCCCCATTGTTCCCTCCCCCGGCCGACTCGTTGTTTTGCTCGTAGTAGGTCTGCGAGCGTACGACCATCGAAAGTGCCTTATTTTTTTCCCCCGGGTGCTGTTTAATCGCTCGTCGCCGCCCGGAATTATCCACGCTCGTCTCGTCCACGTTCTCGTCGATACGAGCGAGCCCCGTTTCTCTTCCACCGCCGTTCGAAAGCCCCCGAAGAAAATCGTATCGCGAATTTAATTAGTTGTACCCGAGGCTTGTGTAACGCCGGAGGTCTGTCGAAAGAAATGGAAATCCCGCCGCAAAGAGGATATCCACCTGTTGCGCAAACCTGTGGCAGATGGATTTATTGGCCAGGGGAGACGCAGCATCGAGCTCGATTTATCTCCTGCGGCTGGTTTTAACGGCGAGACAATGCCCCCTTGGAAATCAATATCTGGCCGGATTGTCCACTGCTCGTCGCCGAAACCGCGCCGCGCGTATTCTTCGCGTGAGATATTACGCCGGCTCGCTGGTTACCGAGCCACGAGGCGCGCGTGTTTGGTTAAACGGATAATCGTAGCGTCTGTCATTAGCATGGAATTCGCGGCAAGCCGCCACAAAGGGATTCCCGTTTCGTTTTCCCTCGCACGTGTAGCTGAAACGAAAAGCCGGTCACGAGTAATCCGCCAGCATAATCATCGTGTGCTGGTGTATCGCGGGCGCTATCGCGCGACATCGATTTCGTAAGGCGTTCCCAAGGAGAGGCGCAATCCCACACCTCCTTTGCGCAATTGTTTTGCGCCCGGCGCTCGAAAAATAGAAACGTTGATGATTCAACGCGACGAACGGAACAAACAAAATTGCCAGCTACCGTCCGAAGTAGAAGGGAACCATTGCTACCCGGCAACTCGGTGATCGAGGTCGTCGGATCCCGTGATTAATTCTGCGTATGGTAACGCAGTATGGGTAAATTGAAAGGAAATTCAGGGGAGCAATTCCAAGCTGGGTGTAATGTGATGCTGTTAAGGTAAATGCCCCAATACCTGGACATTTAAGGTACGGCGTACACATATTTGAGAATTTTTCAATTATACAGATCGATTTATATAAAAACGATTTTGCAATTACACGGGGCATCGTGTGTACTTTATCATTAAAAAAAACACACACATATTGTAAGAGTGAATAATTTTGTGAAATATTGAAAATTCATAGACCTTACAATGGCCCAATACTTGGACAGCTTAACTAGTATGTCCCGGCGTCCCGATTTTACTGTCCCATTACATCAGCGCTGCACAAGGAGCTGTTTTCGGCGCCTAGCGGCGAGCAACCCACCTATCTCGTTGCTAAGGTTAGAATCGGTGAGGAGAACTGCAGTAGTGTATGTGCGTGAACGTAGGCTCGTAGCATCAGTAAATATGGCTGGGTTCAAGTCATACCAAATGCACGTACACTACTGCAGTTCTCCTCACTGATTCTAACCTTAGCAACGAAATAGGTGGGTTGCTCGCCGCTAGGCGCCGAAAACAGCTCCTTGTGCAGCGCTGCATTACATGGACACATAATGAAACATCAGCAATTTGGATGTTTTCTAGAGAAATTAAATAAAAAAAACAACACAATAGTTTTTCTTTCTGCATATTTCTTCTGTATAAGTAATTCATTCAAATCAGTAAACAAACTTGAGTAAAAAGAATCTATTATTGAATGACTAATTTTAAGGTTATGTGTATTCGTGTGTAACATCGACTGCTTAGCAAATCAGATAAATCCCATACTAAAATGGTGTAAACCGGACAGTTCAAGAGAATAAATTGTTTTTACGAAAGTGTTACAAATATACCAAATATATATATATATGAATATATTTTACTAAATATTTGAATAATTGAATAAAATAGTTCTTTTTTGGATAAAGCGAATATTAAATGTACTAATCAGTATTATTTGCACCAGTGTCCAGCTACTGGGACGTGTCCACGTATTGGGTCTTTTACCTTATAAGAAAAATTTCGGAGCGTCTTGCAGGCGGCGTTTAGAGCTATTCCACGTGAAATCGCACAACATTTCACCTCGTGATCAGCGATTTGCTTCAAACTTGCTTTGTTCCAAACTTTTGCGAGATTATAATCTTTTAGCGCGAACGGTTTGCAAGAAAAAGGACAAAGGTAAAGTTCGAGATCTGTTTTTTCGGGCAGTCTTTAAGGAGTGATTAACTTAAGCGCATGCTTTTCTTTAGAATTTGTTGGATACCTTGGATAGATTTTTCTTTCAGTGACTCCCCATCGATTTTATGTATTTAGGTACTTTACATTGCAGATATTAATTACGCTAAAGAAGAGTAACAAGCATTAATAGCGAAATGTCGTGGGAAATTAAAGATATAAGTGTCAAGGAAATGAAGATATATTTTTACAATAACGTTAGCTTCGGTAAGTTGTTACAAAGGTAGGGTAAGACCGCGAGGTCCTCCTTCGGCAGTTTATGACGCTCGGGGGATCCTGGGCGGTCCCGCCGAGCGTACACCGCCGGAAAACTTCATTTTGTTCTCTGTATGTTCCCGAAATCGCTCTCGTCTTTTTGAAAAGCTCAATTTACAGTGCAGACTTAAAAAAATCCAGAAGTATTTTTTGCAAACCGATCCGAGGGGAGGATGAATGTCAAATCAGAGATCAAAAGTGGAATGTGGAATATTGTTATGTATAGTAATAATAATTGAAGAATGTCTTACGATATTCAGAAAAGCGTTCCTTTCACTTTTAAATGACTGTAGGTAAATAGTATTCACTAAATACAAAATGCTATCTTAAACTGAAATCTATATATCGAAGGTGAACCCCGTGATGACACACTAAATTTCAGAAAAACTTTAAAAAATTACAACCTTTTTTTATGTTTCTATTTCACTATATAGGAAATGTTTATAAGCTGGGATGAACCAGTTTTTCGGAAAGAGTAACGTCACGGGGGTGGAATTTTGAGACTGCTCTCAAGAAACGTAATGTTACGGAGTTAAGGGGTCTTAAGGGGTTACACCTAGTCAGGAGGCCGAAAAAAAGCGAATGTTTGCGAATTTTTTTTGGAAAAACGGAAGCACATATTTTCACAGAACTTGTTGCACTTTAAAGAGCAACATTTAAAGAAGATTGAACAATTTTTTCGTAAAAAAATATTTATGTGTATAATAAAGTTACAACCGATATCCAAGAAGGCTTTTTTAAAAAGTTGTTTTGCGGTGAGCACTGCAACTCGGAACCAGATTATCGAAAATCAAAAAACAAAAAAGATTTCGTTAGTATATTAATGTATCTATCGACTGACGGAGGGGGAATTTTCGAAATATTAATTTAGAATAAAATGGCGGCTATTTAAAGTTTGAAGTCCTGATTTTCGCGCGAAAAACGGCCATTTTTCGTTAATAAAATCGAAAATATACATTAAAAAAAAAGGCGCACGATAGTCAATTGATTTTTATATAAAAAATAAGCACACAAAATTATAGAAAGATTGGTGCAGTGGTTGTTGAGATATCTTACTCACCGTTTTTAACAAGGCTTCTTGGATGTCGTTGTAGTTTTATTATAAACGTAAATATTTTCTACAAAAAAATTACCAAATGTTCTTTAAATTTTTGCTCTTTTAAGTGCAAAAAGTTCCATAAAAATATATGCTTCCGCTTGTTAAAAAAAATTCACAAACCGTCTGACTAGGTATAAAACCTTAAGGTGGGATTCTCGTCTAACAGACCCAAAAGTAACTGATATTTAAGATTTTTTTTAAAGAAACTGTTGGTCATATTGGATTAAACTCTTTTGGGATATAAGGAGGCATCTTTGAAATTGGAGAAAATATTTTTTTTATGTCGATCCTTCTTATTATTTATTAATTATTGTGGAATCTTGTCCACCTCTTCGACGATATAACCCCTGCTGGCGGGATGTGTAGCACCTACCACAGTCATCTGCTTGCAAAAAAAAAATATAAGATTATTAAAGTTTGCGCTGGGACTGGTTCACTTTAAAGAAAAAAAGGGAAAAATTGAAAGAGTTATAGCGTTTGAAAGAAAAAGTAACTTTTTCCTCAGACAAATGTTTCATATTAATCTTTATATCGACGAAAAAAGTATTCTAAATAAAAACTAGAATTAAATTTTTTCTATCCCAAAAGAGTTTGTTGCAATATTAACAATAGTTTTCTAAAATAAGAATTCATAAATTTCGCGGGCTGTTACACGAAAATCCCCCCTTTAGGGGTTAATATCTTGCAAACCGTTAGCGTTCGGTGGCAATAATTTTGCACAAATTAGTTTCCCGATATTATCAACAAGTGGTGCAAGTTTGAAAGCAATCTGCGGCTAGGTGTGAGGTGAAAATGTTGTGCGATTCGACGTGGGACAGCTCGTGAATCAGATTCAGTGGCGCGGTTTCCCTTTCTTCGGGCCCTCCCCTAGCCGATTTCGAAGTTTCTCAAGGGGGACCAGAGTGAAGTGAAGCCGCCACCGGCGCGATGGGAACCGCGAGATAGCCCCCCGCACATTGATTTTCAAGAACACCAAATTGCAGGAAGCGAGAGGTCAGATCGGCCCGGCGGCGGTACGGGCGCAGGCCGTGGGGAACGGCCGAACGTACAACTCTAGGGAGGATGCACCTGTGCACCTACAACCGGCTCGCCCCGCTCGACCTCGTCTTGCCGCCGAAGAACGCGAGACTTCCGGGAGCACTTCGTGAGTAGAAAATTTTTCCGCCGACCTGCCCGCTGGCCAACCGGCCAGCCGACCGCGCAGCGCCCCTTCATTCGCTCTGACTTGAAATTGTGACAAACGACATCGCTCAGCGAATTTAACGAGCTACGACGCTCCGCGCGCCTTATAGAGCTTGTTCGGCGCGGGGAAGCTTTATTACGACGAACCTCCAAAGCTTGGAATTTCGAGCTTCAACTGCTTGAGGAACGAAGAAGGTTGCTTGAGACGCAGGACGTTCTTAAACCGAGGTGAAGAATTCTTCTAATCCGTCTTCATCGTTGTACGGATGAAGGATCCACCGACGCTTTCACGATCATTCAAATCGTAATTAGATAAAGAAGTGCTGTAAAAGCAACGTCATCTTTTTACTGCGACGAGTTCTCATATATGGACGAACGCATGAGGACTATTGGAAACAGGACATTACCATTAAATTATTGAGATTCATGTTCTCTAACGAATGCCTGAGAAACCGTTTATACATAGTTGCTCGTAGGAAAATGAAACGAAGCCAATCATGGGTATTATTCATTTACATTTTCGTTTAATAAACACTGGCTGACATTCGCGCGGTGCATCTGAATCGATGCAAAAGCAAATCGAGAGCAGGATCGGCCAGCGAGGGCGCCTGAGTGGAAGGGTACGCGGCCGAGTGGAGGAGGTCAGATGAGGTTGCTGGTGTTGTGTGGCGAAAGTGTACATAATATGCCCGCCCTAACCGCGCTATAGATTGCGGCGCGCGTGCTACCACCACCAGCTATCTAATTGCATTAGCCAGCACGAATGGCAGCCACGATACGAGTGACACCGATTTACTAGACTTCAGCGTCGATAGGATCTTGGCCGATTTCGCAAACCGTGCTACTTCCTATCCAAACTCGGGCCATTTTCAGACGGCGTCGGATCACGATTCCCATATCGTACCCCCGGTCCCGGGCTAATAAAGCACGAACATGGTCAATGATAATAGACGAATAGCAGTGGTGAGCTTATAAATCGTCAAGATTGCCATTCGCAACACTCTGTGTTTGATGGGTACACACCTAATAATTTTATACTCCTTACCCTCAGTATGTGAAACTCTGAACGAAACTCGAAAAATGATTTGAATTAGCTAACTTTCCGTGTTGATCCCACAGTCAAGTTTGCAGTACAGTTTGTGTTGGAATTAAGCTGATTCTAGCAAAGTAATAGATCAGTGGAACAATCCAGGATTGGCAGTTCGCCAGAAGGAAGATATTAAGTAATATTTGAAATAAACAAACTCCTACCAGTAATTAATAAATTACCGCGTACACTGGCCTTGCATAACCGTAAGAATTAGAACAATGTCGCGCGAGTTCCAGCGTCCGAAGAGAGGAAAAGGGAATCCCCCTGCGTGATCAGCGAGACACACTTATGAAAGTGAACGTTATAACCGGCAATTATCGGAACAATCCTCTAATTACTCGCCTCGCTTTCCATTACCCTAACGAACTAATTTACTTCTTCTACAATGCTCGGATCGCTCGCGGGGCATAGGCAGAGGGGGCGCGAAGGTACACGAAACGAGCCGGCGAGGAGCAAGGAGAAAAGAAAAGGAGGTGTTCAGACGCACGCGTACACACGGGTGTGTGGCTCTCTTGGGAACCCGACGCGGAGCACGTCCTTGACCGGGTCTATCGTGTGACCGATCTCCGTACATCACAATGCTCCTGCCCCTTTCCTCGTGCACCTTCTCCGGTACCATCGCCGACCCTCTACCTGGCCCCTTAACCGCACTCCCCTACGGCCAGCTTATTCTGTTTGAGCGCAACCCTGCAAGCGCTCGACGCTGCCGTTCGCCGGAGACAATGCGGTTACCTTTCCATCTGCGCTCGATTTTCTTCGCGATCGCTGGCCGTATCGATTAATCGCGACGAAGGTGGGAAGCAGAAAAGAGGTTGATCGATTTCACGTCCGAGATACGAGGTGCCGTTTAATGATCCACATGCCTATCCGGCGAATAGAGAGATGGCGACGCTACGTTGTCAAGATATAGATATTGCAGCAGGTTGGCTGGCGATGACCATGCTGAACACTCGTATCCCTCTTTACTACCGAGGTACCATTATCTGGCACTGACGCCCGTAACCCGTGCGCTGCAAAGTGTTTCCTGGAACGTACTGCGTAGTGAACGAAGATAGGGTCATCAGAGAAACGAGGTCGATGTTTACAAAAACACGGCCCCGAACCCGACCAAGGCATAACGACGCGTATCAGAGGAGGGAAGAAGGATAGCCGGCGCGGGGCAGTTAACGCGCCGCGCAATTTGCAGGATATTCGTGTAATTAGAGTGCGAATGGATGATCCGTGGCTTATTTTTCTCCTCCGTCGGGTACGCGCACGAATGAGAGCCGCTGTCCATAGTTAAAATAGTGGGAGTAAACTGGGAGTAGTGCGGCCAGTGCAGCCACAGTGGAGCGGTGAGGGAGCGTAGCTGAGACAATGGAGCATTAAAGCCACGGCGTGGTTTTCTAGACAGGAAATTACAGGGATCACGCGGAGATTGACAGAAAAACGGCCCTGGCGAGCTCGTAGATAGCGACTGGTGCGCGAGCGCGCATGATAAACCCCCGTTCCTGTTTCCTCTCCGAGGTTTCAGCACACGTGAGAACAAACCCTCCAGGTTTGTGTCACCATTTTTCCGAGGAGAGGCCTCGGCGCGTTCCTTAAACCTTTTAACAGTTTCGTCCGAATAATAGTTATCCGGCTTTAAATTATACACACTCGCGGAGCCGTCCGGCAAGAAAAATAGCATCTTCATCCTATTACCGGGAAGATAAGTCACTATTATTGTCTGATCCGCGAACAGGTGTACAGCTATTTCTAGACCAGGAACTGTGCAAGGAATTGCGAGGAAGTTCGATAAGTAAATCCTCGTGGCAGTAGGGTCGTTCAAGGTCACAGGCAAGTCGAACATGCCGACTGCCGACGTGCCGTGTAGAATTCGTGCCGAGACCTAGCAGTGATGTAGTTTCATCCTTCATGTGGATCGTGCTCGTCCACTTTGGGTGATCTCCACGCTTGATTCTCTAACAGCGCTGCTAGAATGCAACCCAGGGCTGCATCTTTGCGCCGTCGAGACGCAACATTATTGCCGCGAATTTTCACAATGAAACGCTCCACTCTCGGGCGTGCGATAAATTTACAGCGAACTTTAAATCATTCCGCCGATTTAACGGTCAGCTGTAATTTCAGAGCGGGACGTCGGTCTGCAGATTGCAACAATTAAATTTTTTCCCCACTAGCCGGCTCTTCGGGGCCTTCAAATTTCCTTGGACGCGGTTTAAAAGTTAGCAGAGGGGGGAACGTAATTCGTCAAAGTTTAATCAGCAACCCGGAGCGAAAGATAGAGCTGGAGTGCTTAAAATTGGCATCTAGGGACAGCGACTCCGTGCGAGCGCGATTTCTGTGTAAGGAATAAGATCAGTCCGCAGAGGAATCGGGGCAACGGGGAGAAGGTACCTGTCCGCGTTGCAGGATCTTGATCCCCGAAGGATCTTAGCGCAGAGCTCAACTATCTTACACGAAACGTTCGATGACGTACGGCGTCGTGGCTATCCATTACCAGGGGGACGATAAATTCACCCTCGCCAGGGTTGACCGGGTGAACCTGAGGAGCAGCATGTCGTACTCTTCTCGATTCCGCCGAGTGGTGGGTCTCTCGGCTAATAAAGAAGGCGAGGGGGAGATGGCGCAGGGTGCAGAGAGGGGATCAAGCGGGATATTGGCAACATTAAGTATAAATGCAACCTACCGAGATTTATGTCTGCTGAGGAGAGGAGAGAGCGCCGGCGAGAAGAAGAAGACTATGAGAAGGAGGAGAAAGAGGATGGTCGTGGCGAGCAGAAGGGATGAGGTCGCCGCGAGGCGTAGCGGAGACCACACGGAGAGCCGAGCTTGCTCGTGGCTCGTGGGGGGCCCTTCCTTCCACTTTCCTCCAGCTCTCTTGCCAAGACTTTACTCTCCCTTACCCCTTTTCTTGCTTGGCCGCGACTTTTCTTCGTAATGGTATCGGGGGATCCAGTGAAATCGCAACGATTCAACCCGGTACCTGTTTTACCCTCTCGAGTCACCACCCTAATCTTTCGTCGCTTTGCCTCGCGTTATCTACTAATCGTTTACCCAAGGACCTACGTTCTCAGATAGACACCCAACCATTAATGCCAACGACACATGGAATGTCTAGGCAGCCACTCGTTTCAGTAGGTACTGATCATGAGCGATTTATTTTTCAACGATTTAAAGTATCTAGTAGATTGAAAACAAGAAAATTGTTTAATTGGCAGTTGCTTTGAAAGTTCTACTCGTCGACGATACTTTCGTTAATACAATCCGCAGAATGTACTGGACTTTGTCCATAAGTTACTATAACGTTTGTGATGTCAACGGGGATAATTAGTTGGCCATGACAGACATAATCGTTAGTTGGAGAATTTGTAGGGAGATATCTTACTGTTCTCTCGTAATGCCTCCTATTAACGGAACCGTTTATGATGCTTCTGCGAATGGCATCGCTCTGCTTCCGGGCCGTAACAGAATGGGCTCGAAATTATTTCCTCCGAATGAGCGCTTAATGTGGCAAATTGGCCATCTTCTATCCTGTGATTTCGACAGGCGGACGAACGGCAAGATGCGCCGTAAAACAGTCCTATCACGGTCGACATCGTACGCCAGCATTTCAAGACCGAGAATATCATTAGCAAGCGACTACTCGATCCTCTCTATTTTCATTTCTGTTTTACTATTTGCCTTCGAATCTGCTCGCTCCATTCAATTGATGATGATGACGGACTCCGTGTATGTTTAAGGCCACGAGACGTCCAGCCTCTTGATAGGTACTCAGCATAAAGTCTGTTAATAAATTCTGGATACATCTGTACGTAGTAAGAGTGCCTGCAAACGTGAGAGGGTATATTTCTTTTCAGCGAATAAAAATATAAACGTTTGACACCATCGAAAACTTTATATTTTTCTAAAGATCTGAGTGCTTGTTCTATAAATGTTATTATTACAGCGGAAGGAAATTATACTGGTGGAAGAGGAAAATTGCCCTTAGTTTTTCCGCCAACATTGGAAGCCGTAAAGATAACCTGCCGCTCGTGCACGCGTACGCATGTGTGCGATGTTACGCAATAGTTGTAGATATTGCGTCTGGTGATGCCTGCTTAAAACATCAGGAACCAGAGAACGCGATCGTTTTGCGGGACAGGAACCGGTTTCCATGCCGATAGTAGCGATACTACGTACATATTCAATATCCCTCCACGACCCTCTCTCATCGTCGTTTAATTTATCACACGAAGGGAAAGCTGGAAAATGTACCGTAATCTGCCTGACGCATCAACGGATCCTTGAATATCCCAGCGTGAGGAATCGCTCGGCCGTTTTCCGCATATCCCCGCGTTAACGCGACAGGGGCAAAAAGAAATTGCTAAAATTTCTTCGCCCCGGCCGTCCGCTCCCGTTCGACTTCAACGCGTACACGCATGATCCGCGATGAAGACATTTAATGGAGCCCATCAGCGATCAAGATACCGGCAGGCACTCCTAGCGGAAGCACTTCAAAAACCGATCGGCCCGTCTCCGCGAGCACGGTCGCAAGCTCTCGCAGCCGTGAGGAAAACATTCCTCATCCCAGCCACGGGGAGACGTTTCTTCCGTTATAATGCACTGGGATCCCGCCCGGTTTTTCTCCTTCGGCGAGGCAATGCCGAGCGCGAGCGGTATCTCTCTCTCTCTGAGCGAGGCTACTTAACAACGACCGTTTTAGCGTGCAGCAACACGAGCCTGCATACCCGCGGCCGTATCAATTAGATTAGAGGATTTATTCGCGGTTATGCCGGGCACAAAGTTCTGTATCGGTATGCCCACTCGGCCGGTACCTGCTGCAATACGATCGTGCACGCTCGAGTGTGCCGCGGCGTGGTGTGGTGTGATGTGGTGTGGTTGAACCGCCGGTACGTGCCAGTATCTTATTAGGGAAAGGCCTCTGCGAACCTACCCCTTCCCCGCTACCCCGTTGTCCTCCTCCAATGACCTCCTCCTCCACCTCCCTCCTTCACCCTGTTCCGTACGCGTAGAAGAACGGCACGTACCTAAGCTAAGGAAAACATGGAAGGAGCGTGTGTGGAAGGTATGCAATCATGTCATTACACCAGGCCGTCGGGCGCGGGGAAGGGAGACGGTCGCGGGCAGACACACCACCGGTAGTTATTTATATGGGACACCGTGATCCTCTAGCGATGTTTCCCGACAGGGCGGACTCTCTCGGGGACGTTTCCTTGCGAACCTTCCTCATATCGCTGTCCACGCTTCTTACAGAAAGATGGACGGCGGATATGAATTTTGTGAACCTGATTCAGCAACGTGCTTTCTTCGTGCTCTTTTTGATACGTTGGACTATAGATTGCGAGATGTACGTACACGGTAATACTGTGGAGTAATTCTTTCGTGTGGCCGATGCGTGCGATGGGTTCTTTATTTAAAAAGAAGAGTACTTGTGAGACTCTTTTGTTACGATAGGTCCAGACGTTGCCTGATAGACGCAACCAGTGGCGGCCTGGCCAGGGTGTCAGCTTGCCCAACGGCAAGTGGGCCCTGCGGGCCCACTCGAACATCAGGCACTATGTTAAAAATGGTAATGACCTCTTAGTAGCTTGAAAATAAAATCGAGGTTCAAATATTATTAGGGTAAAGAGTACAATGGTTGGCCACTTAAGTAAGAGTGTCACATAAATAATGAATTATAAGTGTGAATTTAGTAAATTTGCATTGGACATCAATATAAATAAGTAAAAAAAAGTCCTAATAATCTAAAAATAAATGGAGTTTATTTAAAAAAAAAGCAAGAATTTATAAAAATATACAAAAAATGTGTTGACTACGAAAAAATATAGTTATTGGCATGGTCACGACAGTAGTTGTCCGATCGGTTCGACAGTGATTGGCCGCTATTTGACACATAATATAACCTAAAAGAAAATGTTATATGATTTGATGATAGAAATGGGATTAAAATTAATCAATAAAAAATGGATATATCTTATGTCTTTTTGCATATTTTATAGTGGGGTAATTCAGTTCTACTAAAAAATTCAAAATTTTTACAATTTATCTACTAGGAAAGCACAATTTCAATTTTAACTTCAATTTACTTAAATAAATTCTGTAATCAAATTAAATTTGAATAATCTAATTAATTCAATCAAATTTCATTTTTAATTCCAATTTAATTAAATAAATTTAATAATCAAATTCAATTTGAATACACCAATTAAAATTCAAATCACAGGAAACTTAAAATATAACTATACAATGTAACATACCTAATTGTACTTCTTCTTTTTATTTAATTATACTATAATTATATAAATGTTGAATCTTTCTTACAAATGACCGTTTCAGTACCGCTAATGAATAGGGGGCCAATAACCGTTTTACCGTTACTAAGGTTATAAAACAATCATCGGCCGCCCGGCCAATTATTGCCATTCAACATTATTCATATGATAGTTGTTGGCCCCCTGTATTTTTCATAATATATGTATAATTTTAACAAATAAATAATTCTTTTATAAAGTTTCAACTTTTATTTATCGATATATACCGAATATGAGAGATATACATATCATAAATACATTAAACTATTCGTAAACTTTTAACTGTACTCTTATGGTTTTTTGATTAAATGGCTGTAATTTCCAAGCTTCAAAGCCGAGTCATCCTATTTGCTTTTATATATAATCACAGTATATAGTGAGTGGAGAAATGTTGATTACATCCGAAGCAAGAAAGTACAAAGAATATGAATATGTTCATTAAAAAAGGCATAACATTGGTATTTCTTTATATTCATTTATTTCTCAAAATATGGCCAATCATTGTCAGGTGGCCAACCACTGTACTCTTTACCCTACTGTGGGCAACTAAAATCTACAATTTAACAAACTCACTTTTACACTAAGAAGGGAACACCGCAAACCCGCACTCGCCGATTGGAACGCAACTTTGTGGGCTTATAGAGTGACTCGAAACAAGAACAACGGTGTGTTTCATTCGGGCCCTATCGCTCTTTAAGTGAAAACTAACCTCAAAGTCAAATAGGAACTTCCACTTTTTCGCGTATAACTCCCAAACTACAACAGACTGAAAAAAATGTTATAAACCAAAGTTTAGTGGTGCAATGAGCACTGCAAACTTACGTTAAGAAAATTTTGAAAAAAGTTGTTTTTTGTTCAAGTGTTTCTTTTAAAACTCTTTTCAAAATTTGGTTAACGTAAGTTTGCAGTGCTCATTGTACCATTAAACTTTTGTTCGAAACATTTGTTTCTGTCTGTTGTAGTTTGGGAGTGATACGCGAAACAGTGGAAGTGCCTATTTGACACTGAGGTTAGTTTTCACCTCCTTAAAGGCTTCGATAGCGTTCCCATTTCGAGTCTATAAACCACCTATCTTTACTAAATCCACTGTCAGTCTTTACACGACGGAGCAGTTTCATAAATTTGCTGGATCGCAGCAAGCAGATCCCACGGTACAAACGAGTGTATGCAAAAGAAATAAGTAGCTAACATCGCTGACAGCGTGCCTTTGCGCCAGCTAGGTAATGTCTTTAAGAGATCAACATTTTACAACTAAATAGGAAGAAGCAATGAAGCGTGCTGGTCTGTTACGACCACGTAAATATTCCACCTTCGGATGAGCGACGGCTATACGCACGTTTCATCGCGCGAAGATGCGCGCATGCTGGAATGCTGGACTGCCGCAAGAAAAATCCTCGGCGCATCCGTTACGGAAAACGAGCATTCCTGCGGACAAACAAATTGACCGATACCAGCGACAGGTACCCACAGCTTGTAATTAATGTCCACGAAAGGACGATCGTTGGCGGAGGAAGCGATTTGTTATCGAGGCCCGTTATCGCGCGCTACCACTTCCTCAATATAATTGAATTAATAGAATCGAGACATGGCCACGGCCGCGAGATATATCAGCCGTGGATGGGCGCGAACGCGTCGCGGTGTCTGTCGCTGGGTCGCGCCAACAAGAATCCAGCAAGCCGTTTAATGCCGCCGCAGATCGACAAATTAAGGCGAACAGATCCAGCTACCGATACTGCGAACAGGGATACGCCGATAGACGTGTATGAAGAAGCGCGAACATTCGACTGTGTGCTTGGAAAATATTATCCAATAGCGTGTACACTGTTGGGGATATTGCTGGCATCTGTTAGTTAGCGTCCGCGAGCCTCCTGACATCTAGCCGAAGCGTTTCTTCCTGTTGTTACGTGGCAAAGCGGGAGGATAATGAAATTACTCGAATGATATCACGAGTCGAAGATTTATTTATTACTAGGTCTTCTTTGAACGAAGCTATTTTAGGAATCACACGCTGGCACCCAGCGTTTTATCGTTTCTCATAAGGGGACCGCGCGAAGTGTTACACAGTGATTTTCATGAAAATTAGTTAGTGTACATAATTTACGAGGAATTTAACAATAAAAATCCGCTCGTCGGATGAATCTCTAGGACCCAGAACTCCAACGATATGTCAAATAGCGCGGTGGGCATGGCGAGTTCGTAAAATCGGTGGAGCGTTAAGGTAAACATGTTTCGAGGGTCGTCACTTGTCACACATGAATTGACAGAAATATGAAAAGATAACGATCCGATGCCTCAATCAGAGCCGCTACATCAGTCGGTGCTGCAGTTCGATGATTTAATTTACGGCCTCGCTATACCTTTCCCACGTACTACATATACCAACTTTGTAACCGAATGGGTCGGATTCGAATCCCGTTGGCCATACTATTTTTTCCTCACACTCTATCCCAGTTTACGTACAAACTAATTAAGTCCTTATCCAGGGGCGGATTTGTATAGTATAAGCTATTTAACTAGGCTGAACGCAATCGAACGAGGCAGCAAAATGTTTTTGCCTGTACCTTTTTATTTCTTTATCGACAATAATAACATCAGGGTTGCCAGGGATTCTTTGTGGCCAAACACCTACAGGGGTGGTGGTAATGAATGCGTGAACTGACGCTAGCGCCAAGGCGGCCAAGTGGCCCCAACGCGAAGCCAACCAGCGTCGACAGTCTATTTCCCGGCGACGCTGGTTGGCAGTGGTTGGCTTCGCGTTGGGGCCACTTGGCCGCCTTGGCGCTAGCGTCAGTTCACGCACACATTACCACCACTCCTGTAGGTGTTTGGCCACAAAGAATCCCTGGCAACCCTGAATAGCATAGATTTCCGTTGTAAAATAAAATGTTTATCCATTTTCTCTAACGCCGAGAAGTGAAGGGTGATCTTCAAACACAGAGGCTCGAGACAACTTTGAAAACAAATTACTTTATCTCATGCAGCAAATTAGCAATAACTTAATTTTAAAATTGTGTCAACTCTTTTAAATTAAAGTATTTGACGATGTTTCGCGGAAAGAGCAGCAGACGCTTGTTACCCCACTAAAAAAATCCCTTAAAACGCTGGGTATTTGCAAATCAAGGAGCAGTTCCAGTTCAAATCTGGTGCAAAATCGAAACTGTCCGTTTAATCCGCAACAGATTGAGATTACTGTATCTCTGAAACGAAGTCTCTCTTAGAACCCGTCTTCAGCGCTTACTCTTGCGCGATACCCATTCACCGCAGCTATTTGCCTGAATCCTTAAAGATAAATCACCCCCTACGTGAGTTTTTTTAATAGCAATCTGATAATTGAATGCTGAAACGCATCGAAACCCTGGTTTAAATTCATAAAACTGGCGATAGGCACGCCAACCGTCAACGGCTTCAGATACTTTCGAACCTGCTACACCTATCGCACGGCAAATACCGTTTGTACGCCCGTTGTCCATTGAATATCGCCAGGCTCTGTTCTGCCAGAGACGTAAAGGCCACAATTTCTGTATAATACGTGGAATCAGTGTACCGCATCGATTATAGTGCTGTTTGCAGAATGACGGAATGAAGATTGACGGATAAAGGAGGGAGCCGCGGCTGGCGGAGCGCGTGCCCTATTTTATTAAATTGGACAAAAAGTCCCCGGCATCGTCCGCGAAATGCAAAACCGTTTTCACAAAACGTCGCGTGCACGCGCCCGACGCTAGACGAATGCACGATGCATGCACTCGAGCGTGAGATGCGTTGTGCGTCGTTGCACCTACACAGTCGCGGGACCGCGGAGCCACGGGCACGCACGAAATGCACGGACGAGAGCTACACACGCGGGGCAGAGCCGCGTAAACGCGAAGGCAGATAGATAGGGATACGGCAGGAAATGATTTGTGTTGTATCTCTTCGTCCGGCCGAACAATACCACCATGACTCATCCTCTGTGAGCCGATACTACGAAATGGACTCTAAAATAAATCCACGCCTCCGGTGTGTGCGTGATTTACAACGAGAACACTGCGGTTTCGCATGAAATTCCTTTGCTGCAAGCTCCAGCGTTTAGACAGGAGTGCTTTCTAAGGGTATCGCAAGGGGCGGAAATAATCAGTGTTAAGAAGGAAAGTGTTCGGGATTTTGAAGATGCGTAATACTCGTGACGCGAACAAGTCGCGCGTAGTTTGCGCAGTTTGCGCAGTTTCGGAAGTCAACCCAGACAAAATGATTGCTCAAACTTCGGGTGCTCAACGATCTGAAATTGAGTAAATGTTATTTCTATTGGGTTTCTATGTTTTTAATGGGTTATTTGATGGTGAGTAGTATAATTAATATTATTTTAAATTTTTTGCAGTTTCAATTTTTTAAGCGTAAAATGGAACTGTGGCTTGTTGTTCTGTGGGTTGGTAATATTTTGCACAATAAAGATTACAAAATTACGAGATCCGTTCTGTGTTCAACTAACTTTTTGTCATTTTTGAGGTTAGGCTTCTGCATAACTTGTCCCAATTTTCTGACACAGTAACTCGTAGGTATGGTTTATTTTTTATTTGCCCTTACTCGCCAAGTCTTGAAGATAAGTAAAATCATGGATGATTATACGTTTATAACACTTTTGTGTGCCTTTACAGTATTCGAGAAATGAATAAAAACACTTGTTAAGGGGTCTCCCTACCTCAGCGATGCCCCGATGGGCGGCCCGAGAGTACGAGCATCCATCGCACTTTCCAAAGCTCGCGTGGAAGGGGGTCTCGAAACCAATGAAGTTGCAGGCATGTAACGGATGAGGAAAACTCTAGTAGTGTGCGTGTAGGCTCGTAGCCTGAAATCAGCATGTAACCGTTACATGCTGATTTCATTGCGATTAAATTGATTTGACTTCTGGTTATAGGCTGATTTCAAATCGTTTGGATTTGCGGTTATGGGTTCTATTTTTTGATGACAGGATAATTTTTTAAACCCTGGGGGGGGTTTCTTTTTCTTCATAATTTTGTATTGTCGTCCAAACTACGTATGCCTGCCCAGTTTCAAGTCTATTGGATAGTTGGAAGTGGGTTAAAATTGAGTTTCTAGATTTGAACTGAACAAACATACATACAAACAAACAGAGTTGGGCAAAATGTAATTTAATTACATCTTACAAATTACGATTAAACTGTAATTGTGTAGTTGATTACACATTATTTTTTGTAATCGTTCATTTAGGTAGTTGACGAAACCAAATGGTGAACTACCTAAATTAACGATTACAGAAAATAATGTTTAATCAACTACACAATTACAGTTTAATCGTAATTTGTAAGATGTAATTAGATTACATTTTGCCCAACTCTGCAAACAAACACACAAACAGAGGATTGAAGCTGAATAAAAATCGTTTAATAAGAAACTTTTTGTTAATCAGAGGTGTAAGTGGGAATGTTCAAGTCTATTTCGTCCAATTACATAATAATTATTATTATTATTATTATTTATTTATTTATAAACGGACCGAAGCCCTCTTTACATAAATATTTAGACGAAAAGAAAAAGAACTTAACCTAATATTACAAAAGATAGACATGCACAAAAACGATAATATTATTGTTTAATCATTAGTCAATTCCTGTTTATTTTCCCAATTCCTAAAATGTAGAACACTGGGGCTCCAAGAGTCCCAGTCATATAAACCTACGGGTACGAGCCTACGCGCACACTACTAGAGTTTTCCTCATCCGTTACATGCCTGCAACTTCATTGGTTTCGAGACCCCCTTCCACGCGAGCTTTGGAAAATGCGATGGATGCTCGTACTCTCGGGCCGCCCATCGGGGCATCGCTGCCCTACCTTGACGAACGAAAAATGATGCGAACTTTGGGAATTTTTTAAAACAAAAGCATTAAATATATTTGCTCCCAGTTTTGTGGCTTCATTTGTCGATCTTTAGAGAATATGAAAAAAAAATTGTATGCAAAAATAGTGGTTATATCCGGAGTTACAGTGCTTCAAATAGAGCGCCTTAGGCCGGGTACACACTTGAGCAGGAACGCGAACGGGGCAAGCCGGGGCAGAATAAGCATGCAAGTGTTACACGTCGGTGAACTACACGAATGTTCAACAATTGCATGCTCGTTCTGCCTCGGCTTTCCTCGTTCGCGTTCGTGCGCAAGTCTGTACCCGGCCTTACAAAAATCATATGCGCATTGTTAGCATAAAATCAGCCTTTGTAGTTTTCTGAAATAGAAAATTTAAATTTTTGTGTAATCTGTACGAGTGTGGCTATCGCCTGAACTAGATTAAATGAGAAATAGTGAAAATTAAAAAAAAAAAAATTAGCTTGTTTTTTAAGTCGCAAAAGTCTAATTTTGCCTAAACCGACTTAGTTTTAGTAAAGCGAGAATGGGACATCTACCGAAGATATACATATACCAAGTTTGAAGTAAATCGGGTGATTGGTTTTTGAGATACCATGCCAACCAATTCGAGAAACGTGATTTTGAGAAAAACGCGTTTAAAGTTTTAGGTAGCTTCAAGGTAGTAGGGAGACCCCTTAAAGTATTCCATTAAAAGGCTGATAACTTGCTTGCTTCCGTACAATATTAGGTTTACATATACTTTCTATTTGCATACTCAATTTTACGAGCAATCCCAAATAAGCTAGGTGGAGTTGTTGGATTAGTTATATCAATTTTAATTTTAATAGTTCTCCCATTTACTAAAACTTACAATATCATGTCAAGAAAATTCTACCCTACAAATCAATTTATATTCTGAAGATTTGTTTCTCTATTTATTTTACTAACCTGATCTGGTGGTAAACATATTGAATATCCATATAAAGAATTAAGTCAAATCTTTACAACATTATACTTCTCCTACTTTCTTATTAATCCTAATCTAAATAAATATTGAGATAAACTAATTTATATAACCTAGTTAATGAGTCTGATTAGACATATATTTTGAAAATATAGAATAGAATTAATATTTTCTATTAACTTAAATAAGTGTAAGAACAATTAACTTCATACCAAAAATGAAAACTAAATAAATTAAAGCAAAAGAAAGAAACTTTTTTCAACACAAGTATATTAATTCATCATATCGAATCCGAGGTAGTACACCTCGAATCCAAACAATGAAAACAACGTGAAATAATCAAATAATTATAAATTTAATTGAAGATAGACAAAAAACCGCAAATAAAAATGAAATTAGAAATCTTATAAAAATAATTCTTAGATATTCAGCCATAAAAATTAATACAAACCCACTTCTAAAATATTCAGTATTAAAACCAGACACTAACTCAGACTCCCCCTCTACTAAATCAAAGGGGGTACGATTTAATTCCATTAATAAACTAATCAAAAATACTAAATAAATTGGCATTAAAATTAAAATAAATTTAACAGATTGTTGATACTTATGTAACTCAGCTAATGAATAACTTTCAATTAACAAAATAACTAATTACTGCTAATTACGTTAATTTTATATTCCGTACCCGTTTAATTAAATACCTACGAAATAGTAGAACGACAAACTATTTCTACAAGATTGCGACATTGCAATTAATTAAAAAAATACCTGATCTTCTCTTCCCACGCGGAAGAAGGGCCGAATGGCCGAAAGCCTTAGGTATTATGAAACTTGATGACTCTCGCCGTAATTACCAAAAATCAAACAAACATCTGTAGATAGTATTCCTGTAGAATTCCGCCTTTAGTTTCGACCTATGCGAACGAAGGTCAAATCTTTCACAGGCTTATAGCAGTATCTGTCAAAAATACCAACAAGGTTTATCAAGAATATTCTACACAAGTGTGAAAAAAATGTTTGCTCACTGAACTTCTACAATTAATCTCCTCATTGCACCCTAACACCTTACAAAACGAAGTCCAATACAATTAGGGGTGGATAAATAACTGGTCCCTTCCGCTAACCCCTTCCTCATAAATCGACGGAGTCCAGCTGGGGGGAAGGAATTGCTTCGCAGCGAGATTCACGGTAGCGCCACAGCAGCAGTGGACGTGCCGTCTAAGTAAGTACCTACGTCGGGCGTTCAGGGAAGAGGAAAGAATAGTTTGCTCGGAAGGACGTTCGTAGAAACGTGGCGTTGCGTCGGTACATAATACCCGGGCGTAATTACGGCGGCTAATGGGGATTATGGCCGAGCGAGGAATCGAAGAACGAGGGGTAGCCGGATGATGATCGATACCATTGGTATCATCGCGGAGTAATTATGGGCGAGGCAGCGGGGAGCGGGACGGCCGCGTTGCGAGAGCCGGGAGTAAAGAGCATAGTAAAGGGTTCCTGCGGTCGGAGGCGCGTTGTTGCGGTTAAAGCCATAACACGTCACGTCGAAGCTGAAGCCACTTCTTAACTACCCACTAGCCGGGACGGATACCTGCTTGGTAGCAGCGCGCGCATTTATAATGTACGACCGCAGGACTCCCGACGGGCCCAATACGCGTCGCGTAGCGACCTGGATTCGCAGTATCGAGAATCTTCGGTATACACAAAAAGTCGTGGCACCGCACCAAAGATTTGGTGAGAACGATTCGAGTCGCGAACCCGACAAAAAGTCTGCTCTTGTGCTTGGCTGCGGCGCGCGATTACAACGCACGTGCAGGAACGACCCGTCCGCCGGACCGCAGAACACAGTATCGATTTTAGACAATTTTGTTGCCGGTTCTTCTTGCCCCCTCCCCCCCCCCCCCCCCGGAATAGTTTTCGAGGCAATCAAACGATACCTCATTCTTCGCCTATTATTTCCGCACGATCGCGATCGCTCGACATCCGTTAATATTAATTGCCGCCCGGGAACCTAACGCTGCAGTTAGTCTGCCACATCTTTAATAGGGTGACTGTACCTAATATCGCCAGGCAAAAGTTAAGTCGCTGTCAATTGAATAATAATCGATGTTTTTGCATGCAGTTCGTTTCAAAGTAAAGAGAAATTATTCATCTTTCATGTAGCATAAGTTAGAATCGTTGAAACCTACAAATTTTTAATTAGGACTCAATACACGTAAGACATGCAAAAATCGGGTCCTGAATAAAGTGTACCTAACATCGCCTACTCAAGAAATATTGATTAATTCATGTATATATGAGTTTTTAAAGTCATTTTCACATGTGCTTTTATTATTTCTTGCTCTATAAATGTTTTTTTATCCATCTTTGATTTTATTTTTATTAGAATAATATAGAAATTTAAAAATATAGATTTGTAAAATATTTTATTTTTTACGTTCCGATGTAAATTTATTTCGGTTGCTCCGCACATTTCGTGACCTCACCTGTAACAAACATTACATCGAAACCATTGTTCTCCGGTAGGCGGTATTGAGAACACGCATACTGCTAAAAGAAAAACGCTATTTTCATTACGAAAAATGTTTGAATAGATTTCATTTCTTAAGTACATCATTAATTAGGTATTTCTAGTAGATATTCCTGCATTCACAGAATTATTAGACTTACCTTCTCCGAATGTGA
Source organism: Andrena praecox (assembly GCA_963932275.1). NCBI lineage: Eukaryota > Metazoa > Arthropoda > Insecta > Hymenoptera > Andrenidae > Andrena > Andrena praecox. The sequence continues at coordinate 10,601,479 of OZ010729.1, forward strand.
CGTAAAATTGTGATAGTCCAATAAATTTTTACACTATTAAGATTCTCTAAAATCCTTCCCTTTCTGTAATTGTTGATCATATGCTGCTGCAATTACAGTAGGGGAAAGGTGGGATAGTTGATCAGCGGGGATACATGATCACATCAGGTTTTTAATGAATATATTGACAATTTGTGCCTGCTGTCACGCTACGGTAGTAATGTTTACATTATCGTAACACTTCACGTTGCAGTTTTCTTTTGGGAGCATAGAATAATGTTGTTAGAAGCTTCGATCTTATTTGCAGCCAAAAAGTAAATATATTGGTCTGCTTGTTCTTCCTCCTTTTCGAGTAAATGTTGCATTTTCAACGATTTGAAGTATACTAAGTAAAAACGGCATTTTCTGGTCTATTAATGCTATTTATTGATTGATCTAAATATTTAAAGTAAGTTCAATTTTTCATCTTTTTCAAATCGAGTGCATTGAGGGATACTTGATCAGTGTGTGAGGTGGGATACTTGAACAGCTGAAAATGCTTTAAAAAAGAACCATAGAACGGCAATGAAACAGAAAAATACGGCAAAGAAAGTGAGAAGGAAAATCTTTTCCTCGTCATCATCTTAATCAGATGATATCTAAGTGAAATGTCTTTTAAGAATGCATTTATGTTGTTTTATGTCATAGAGTTTAATTCTTCGGTTTCAGTTTTTCAGTAATTCCTTCAAGTTTGTTATAGTTTACTTTCTTTTTATGATATTCCCTTTATTTCATGTTATTGACGAAGATAATAAATACTTTTTAAAATGTTAATGTGTTATTTACTCTTAAAGTTCACTGATCAAGTCTCCCTAACCGTTTGATCAAGTCTCCCCTTCAGTGGGGGATACTTGTGCATAACTGCACTGCCAGAAAATGTTGAAATTCTGTCATTAAAATTAGTTTTCAGCTCTCAAATTTGTCAAAGTATATTGAGAATACTGTAAGAATCACAACTTACATAATTAAATACAAACAAAGCAAACCATTATTATTATTTTAATGAAAAAGCAAAACTGTGATCAACTATCCCACCTTTCCCCTATGTCTTCCTACATATGTTTAGGTAGGGTAGACCGGGGGCGGTAGTAACAGGGGGGCGAATGTAACACGCTAAATATCTCAAAACATATAATAGATATTAACACCAATTTTGGATATATGATGAACAATGACATTTGGAATATACACATCCATGCCCTAGGAATACAGATACGCAATAGACATGGATAGTGAAGAAAATAACTTTTCGATACCCTAAAGTAACTTTTCCTTACTGATTTAAAATTGTAATATAAACACTCCCTTCGCAAGTATGTGCTTGTTCGATTTCTTAATCTGTAATTCGACCTTTTTTAAACTAGTATTGATCGTTACTTGGCACTTTTAAGCGTCTCGTTAGTCAAAATTTATAATTTAAGTTCCAAAGCATGGTCGGGGGCGATTGTAACATCGGCAGTCGGGGTCGGTTTTACCGCAACAGAACCGAATAGGGACAAAGAAGGCGAATAATGTTGTCTTATTTGCATGAAATCCTATAGCATAGCACAAGCAAACCAAATGAAAAATTGGTGCAATAGGGTAAATCCGGGAGACGCGGTCGGGCCGGAGAGTTGGTCGTGTCGCTATATTTCAGAGTCTATACGTAAAAATGCATTAAAGTGCAGACCAATTACTTCTCTAGAAGCCAAATAGTTGAATGAATAGCGTTATTTCGCTTCCTTCTGTGTTTATCTGGATTTATAGGGTATAAAACGTAAATTGATGTTACATTTAACCTCCTTTGTCAAACAGCAGTTGTACAGAATCGAATTTAAAATATACTTCTAAGTTTATTTTCCTTTAATGTTTGGAATAATAAGATAGTAGAGATATTGAGGGACAATGCAGCCAAAGTATTTGGCCATATTAACTCTTCCTCTCAAAGCTAACGAGAAGACCATGTCTCGTTGCAGAAAGGTGAGATGGTCGAGTTATGATTTTTTTATTATTTTTGTTTATTTTTTTATTTTTTATTTTTATTTTATTATTATTTTTGTTTATTTAGTTTATTTATTCACTTTTGTATTCATTTGCCTTGCTAATCGCCAGTAGGTAATTCACTTTTTCTTTGATGTGTTCTTTACTTGTTTAGCGTAAACAAATTAAATATCAATGAATCCGTAGTTGTATTCACTCATAAATAATTTTGCTTTATCCTTTGTTAATTTTCCATGAATAATTATGTGAGTGGTCTCTGCCAACGACGAAAACCATTTCTCCCGGCACCTCGGGAGAGGTGGTCAGATGTAATGACTTCAGTTTTCAACCCGATTTACAGTAAATATTGTCTTAATGCAAATATCGACCAGTTTTTCTGAATCGGCATAAAATTCTGAACATGTTAGGTTTGTTCTGATAAAATAAGTAATATCTATATTAGTTTTAATAGCCATTTTATATTAGCTCGACCGCGTCTCCCGGATTTACCCTATACTGAATGTAAGGATTGAGCAGATGCAGAATGCACCAACCAAAACGTATTTTATTTCTGCCAGACTTGCGATACCACATAATTTGTTATAGATTTTACTTTTTTCATTTATTATTATAATCTAAATCAATAAATATTTTAATTTTGTAAAGTTATATTTGTGCTGCTATCGACTCCATGCAGTGTTACAACCGACCCGGGGTCAGGGACGGTTGTAACACATTCTCCGCTTCTCATTTTTTATTAATAACCGGAATATTACTTGACATACAGCGAAACTGTTGTGGCTCAAATAATGTCAGATAAGTAAGTAACATTTTCGTAAAAAAACTGTTGTTGTAACTGTAATAGTTTTTGCGTAATCGTATTCCAAAGTCAAAGTGTTACTACCGCCCCCGGTCTACCCTACTAATTCAGTGCATAACCGATAAATTTTAGAGCTTACTTTGCGAGATATAGCGAGTGGCGATATTAGGTACAGTCACCCTATGTAAGACTGATTTTTAAAATTAGTAACGACACTTTTTCATTATTCGAGAATATTTCTCGAGTAAAGTATGTGATCGATTATCAACTAGTATATTTATTAATCGTATAAGCTTCCTCTGCAGATTTTCAATAATTAATTATTTAAGATTGAAATGTAAAAGCAAGTTTTTGTTTTTCTTTTCAAACAAAACCTGTGGACTTTCTCTTACCCAACAGTGTATGATGCAATCATGTTTGAAATAATATGCATAATGTAACGAGAACTATTTTCTGTTCACAAAAACTTCTTCCAATACTTGATAGTTTAATTCTAATTTACTATCTAGAAAGTTTTAGTAACTGCTTCCAGGATTATTTCTACGATTAGGATGCATATATTAATGAATATAAAGTACCGCTAATATAGGAAATTCTCCGTTTTCCAAACTGACAATTATTTAGGTTCCACCTGTGAAAATATATGTTTAGACTATTGTGCATATTTATTGTAGATATTAGAACAATAAAGAAACAACGTTATATGAAAGCTTAATTAGAAACTATGTAATAAGCTATACAAAATAAGAGTAAAGGCGCGTCATAAAATTTCCAGGTGCATTTTACACCTCAAAACCAAGAATAAGGTCCTAAACCTTTGCACTTCAACTTATTCGCTCGTCAATCAACCAGAATTAAAAATCAATCATTCATTTCATTTTACAAATCAGGAATTCTTCCATTTTTTCAGTGTTCAATAATATCGTTCCGTAAATTTAATTTAAACTTTAGTATGCGTTGAGAGATGTAATTGGTGTGCAAAGGGCTAATAACCATGGGTCTGTAAACTATTTATTTTTTAAATACTGCCACTCTGAATTATCGGGTGATTATAAACGAGGCAACTTCTAAACTCACTGTAGAATGAATTTGACGGAAACTTAAATGTCCACAATGTTATAAAAAATCGGCCAGGAGTGTTTTCTGAGCGAGTGAGGCAGTTAATGATACAGCATAGCAATGCATAAAAGCAAGTAAGATAATATATTAAAATAAGCAACTAATTAATTAGAGACTCCTTTTAATTTATTGATTCATATCCAAACAATTTTTGCAGCACGTGGAATCAATCGCGGTGCAAACATAATTTCATAGTATCTAGTGTTCATTCATCACCCTTAACTGTTCATTTATTGGTGCGTTTAATCTGTTATAAAGCACTGCTTCAAGTAAAAGTGGTTTTATGTCAGAAACAAACGTTTCGCGGCTCTATGCACATTAGGGTCTTTTTTAATTACGCGGTATAAAATTAGTCTGTAACATTTGCGATGTGTAGGAGAAGTAGGGGCATGAAGGGGTAGCTAAGGAAAAATGCAAATAAAGTGATGATTGTACCTATTAATTAGGTCTTTATTACTCCAAATACAACTATAAGTTAATGACTTAACATTTGTTACACACTTCGGACTATCTGAGGTCAGGCGTCTAAGTTATTAAACTTTACAAAACAGATGGAAAAAAACCGTCTTGCCCCTACCGCGGGGTAAAATGGGGTACCGAAAATGGGGTAAAATTGGGTACCGAAATGATTTCCCTAAGTATTTTCACACTCAATACAAATGTGATTCTGTAGATTTTGCAGCTTTTTTCTTCACTTTTCTTGCCCAAAACTTTATTTACAGCGTCTTTCATCACTTCTATTGACCAGTCTCCTCTTCTGTTTTTTTTTTTCGTATATGTTCTGACCATTTTATAAATCCGAACTAAAAATAACGAGATTTATTTGAATTAAATTATAATAGAGAACGATGACGTTGCTTAATCTCACATGAACAGCCATGTGACCTCATCATTCCCCGTATCAAGGACCCCGTCTTGCCTCAAAGCATCGTTTTCCAAAGATTAATATATTTGTACAACAAATAAAGAAATATTGAAATTTTGAATATGTCACATTAAAATAGATGAAATGGAGATTATCATAGAAGAAAAATAATAGACTTACCGTTCTTAAATATATATTTATTTCAAACCTTTTTATCACACGAAATAACATCGACGCAGCACGCAAACGGTTCACAGCTATAAACAAAAAACGCGTGCTCCACCACTCACTTTTGCCAGCGACCACACTATTATAAGATGTTCACTACGATGGCAATGAAATCGAGATGTACCACAAATATTGGCAAAGTACCGATCGGTTGAGTTAAATTGTTCGACAGTACTAATCAGTGCCGATTGGGGAATTCCGGTACAGTGGGGACGCGGCTTAATGTAATGTGACCGATTATTGGTAAAGGTGCCCGATTTCCGGGGACAATCCCCGGAACACGATTTGAGTGCTCCGTAATTCTTGTCCCCAATTTTGAATTTAAAGGGTCTCGAGCTGAAAATGAAGCTATTTTTTTAATTTTTTTTTCTCAGTAAATACAACATATAATGAACTAAATCCTTTTGGTATTTATTACGCTACTTTCATATTATAAAAAAATTAAAAATACTTTTTTTAATTTGTTTTATTGGTTTATTACAGAGTCAAATGGCACCTAAATTACTAATTGAGCTACGGGTGATAGCGACACTCATACGGATTAAGAATCTTTTCGAATTTTTTGTTTGAGATAAGCCTGAGCCGGGGAATCACCTGCGCCACGGACATAACCTCTCTTTTTCACGTGCCTTATGGACCCCGTAAAAAACAATTAAAATTCTGTTTAATTTTTTTCTGTATAATATAAGAGTACCTCAGTAAACTCCAAAAAGATTTCTTTCATTATACGTTGTATTTATTCAGAAAAAAATCTTTAAAAATAGCTTAATTTTTCGGCCGATCAAAGTAGAATGACTCCTTACGGTAATCGTCGTCACGTAATCAAGTCACTTTACTGTAATGGGTACTAATAGCAAAAGATTAAACACCAATCGCAAAACACAAATTTGAGTTGTTATCGGGCAAAACGCAACGAACGTATCGAGCACGGCGAAAACGAGAACTAGACACTATTTCGAGGCAGACAACGGTCGATTACTATCCGATATAAACGCAGGAATGAGCGCAGTTGGAATCACCGATGATTGGCATTACGAATTGTTTTTGCCGGGCAAAAATTCGAATTGTTCCAACCGCAAAAAGCATTTACGACTTATATGTGTAATTACAATACTGCTGGCGGAGTAAACGGCAGTCAATTATTGCTTGAGAGGGCAGCAAAAAATCGGATAGCCTGTACTCGCAATCAGCGTACGCGGTCTCCAGCATTCTGCGAGCCGTCCTTAACGAGCTCAATTTCCAAAGGTGTAAAAATAGATAATCGGTTACTTTTCCATCGCGATTCTGCGACGGCCTTGCAATAATCGACGAAACTCGGCCCTGATTTGTCCTGCCCTCGCCTGTGTCCTTGCACAAAACCGGGTGAAAACAGCCAGTGTTCTTCTTCTTGCATAGATCACGAGACAACAGACGGCTTAAGGCCGTCGCGCATTTTGGCGAAGCGAAGCTAATCGAATCGAATCGAATCGAATCGAAACGAAACGAAGAAATTAATAATAATTAATTAATTGTCGCTGCGCTTCGGTCATCAATTGTTTACAAACTTTTCTCTGCGTATCGCCGCCCTTCACCAAAACCCGCGACGACCTTTACTCTTTTATTCGTACATTTTTTTTTAAATACAAATCATTGCTCCAATCTAGATAATATTTAGTTAACATGCTGGCATTCGATCAATGATATTCTGCAAGGAAACGTCTGTAATTCCTGATTGGATAACTTATTTCAAAGCGAGGAATAAACAATTATATCGGGAACGACAACGTTTACTACGTTGCAAGCGCCGACAACTAATCTACATTATTAGATCTCGAGGCCAATGTTATGTCACTTTCAAATCTTATTCTCCTAAGTGAGAACTAACAAGCCTTTCAAAAATATTATACGTGCATATTAAAATGGACGAGGCTTGTATAAAATAATAATGGAACATTCACTTAATATCCAGTCGCTTAAATCAGTCAACGGTCCCCTATAATATTCTCCTACATTTTTCTCTCCAAACCGAAACATTGTAGAGCGTAAAATACAATTGGGTCACGGTTTTTAGTAACGAAATTTTGCAACATCCTTCTGCTGCCATCTGTGACTGCGGAGGCCCGTGCCGAGAACAGTGTGGTAACTTTTGTCGCCACCTGACTCGGTAGGTAAGAACGAAACCGAAGTTGTTTCATAAGCTCGATCGCCCACCTTCAGGATTTAAAATCAATGCATAAATCACGGTTAGAGATCGAACTATTTAGGTAATTACTAAGTATATAGTGACACTATAGATTAGTTAATTCGCAGAAGTTAAAGCACCACAATAAAATGATGAATCGAGGCCATCCACGTGGATGCACAGCTCGCCAATGCCTAACACTAATTAAGCCAGTCTGTAGAGGTTAACAAAACGAGGAAAATATTCTGTTCTGGACACTCGCAACTGCTTGTTCCCATTACGGTCAACTTATCAATTGATGTGTAATCTGTTATAGCGCGTAGTTTCAATGGTAACTGAACGTGTCCTTTCACTGATCGCTTAGAAAGTTATGCGTAAACTCGGAAAGAATGTGGTATTATATGTACAGATATAGTGCGGATATAATATGGACACGCTCTTACCACGTACTGTTTACTTGGACACATGTCGAAACGAAAGTATCTATCATGGTTTCGAGAATGGTAATATTGGCGAACTTTATAATTGAAATTCTGTCAAAAATATAGATCTCGCAACAAGAAACAAAAAAGGCTTTACTGAACAGGGGTCCGTAAACTGGACACGCTTAAATTATTCAGTTTATTTAATAAAATATTTTTTTGAAAGCTTCATAATACAACTGATCTCGTGTTAGCCTAAGTGCATTTGTGCATAAAATGGATACTCGCCATTTTTCCAGTTGGATGAATATTAGAGATTATTTTGAATTAACACGGAAAATGGAAGTCGAAGGAATGTGTGTACACGCAAGACAGGCGATAAGAAACATAGTTTTAAAAAGTTACAAATACTTGAGGTGAATTTCTGTATCAGTAAAGATATAAACAAAGCGAATTTATGACACGACAGATTCGATCGGATGTATGTAACTGTTGATGCGGTGAATCGTCAAAATATTAAAACCTATACCTAGAATTATGTCCGAAATACTACTCCAGATCGTAAGAAACGAATATCTCAAAACCGAACTTTTTGTCCGCTCTTCACGCGCCCTGCAAATCAATTATGTTTGAATTATAATAGGTACACAAGATTGTCGTAAAATACAAACAAATATTTGAATTTGGTGTAACATGTAGTTGTCTTACAGTACAGAAACGCTTGATCCATTTGTACCTTCTTTGCTTCACATTTAGCCAGGAAAGTACTGAATCATATGGAAATATGCGGACAAATATTCATAAATTCAGACTCACAGGAATTTTGTTATGTTACTTACTCTTGTGGCTGAGTATTTGATAAACGTCAGCATAATATCCTTATCCTTACTAATATATAAAAGTGAAACGTTGTCTGTTTGTTTGTCCTTCTTTCAAGCCTAAACGGCTGAACGGATTTCAATGAAATTTGGAATATACATTAAATACGCCCTAGATTAGATTATAGGCTATTTATAAATATGTTATCTAAAATAATAAATAATAATAATAATTCCCGGGTGAAACCGGGTAACGGGTCAGCTAGTAGTTAATAAAAGTTGCAGGAAAACGCTATTCCCTTAAGAGAATAAAATATGTAATTTATGTAACTCATTCTTGCAACGAACATCCGCGCAGCGCCCCTCGCGGGTTTTGATGACACTTAGCCAGTTTGTGGGAGAGCTAAAAATAAGAAAAACGTACCTTACTTTTACCTGCAACTTAAATTTATGGAGTGAAGCTACCCATCAGCTTTTTACATATGGTCTACAAATCACTACAAAAATTTACCTAATAAAAAGGACTGAAGATCATTCTTACTGCAGTTATTTTCGAGGTTATCAACATTTTCATAAATAGGAGAAAGTGAGTTACTTTTAGTAACGATTCTTCTTATTTGCATAACATATGCAACAGTGCTTATATAAATACCGCTGTCGTTATATATAATTTGTGTGAATGATTGCGAATCTGGTTAAAATCAGGGGTCGAAAAAGTTCTGGAACTTTTCAATATGCTCTATTTGCACTTTTTTAAAAATGTTATCACGTTATAAGTTCCCATGAGAACTGATAAAGTTAAAGTTCTTGAAAATAAAATTTGGAATGGAACTTCATAAAATACAAAAATAAAAATTTCTCTATGACAGTAACAGATATTTTGTTCATCAATATTAAGAAAGTTCTCAATCGTTGTAACAAATATTGAATAGAATACTATTTAGTGAATAGTATTAGAACAATAATAAATAATTATTACAGTTAAATTGATATTCTGAATGTGTTATTTATTTGTAATATTTACCTACGTAGACAATTTCTACGCAGATAGTATAGAATTTTTGTGAATTTTGGTTCACGTAAGTTATAAAAAAATGTTATTTAGGTATTATTCTTGACAAATTCTCTTTTCTGTTCAATATTTTTATGAAACTATTAATTACTTATGTTATGATTTTCATACCTTTTATTAAATAAACACAAAGACTATGATATTAAATTGTTAGATAAAACTATACTCGGGGCCAGATATATTGGCCGGTGAATTCGTTTTCGCGAGCAACGATTGAGGAGAAATCAACCACCACTATCTGACGATCGTGGATTTGTCAGTTGGAGTTGCGTGGTCGTCGCAGCCCTAGTAGCATTTATTTGTTGGGAGTTTGTTGGGCCAATGACGTGTTATCCGTTGGCCAACTGTTGAAGTGTTGCGCTATTTTTAAATGGGCCAACGATTGTAACCAACGTAGGCCCAACGTCACTTAACACGAAGGCCCAACCGAAGGTTTCTGTCCATAGGCCCAACTGGGCCCAACTGAAGGCTTCTTTCCAAAAGACGTCTTAAAAACGTCCAGAAGGCGTCTTAAAGAACTTCAAAAGACGTCGTAAATACGTCTTCTTCAGGTCTGGTTTAGGAAAAAAAAAAAAAATTCGCGGTGAGGAGAATCGAACCCAAACTTTCCGCTTACAAAGCAACCGCTGTTCGCAGCTGACCAACACACTTCCTTGTAAACACTTATAATTTCTAGTTACATAACTAGTATTAATTGTTTATGAAAACTGTGCAGTGACGCGAAATATTCTACAAAATATCATCATCCAACCTTTAGACTGATTCCTTAAAATTTCACATTTGTCTTAAGACAGACGTCCTCATTACGTATTTATAAATAAGAAAAGAAAAATCACAACAGGTTTTTTGATGTAGCAAATTTTCTGACGTTTGTAAGACGACATTTAATCATCGTTGTAAATTTTTTGTTAATTAACCAACCATAGTAATTGTAGGCCCAACATTGGATATTCGTAGGCAAACTGTCGTAACTTTTTGTTAATTAACCAACCATAACAATTGTAGGCCCAACATTGAATATTCGTTGGCAAACTGTCGTAACTTTTTGTTAATTAACCAACCATAACAATTGTAGGCCCAACATTGAATATTCGTTGGCAAACTGTCGTAACTTTTTGTTAATTAACCAACCATAACAATTGTAGGCCCAACATTGAATAGTCGTTGGCAAACTGTCGTAACTTTTTTGCCGTAGGCCCTGTGTTGGGAATTTGTAGGCACAAACACTAACTATATCCCAACTAATTCCCAACTGTTGGCAACCGTTGGCCAACCAAAAATGCTACTAGGGAGGGTATGGTGGGGTAACGGGAACGCTGCTCGGCTCCGCCTGAATCTAGCCGTTTGGCTGTTATTTATTCTTAGCGTAATAGTTGTGTGCGTGACGAAGCTATTCGTAGACCAATACGAGATGAAGCTATCGAGAAGGAATCAATGTTCTGACCAATAAATCCAATGAATTTCTTCGGAGCTAACGCACACCTATTCTGATGTGTGTATTTCTACGCTGACAGCTCGGTTTGACCTACACGCCAGAAGCTTGCCACTATCCCCACCACTTCTGGCTCACTCTTGTTCTGCGAAGGCGAGAGCGAGATGGAACGAGAGCGAGTAAGAAAACGTTGAGAAAAGGAGCACCGAGGCAGGCAAACGGTGTGGTGGGAGAATACCCCTCACAAAACTCACCGGCCAATATATCTGGCCCCGAGTATAGCACCTAATAGTTTAGTACTTTTCATTATCCTATGGAACCTTTTTTAATAAATGTTCTAATATAACTGTTTCCATGGAACTTTTATTATATAGGTTCTAAAATATCTGTTCCACGAGAAGTTCCTAAGGGTAACACTCCTTTCAATAAAAATTCCACAGGAACAGGTATTCTCTTAAACGAAGCATACAAGTTCTAGCAGAATTTCTTTTTAAAAATAACATTTCGAGAACATTTTCGATCCCTGTTTGAAATCAATATTCCTCAAATCCAAATCGCTAAGAGCGGAAGCACCTCGACTAATTCAGGTCTAACTACCAAGAACCTTATAATTTAATAACATATTTCTTTAACAATTCCATGAAAGATCCTCGAGTGATCGGAAGAGGGAAGAGTGCCGACAGAATGCAATTGCTAAATAGCCTTAGGTATGCGATACCACGAACACTTAAGCGGCCTTCCTCCCTCGTTACTCGCGTTCCTCGATCGCAGGATCGCCGCGGTTTTCTCGAGCGATCGGGATACAGCGTACGCCCGTGTTTGTGTCAACGGTGCACGTGGGCGGCGTGATATGAGAGATCGCCTCGTTACTTTATACCATACGCCCGCTTCCAGAACGGAGCCTGGAAACCGCAGAGAAACAGGTTACGCGGATACGTTTATAAATGTTTCTGCGCACGTTCTAAAATATTGCTTTTCCTGGTTAACTAGTTGGGTGTCCGAGATATCGGCGACGGGGCCCGCGCGGGCCGGAAAGTTGCCGGCGAACTGCTCGCGTCCAGCCCCGGTAATTAAAATGGCTTTTCCCGCGGGCAACGGGCATTTCAATGCCTGATAACGAGACGCTATTTATAGAACAACGAGGTATCATTGCGCATGCATTGCAGAATCTACGGGGAGCGGGGAGCAGGTTTTGATGTATTCGCGGCGCGATACCGATCGATTACCGGCCGCCCGCGTCTGAAGCCCGGGGAAACGTATCGGGCGCGGGTTCTTTTCAAATTACGTCCAAAGGGTGAAAGTTTATGGTGCACAACCAGATCGCTCGCGAAGAAGGATTATCGTTTCGGCGGAATATCATTTAGCGTGCGGTTCGGCGTCTCGATGAATCAAGCCCGCCCTGAAGGGCGTTTCAGGCCCTAACACAGCGTAACGGGGTTAATTACCGCAGGATCACCCCCCGAAAAGATTTTCATGGTCGGCCGTTCGAACGCCGCGGCGGCGCTCGGTGGTTGGGCTCGGGGAAGCAAATTCGGTGGCAACTCGAAGGACGCGAGTCGGCTGCGTACGATCGTCGATTAATAATGTTTCCAGCGTCTAATTTCAGGCCTTCGGGTGGTATGACGAATAGGCGCGTTATCCACGCGGGTCCGCGCTTGGGTTTTGGCTTGGTGAGACCAAGGGTTATTCTCTCCCCGCTCTCTCTCTCTCTCTCTCTCTCTCTCTCTCTCTCTCCGGCTCGCTCTGTGTCCCTCGCACTCCCTCCTCCGCTCTTGGTCCCTCTTCGGAGCAGAGGAGGGGGCTGAAGGGGGTGGCAGATTGATCCGTCACGGAGCGCGAGCACAATCACCCCCATTAGACATTATGTGCCTCCCAGCCACACATACACGTACTTACGTACGTCACGTAAGTGGAGGACGGCATGTATGCGTGCGTGAAGCGTTACCGTACCGGCCACCGAAATGCATCCACTCTGTACGTGGCTCTGAGCTATGATACTAGTGCTGATCTACGCTACCAGCCGCAACGATGCTGCAACAAATTCGGATTTGCGCTGGTTCCCGTCTTTAACGGCAGCGGCTCGGTGATTCGTTTTGCCAATGCTTAATCGCTCGCGCTTAATGGAACGCACAGCGGAGCAGGCAACTGTGCCGCAAGCTTAGCGTTATATTCTTATATGCAAATGTGCCTGACCTTCCGTTTCTCTTCATTCGCGAGAAAAGATCCTCGAGTGATCGGGCTGACTACACGAGACCACCCCGTTTCATGGTTATGTTTACCGTTTGCTCTCGAGCGCACAAATATCACTGTTATGAGATACAATTGGGTTAAGCCGGGAATCCACCGGGAATGCTACGTTTTAAAAAAATATTAGTTTCAATACATTCTTATGGAACCGTTTCCACCAAAAGCTAAGTTAAAACATAGCATCGCATAGCATAGCTTAGCTTAGCTCCCCGGTGGATTCCCGGCTTTACTACAGTATGCGTGGCAGTTCCTTAAAAATGAAATGTAGACGAACTCTCGGCACCTAACCTATACAGGTATTTTACTCTTCTTTTTGTAGGATTCCCCTAAGGGTCAAGAATAATATGTATATAGAAAATACATTTTAGGTAAGTAGCAGTCGGCTGACGAGGGGAGGCCGCGAATGGGACGAGCGATTTTTTAACGAAACCGGGCAGAAAATGTTGAGGCCGATGTGTATAAACAAATTCCAGAATATTAGCTGTGAATGGCCGGCCATTTTTATAAAAAATGGCTTTAAACAGTAAAATTATGAAGTCGTCGAAACAAAAATGGAATTTTCTGGTTAAATTATTGATACTATGACAATAACACATAAGACTTTTGTATTCCTTTCATCAAGATCTACCATTTAATGAAGTATAAAATCGATTCGACGACTTCATAATTTTACTGTTCATAATTTTTTATAAAAAATGACCGGCCATTCACAGCTAATATTCTGGATTTTGTTTATACACATCGGCCTCAACATTTTCTGCCCGGTTTCGTTAAAAAATCGCTCGTCCCATTCGCGGCCTCCCCTCGTGAGAAGTAGTTACATCAGAAATTTAACAATTTTTTATTAACCAAAATTCTGCTTATATACCTTGGTCGCGAATCATTTCTGCAATTCTGCACAGCCAGAGTTGCCACGGAGAAACATATCTCTGCGCGTGTCTAACAGCATGAGTTAGTTAACCCTTCGTGGTCACACCTTCTTATAATCAGAAATTGGTCACACGGTGTTCACTGTACCCCAGCGTCATTTTTTCGAGTTACCATTTTCGTATTTTCGAATCTTTTGACTTTTCAGTGATAATTGCACATTCGTAATACTTCTACAGCCATGGTCTAACAGTCTTTTTCTATAAATGGAAATTTCGATATGATAAAATTTGTAGTTGAAAACGAGCGATTTTCCACGGACTGTGGGTAAAAACCGAATTTTTAAAGTTTTTTTTATTTTTTTTTCTGCGATAAATCCCCTTTGGAGGACGCGAAGGTGCGACATTTGAAATCGAAAATTGCTGTTGGGGTGCGACACACACCGTGTGACCACGAAGGGTTAAGATCACAGTGGCCAGAGATTAATTCCTCCTTTTTCATATATAATAAAAGTGCCCGATCTGTACGTCGTAACTAGCATAATCACGATCAATGGTCTTGTTTGCTACCGAGCGCAAGCACGCCCTTACAAATCATCGTACGGATCGCAGTTTCTACGGGCCATAGATGGAGCACCTCCTGTATTCTGATGAATAAATCCCGAAAGCATTCCTCGAGTACGGTTAGAGGCCCGGGGGGGGGGGCCGGTGTGTATCTTCTCCAATCCAGCGGAACATTCGTTCGAGTTTGCGAGGCGCACAGGTCCCGTCGCGTTCGAATTCAGCCCGCATCCGAACTCGATTCTGAAAACCGAACGACACGAAAGCGCGTGCGGCGACACGGAGCGCTGCTCACCATTTCCCGCGACTGCCGAAGCCACCCACGTAGCCCGTCGCTCGTTTGTCATCCGACAAATAGCCTTTCTGCTGGCTGCGTTGCACGAGAAGAGTCAAGTACGTGTGTCGACACGAGTGCACGCTCCCGTACGCGTGTCTCCCGTCTCGTACGGAAGGATTCGCACTCGTAAGATTATTATTATCTTAACGGCCAGGGACGTGTCTGTCTGGCGATATCTCTTCGGGACCGAAATACCTTCGCTCTTGCCCATTAATATCCAGGGACTTAATACCGGTATAATGCTCATACCGGTATTTCGCCAATACAGCTATACCGAAACCGATATCATACCGAAAAAGATAAATACCGAAACCGATATCATACCGAAAAAGATAAATACCGAAAACAATCGGTTTTCGGAATTACCGGTAACCGAAATAAATACCGGTATTTTTTCGGTATTCTTCTCGGTGAACACCGAAACCTACCATGTTACTGAAAAGAATACCGAAAAAATACCGGTATTTATTTCGGTTACCGGTCACCTTTTGTTTTCGGTATTTATCTATTTCGGTATGATATCGGTTTCGGTATAGCGAAATACCGGTATGAGCGTTATACCGGTATCGAGTCTCAGACGTATAATACCGGTATTTTACGTACCGGTAGGAGTCCCTGTTAATATCATCGCGCAGCGCGCCTTCGAGTAATCCGCTATATAGCATTAATCGCCATTGACAATCTCGAATTGCAACGCCGAGTGGGGTGGAGGAAAGAAACGGAGAAAAATGTAATACAATCACACATTCACTGCCACCAGCGGCAGCGGCACTTTTCAGTTGCCATTTCCGTATTTTTGATTTTAACTTTTGAAGTGATAATTGTACATTCGTAATACAAGCATGCTCTAATAGTCTTTTCCAACTCAATTTGTAGATGAAAAAATCATTGTAGGAAAAAGTTATTATTGTCAAAATTCGCCCAACTTTTAAGTTTTAATATTAAGGCCTGAAGATTTACAGAAATATTGGCAAATAAAGAAGAATTGCCTGGGGTGCGATACAATTGATCATAACGTATCTAACGCGCGAATGGCAGTACTATTTAGAGGGGAAGTGCGATGTTTCAAACTTGAAAGGAGAAGTTCAGTATGCATCCTGGCGGAGCAAAGTGTTTTGCATCTGCATTTTTCAGAAAATTATTTTAACCGGCATTTATTTCAGAGGAATCTCGACTAATGCTTAAAAGCGTTGGTGGCGAAGCTATCAGCCGCGACACCAGCAATGGTGAAAGGTGGCCAGCTTCGATTCCTGTTGCTCGTTTTCCCCGTAAAATCCTTCGTCAACGTACTTACTTACATCGCAGCATCTGGCGACGAAGTGGCGCGAAGATGTCGCGGGAGGAAAAAAGCGACAGGGTAAGCGATACGAGAATTCACTGATGGATTAGACGCTATTCGAGAAATGCCCGAGTGCGGTGCCAACCCCCGACTGATCGATGCCTTCTTCTTCGAATGGTCCGTTGGTAATTATTCGTGCCAACAGACGAATCACTGGTGCGTCTGTTTTCTACCAGGCACAGATTTTTCGCGGGTCTGCGCGTATTTCCCACCAAGTACAATTTGGCTTCCCAATGTCGCCGTGGCGTTAAACAGTTTCGGGTGTATCTGCAAATTCCACTGGAGAGTAGAGATTTCGCGGCTTTCGCTGTGCATTAATCACTCTATCCAGCAGGCCATCGGAATTTTTTTGGCATCCCTGCTTTGCGTACCCGCAAAGATGGAAGTAACGCGGCGTGAGCCTGTATAGGGGGGGGGGGGGGGGGTGAAAGTCTGGGGCGGGAGAGCAAGGACGAGGTGAGATGAATAAATAAGAGGGTTTTGAAAGGCGCTCGCTGCGGCCCAGGAGGTTATTACGTGGCGTCACGCGATGATGTATCCGCGCTGGTTCAGATGGTCTCCGCGAGATGGGACCACCAACCGTGAAATATGCACCAACCCCCGGGTTAAGCCCCCTGGAGGCTCGCCGCCCACCCTTATTCACCACCGCATCACCACCTTCGGATGCCGAAGGAGATCGTTTTCGTGTCTACTTACTGGGGATGACCGTCTCATGCTTGTGTCCCCAACTGGAATTTGCATATCAGTCGTGATAGCATTATATCCGAGGTACGATTAACGTCGCACAGCAACTGATAAGATGTTTCTGGAGAACGCGGAATAAGGCAGTACCAGCGGAAGAGATGTGTATGTGTCAGTTGAATATAAATGCAAGAATAAACAGACGTCGTATAATATTATGCTGCAGCTTGATAGGTTCGACAAATACAGGAATATTCTTCTGATTTTTGTAAAAACACATTCGGCAGGATCTTCGAAATTCATGTCTAATAAAACACTCAATGAATTCGTGTGATAGATATTATTCTTGCGAGATATACGTGTTTTTTTTTTATAGCGGCCCGTTTTCATGTTTAGGGGGTGAAACCACCCCTCAAAGTCATAAGATTTTCAGGTGTCCGCCTCCGATTGCTTTGATTTTTGGATATGTTTTAGAAGACCGAAAAATAAGATAAACGTGTTTTTTTTATAGCGGTCCATAATTAGGGGGTGAAACCACCCCTCAAATTTCATAAGAATAAGTGGCGCCCGCCTCCGATTGCTTTGGTTTTTGGATATGGTTTTTCATATGAAGTTTTGCTCGACACAATTCTGTATCCCTCATGAATTTTGAGGGGTGGTTTCGCCCCCTAAACATGCAAACAGGCAAAAATAAAAATGGTACCTGTTTTTTATTTTTCGGTCCTCTAAGACATATCCAAAAACCAAAGCAATCAGAAACGAGCACCTGAAAATCTTATAAATTTGAGGGGTGGAAACTGCGCGTGAAAAACAATATGTATCTACGGTATAGTACTGTAGAAGCTTAAGCTTAATTAAGTAAGCTCTTAATTAATGAAGAAATTCACTTTTTCACTGGTAGCGTGGTGACTTGTCAACTAAATATTACAAATCTGGCAGGTCTTTTTAGCGTGCGATTGCCTACGAGAAAAATATTATTAAATTTTCCTCAGTGTTTGTACTTGGCTGCACAATCTATCCGAAACAAGCAATTATACCTGCCAACACTTCGACATTCCCGGCTTCCAATACAAATACAATCAAATTTGCCAAAATAGACACGACGTGTGCACAACTACTTAGCCGGTATTCTTATTCGAGACGCTATTAAGTTGGAGCTGCGATCAGTAGCTTTTAAAATGTTTTGATAAATCGAAGTAGACCCTCGACTAGGAGCATCGCAATGGAACATTAGGAGGGATATATTTGGCTGATGTAGCAATAATTCCCATGCATATATATGTACGTAGGTGGTGCAGTGACGGCACATAGATCACAAGGGCTCGCCGACACGTGACAGCACGTGCTCTCTGCAATCGCTTTTCTCCCTCTCTCGCTCCCTCTGCCCCTCTCTCTCTCCCTCTCTTCCTGCAACTCCACGTGCCTCTGTACTTAGGGTGAACTTCATGAGCTTTCCGCCCACCGCAAACGACAAACCACTGGAGTGGATCTCCCTCATACGTACATGGCATAACCCTTCTTCCAGCCATTATCCTAACGCTATTCATGCTTAATACAACGAATCCGGTATACCCTCGACTCGTAGAAATTCAAGGAAGCTGTTCGGCACTAAGCGTGCACCAAGAGGTTGGCACACCCTTTTGGAAAATACCCCAGCAAAATGGAACTGTCGCGGGACACCGTAGCGACGCCTCAGAAGAATGTGTTCTGTTCTAAAAGGCTGCTTTAGCATCTCGCCGGTACAGGAACAAGCCGCATGAGGTAACGTTAAACGAGGAACATCGTCCGTGCGTTGACGTATCGTCGCGCTGAGTTTCGCTCACCCGAAAGGCGTGAATGTAAATAGTAAACATTAGCATTCAATCGTTGAACACTTACCATCCATTCAGTAGTTGGCGTGTAGTAGCGTCGCGAGAGGAGCGGCACGCCAATCGATGCCGGCCGTGAAGATCGTTCATTCCAAAAGACTTCGCGACGTCGAATGGTTAGATCGCCCGAGTAGATTGTCTTTTCACCCAAGTGACGGGCTGTTGTTGAATATAAAGCGACATGACTGTGACTCTAGACCTGCTTGACTTGTGGAACAATGGCTGCCATTCCCACCCCGCAAGCACGAATCAAGGCGTTGGAACGCCGGTTTTAGCTTACAGTAAGTTTGCTTCCCGTACATTTAGTTGCGCAAGGCTCGGTTTGCTTAAAAAGTACCTTAACCGCCAATAAAGTCGGTAAAATCGGCCACGCGAATTTTCTCTCGGTAATCACGTGCATCGCAGTACGCCAGTCCGTTGGCATCCACATGTTCTTCGGAGACTCGTAAATTCATCAACGAATTACGCTGCGGCCTACGCATATTGCAACGATCGCGTCTAAACAAGGGGCTGGTGAGGAAAAGCGCGTAATCATATTATGATACTCTGGCCTTTAGCTCTCGTGGGGGCGCAAGAGGGTTGTGTGTTTGACATTTAGCATTTCCCGCGGGAAGCCTAGGACTTCGTCTATCATCGGGAGCTCCCATTCCCGTAACATTTACCAGATATCTCGCACGTTTTCCCGCGCCGAAGCTTATTCCCCGCTGCAGGCGCCTTCAGTTTGATTTGTACAATCGTATGCCAACATGCTTGGCATTCTTAATCCCGGGATTAAAAAAGGATCGCAGTGAAGCTACAGAATGTCCAGGTCTATCTGCGCAGGCTTTATAGATCAGCGACGGGGGCGGTGGTTTAAGAAAGATGATCACTCGGTACTCGCAGGCAGAAGTTGCGGGGTTAGCTGGCGGTAGAAGGCAAGATGTATGGCGGGAGATCGCAATTTATTTTTGTATCAAGTGTATGCGTCTAAATAACTAGTTTGCCCCGGCGAAAGTAAGAGCCTCCTCTTCCAAGATTAACGATACTTTAGTACTGTTTTAAAGAGGTCCATCTCCTCCCCCGGACCCTCGTCCACGAGCTCAGATGCTCGCACTCCCTACAGAAAATACTCAGGATTAACCTGCTCCACCTCTCGCTCCCTACCTCGCCGCCGCCCCTCCAGCTCCCTCCCTTGGCTCCTCCTGAACTCACCACTTCGTTATTTCCTACCGCGCGCCGCGCCACCCTCGAACGGGAGGGCCGGGGGTAGAAGAAAAAAATAGCAATCGTCGGAACTTGAAAGCAGGGCATTTTATGATGACTACAAAAGTGGTCCGGCCACCGTTAGGGTGGCGAGAAAGAGGGTGGCAGGGCGAGGCGAGAGTGAGTTACTACCCCCCCACACCGTTTTTTTCCACCCTTAGCTGGATCGCGGTAAGAGAGAGAGCAGGCAACGGATAGAGGAAGAGCGAAGCTGGAGCGCGATTCTCCCTCACCAAAGAACGCTGGAGGCAGGGACTTGAATTGATTGCTTTCATTACGCAAAAAGTCACTTCCTCTCTGTCTCCTTCTTTCGCCCGCCCGCCCCCCCCCCCCCCTTCCCTATCCCGCTCTCCGTCGCTCGCTTCCCTCACCTTGGCCTCCGTATTTTTAACTTGTGCCGCGCGACAGTGGCGAATAAGTAAGCGTGCTATTTACATCAAATCTTGTAAGTTATCGCCGCCCCGACTCCTCCATTCCTTCCTCCACAATGTACCGGAGTAATATGGTTAGGGGTTAATCTCTCGCGGAATAGTTACCGAATTCTGTAGGACACTTATAAGGTTCACGGTTTTTACGTCCGTTCGTCAGCGATGTTTCCAGGGAGGAAGAGAGAGAGAAGGAGAGGCAACGGAGGGATAAACTCGCCGACGTTTTTTCCCAAATGTTTTGCCGCGGACGAGATTCTCATCGGAGACCCGTTATCTCTGCCCGCGTGAGGAGCGCAAACAGAAAAATAATTCTTATTCGCGATGCTCCCAGCATATCCGCGGACGGACCTCTTGAAATTCCCAATCGCAACGATTCTTTAAATATTTCATGAAGCCCATGGACATCAGTTATAACGCAGAACTACTGGAAAGTGTTCTACCATTAAGAGGAATTCATCTTTATTTTCTTGGATGACTTAATACCCCCACGAAAATGAACGTTGTTACATTCAAATTTCCATCGAATGAAGTTGTCGCACCTTGCGCTATTCAGTCTACCCTATGACAAGTAAGATTAATGCAGTGGTTGCCCGACGGATTAGGAAGGGTAGGAGGTCGCCTAGGCTCTGATTAGGCAGCCAAGAGCACGGAGCACCCGCATTACCCCCAATGATCGATACATCCAGAGCATCATGCTCATCTGCATTCGCCCCCGTCGATTCTGCCCACCACTACGGGCCACCGCGTAGCAGCGCACTTCGACCCCTGCAGCCAGCGAAGCTACAGGGCTCTGGGTCCACGATCCTGGTGCGTCCCCATTCGACTGCAAATGCGTCTCGGGCGGAGTGCCGGTGCAGTCATGTAGAGGACATATTGCCCGTCAACGCGAGCAGAACCGCTCGTTCGTTCAGGCAAATGATATGCCAAAGTGTAATCTCAAGAGATCCTCCAGAGATTAGGTCGTCCAACGCGGTAATGACGAATGGATCACGCCGGGTTCTCGGTCTTTGTTCGTGAGGATCATGTGTCAGGTGAACCAAGAACTTTTCCGAGGGTTCGCAGAACCGGGGGAAATAGGTCTGGGAGGATGAATCGCCTGTCGATGCGAAGCTTGCTCTAAAACAATCTAGCTCTGAAGCTACTTTGTTGCTCGCACCTTTCCAACAACGGAAATTTCTGTCTGTTGCTGACAAATGATCCAAGCGGTTTTACTTGACCTACAATGCTTTCTGCTTCGCTACTCAACATTTTAAACACTGGTGCATTCTCATCTTTTGTGCATTCCTGCATTAGAAAAGTTCAAAGACAAGAGAGGAAAATGTAAATATGATATGGTATTTTAAGCTGCTTTTCAAAAACGGCATCAGATATTCTACGCAGTTGTATTCTTACGAAGCTGGGTGAAGTGTATGTACCACCTGTGTGTTTAGTCGGGATCGCTTTGACCCCATCCAACCAGTCGAGGGACAACGAGTTTCGAAAAGCACTGCAAGTTCTTTTCTGCCCTGTTTCGTAACAGTGCACATAGCATCCGACATAAATGCAGGTCAGAGAATTCCAAAGACCGTCTCGAATCAAAGTTCAAGTAGAAACCTGCGAAATGTGGAGGATAGGGGAGACCGGGTATGGTTGTCTCATTTTCTTATTTGGATTTTTTCGCGGGTTATAGCTGCAGGGAAGTTCATTCGGACTTAGATTAATATAAACTACGCACGTCCGACTTTATACAAAAAATTGGTCCCGCGGATTGTGTCCATCAGATTAGTAGCTAATTCGCATTATTTGCAGGAACTATTTTCTGGCAATATACCCCGCGGCTGGGTTGGTTGTCACCAATTTAGATAGCTAAGTTTCTTAATAAAAAGCCGATTCAATTAAGGAAGTAATATAATTTTTTATCGTAATTATAAATGCTATAGCCTTGAACACAAAATTAATCTTAGAAACATTATTAACAAACAGTTTACAACTTTATCACTGAACCGCATTTTCTCTGGATTTGCTTTCTGATTACAGAGACAAGCACATAAGGCAAAAGTATTCTTCATTTTCTGTTTCTTCTTTATTAATTTGTTGATACTTATCTCTTCTTTTTATTTTTTCCTTTATCGGATAAAATAACTCAATCAATCCCTTGTTAAACAATCCCACCTCTCTACTCAGGTATTAAAATGTTTAAAAAGTGCAAAAAGATCATTACAGTAAGTTAGAAAAAGAACTCTAAACTACGAGAATAATGCAACAATATTATGGTCAATACTACGAAATAACCTACACTTGCTTCTGAGAAAATACGAAATTCGGGCGCACGAAAATAAACTATAAATGACACGTCGTCTCTTCATGCGACTCCGCGGCGAATTGAGTGATGGGGGAAGCCGGCGGTATGTTTACGCGTCGCCATGGATTATTAGTACATTCCTATTGTTTATAGTTTCTTTGTTATAGCGGTTGCGACAATCTGCCCGCGTGACAACCGTACCCGGTCTCGAACCGGATCGAAAACCTAATCGAAAAAAGCACAGATCCGTATTTACGAAGCCGATTCCGTATATGCGAAATATAGGGTAGACCGGGGCGAATCGGATCACAGGGCGAATCGGATCAAAATAAGAATTTGGTCCATATTTCTTATATTGCGATAGAAATGAGCATTCCGATCGTTCGTAGTACCTCGTCCCTCTCCCCCGCACCTACTGTAATAGCCCATCAATTGTTTTAAGTCATTGTTTAGAGCTGGCATACGTTTTCAGGGAGATGAACGCGTGCAAACGTTACAATTTTTGTCCGAATCTAACCTAGGTAATCTGCAATTTCGTAATTTAAATAAAAAGTAAGCTTGAAAATTCAAATGTGTTTATTGTTATTAGTTTGCACGGTGTCCAAGTTTAGTGTTTGATGTATTTTACACTATTATATCATAATATGTTTATGTAATCTACACCGTTTGAAATACTTATATATGGGGCTAATCGGATCACGTTATTTGGGGCGAATCGGATCGCTCTTTTCTTTCATTTGTGTATTTTTATGATTATAAATATGAGAATTGTTTATATACAGATGTTTCGTACGTACGAAAAAAAGAGCAATCAGGGATCATGGTGTCAAAAAAAAAAAATTAGGGAAGCTGTGATAAAAATTAAATCTAAAGAAATGACGAAAAAATAAATAAATTCTTAGACGATGGCATTGTATTTACTGTGGTGAAAAATTAATTCGTCCACTTTCAGAAGATTGTCCGAGAAGAGTGGTGCCACGAGAATTGTACTGATAGAGGCGGCAAAAAACGGCAATATCGTTCCGATCTGTGTGCTAAGTAGTGTCACTTGACTCCACTGTCATTAAATTAGATTTGCTTAAGTTGATGCAAAAGATTTTGTTATGAAAATTTCAGTTTTTTTCAGAAATGAATGGGTTATCCGATTCGCCCCAAGGTTCGGGGCGAATCGGATATTTCTCACTTTTTCGTTTTTTGTTTATAAATGATTTTTATGTTTAGTTTGAATTTTTATATATTAATGTTGAAGCCAAAGGTGTACTGATCACGAATATGTAATAAAAAAGTAGTTTTTTTTAATGTTTGACTATTAATATTTTACCGTCAAACAGAAAGTGATCCTATTCGCCCCGGTCTACCCTAAGTGTAGCGGCACGAAGAACCGAGCCCTGCACTTCCGAGCAATAATGCCTGCGCGCTCGAAGGTTAAAAAGTAGCCGGCGTAACAGGATGCGGTGTTGATGCAATCGATCTCGACTCAGTCGTCAATCGAAAACGCAGAATCTTGCTGGGCAAGGAAATTACGGGACCCCTCCACACGGGCGGAGGGTGTCAGGTACGCGGGTTGCGCAACGACATCGTTTGACAAGTGGCGCGTTTCCCGATCTCACCGTATCTAATGTCGGAGGCCGGGTGTGGACGAGGCGGAGGAGGAACACGTCCCCAGCAGGCGCGGAGGCAAGGAGGAATGAAATAAAGAAAGGAGTCATGAAAGAGCGCACTCGAATGTAAACCGGACCCTTGTGAGATTCGCGGCCCAGCGACGGTCCCACCGACGCCGATAGCTGACCGCACCTTCCGGGCGATCCGGCCGATCCAAGTGACTCCGAACACTGGCCAGAGCTTCCCAACGCGGCATTTAGATAGGTGGGGGCCCCTGTGGTCTCTCTTCTCGCCCCTATAGGGGGGCACAGCCGCCGACATAGCTCTTTCCAGGGAACCTCGATACACTTTTTATACCCTCCTGCGAATTGTATCTGTTTCATGCACCATTTACCGGTGCGGAAACAGTGGGCGTTTTTTGGATTTTAATGCAGCCCCGAAGCTTCTTACTCGCTCCCAAGGACGGATCACTGGGGCCACGGCTGACTTCTGCCCGTCGCGTATCGGCATGGTCGAATCGGTCAAAACAGTCCAAGGGAAATTGAGGGGTTAACTAGCTTCTGCGTGCCGAGAACAACGTACCCTGCGGGGCCGATATGTGCTTCCCTTCCCGCGCTACATCGCGTCCCGTTTCTCGACATACCACCGCTTTACGAGCGGAACCCTTATCGTGGATTTCGCGAGACTGGATCTGGATGGCAGTCAAGCTTCTCCATAAATTCTTGCCGGAGCTTTTAAAACTTTACTACGCCCGGGCGTAATAATTCGGACGAATAGGTATACCGCAAACATTGAAGATGAGGTATAGACGAGTAATTCGATTGGTCGGAGGGTAATTGGAATGCATCGCGCATTGCCTAACTTTCGAGTTATAGGGTGCATAAAAGTGATAAGTTTCTTCCGGCGAATAAGCATCTATAGATTATCGTAAATGTTATACCGAGGTATAAGTTCCCAGGGAAGGTATCCAGTGCCGAGTACACCGCAGTTCGCAAACCAGTATACATATCGTCCCCACCTTCTTCACCTCCCCACCCTGTGACACGCATAAGTTGCAGATTCCTAGCCCTTTCCTCCCTCGTCCGACCGCCTCCATCCCTCCACGGACTATGACCGATGTCCGCGGTGTTTGTCCGAGTGTAATCAGTCTCGTAATTAGTCACGTCAGAGGCTGATGGGCTTTCTGCGTACCGCTGTGTGCGTCAACCAAAATCTGCTGAACATCTCCGCGGAACCATACGCATCGTTCAAGTTATCATCCTTCCTCTGTACCTGCTTTCAAGAAATCTCGTTCCTCCTTCTCACCGCGGAAGTGAACAATGTAACGTAACAGTGCTCGATGTGGGTGAAAACGATCTCTAACGGTAGTCGAAGTGATTCGACAACGCTACTTCGCCACAAACGAAAGTGCAAAGAGAGAATTAACCGAAACATAAAGCTAGCTTCTTACACCGAACAATCATCCGCGCCGTGGTTCCGCGTACTTCGCGCGCTGTTCCGACGCCGCGTCCGATTCGACGTTCCGAAGGTTCACCGAGGATAACCATCCAGGGGACATTTGCCGAGTGGCCATAAAAAAAAAAGGTGACCGGGCAAAGTGGCCAAAGGGTGACGGAGAAGCGGTCTCGGAAGAAGCGGAGCGACAAAGAGGAACTCTTAAATAAATAAAATCGATAAGGCGAGACATCGTATCCCTGGAACCAAGGTAGAGGCGTCCGGAGAGGGCCAAGCTCATGAATAAGCAGTGCTCACGGGGGTGTGCGCCGCGTGATTTCGCGTGGGACTGTTGGCGGTAGACCAGCCGGCGAACGTTTATTTCGCAACCTTTGCCTCTTCCATCCCGATTCCGCCTCCTTCTCTCCCCGGCTCGGTTTCGCTCCCTCTAACGCCGATGCCAATAACGACGTTATCCCGCGCGACACTGCCACCGTTTCCGTAGAAACCCCGCGTCGCAGAGCGCCCCACCTTGACTTCACGTGATCCTGGCCCGGCCAATGGGGGCGCGGATCCTCCTGGTTGGATGCTGATCGAGGGATGCAAAAGGCGGGGTTGCGAGGCGCGTGGGGATGAAAGCTCGCCGAGCGAGGCGGGGGTCGAAAAGCTTCGCGAAGTCACGTGTGCCCGTCGGCAGAAACCTCGTTCGTGCTTTCACGTCACCGTTACCCGCACAGCCGTGCTGCTTTTTGGGGTCCAGCCACCGTGTCACCGCGGCTGATAACGATAACGAGAGTCGGACGTGACCGAGAACCTCTTCCCCTATTCCGAGGCGGGCTGTCGACGGACCCAGGGAACAGTCACTTTCCACCATTCTGCCAACTGTTAGGTGCCGATTCAACCGAACCGAACTCGGGTAGAATCCTCGCGGCATCGTGGATCCTTCCTCGCTCGCGGGAATCGCGCGCGACGACGATGCCGGCGGAACGGACAGAATCGTTTTCAGGAGAGGCGGTGTGAAGGAGTCACGACGATTATCTTCTGTGCGCACGTAGACGAAAGCAAACCGTGCGCTCGGCGAGTGAACATTGACACACCAGTCGTGGAGTGAACGCGCTCAGCTTCTTGGATACAGTGAAGTGAAAACCGTGCTCGTGGTGAAGAATGGTGTGCAGTGACTACAATGCTCGCGGGAACAGAGATTGAAGCCGTTGCCATGGCTGTCGCGACCTTGGCACACTCATAGATAAACTGGTGGTTGGTAGGACGTTTGACTGCGCGCCCGGTTTGTAGAGCCACGAGCTCATCTTCACTGCTGGCCACGAGGATCTCCGCGAAGAAGCCATCGCCTTCGGAGATCGAACTAACGATGAGGAAGTCGAGGAGCTGCTTGAAGGACACCGCGTCCATTTGGCCGTTATGGATATCGTGTGAAAGTACAGTTCAGTGATGCCGCGAGTGATGTGAGGGAGAGACGCGCCCAGGTTTCTAGGTGTCTCGTAGATAAAGTTCCTTTAGCCGGCAACAAGGATCCAGCCCTTGATTCACGAAGATGAAGCGACGGCCGACCGGGTGCTCCCCGAAGCCACCCGTCGTCCGGCACAAAGACGTTCCTGATGACAGTCATTGTATCGCGTCGCCATAGACCGGCCCTTTACGCTCCTTTAAAAAAGAGACGAAAGCCACTTCTGGAAGCGTGTAAGAGGTCTTTATCGGTAGTCAATAGGACCGACCGTCCTTGGTCCGGGCGCATTTCTCATATTATATATAAATCTACGCGGCGAGAGGAACCACCTGGATTCCCACAGCCGACGGCCGTCGGCTCCTGAGGTGCCGCGATGGACCTCAGCACTGCCTACCGTTACAATCAAAATATGATGGAATATTACACCTGTAAGCTGATTACATCTTCTGAAAATATCCCCGCTTAGTCTGCTAGCCGTTCTTCGCCCCTGCATTTCTAGCTGCGTCCTCAATGGCTGATGAACATTCGCTAAATATGCTGCTGATAAGAATTGCCACAAAACCGTTCGTAAGCGAGTCCACCTGCAACCACATCATTATGACCATAAAA
The DNA here is from genome assembly GCA_963932275.1 of Andrena praecox. NCBI lineage: Eukaryota > Metazoa > Arthropoda > Insecta > Hymenoptera > Andrenidae > Andrena > Andrena praecox. The sequence goes on from OZ010729.1 coordinate 10,629,353, forward strand.
TGGCCCCTTTCATTCCAAACAACTTTCGTTGGAAAATTTTTTTTTTACTTCCATGGCTCCGGAAATGTTCAAGGTGGTAAATTTTATATTGGTCGTTGAATTCTTTTCCCGCGTTGAAGAAGTTCTCACCGGGAATGATTAAACAGGAATGAATTATTTTCGAGACAAGAATCTTTGCCGCATCTTTACCGATCCGTTTAGACTCGATTAGACACCGCCGAGAGGTGACAGGTGAAACTACTGCTCGCTCGGTTTCCCTCGATCTCGAGAGCAATGCCTATATCGATTTCTCTCGTTGTCTGTCGACGGAGTGTCGGGTAGATAGAGGCGTTCAGCGACGGCCAATTGCCCAGCGACAATTCCGCATTGTCGGCGGATAAATGAGAATGCGAGAACAAGAAGTCCAATGTCCTTCGTTCGCCGTTCGATCCGTAACGGTACCGAGGCTGATAAAAAAAAAAACTAAACCGCAATCGTCGCAGTCCCTGATCTGCGTAGGAACCATTTGCAGGCTCGTCCGGCTCTCTCCTCCCTTAAATTCCCAGTGAAACGTGGCGGATCGCGCAACAAACACTCGGCTAAAATTTTTCCAGCCCGTACTCGCGAAAAAACCTCGCCGCAGAATCACGGCCTTCTGTACTCTCGTTTTCTCTCACTTTCTTTCCCCCACAGCTCGACCACAGCCACCACTCCCCTACGCGGAGAAATTCGTATCGTTAGATCCCCTCTTATCTTCGAAAAAACGAGGTAGAATACACCCGCGGGAATTAAAATCGCGTAGCGGATAATTATTTAGCGCGTATGCCGCGTAAAGTGCAATCGATGCGCAAGAATCGCGTGCAATCGAACCGACTTGGAATGTAAAATTTAATGCTTCCCGCGCGGCTACGATTTCGCGCGAAATATTAGTGAAAAATAAGCCCTCAATTAGCGATCGGGCCGTATTAATTAGGCGAGCCCAATTGTCGTCTCGAAGTAGCGACGATCGAAACCGCCACGCGTCCCGCACGCTCGTTTATGGCTGGCCAGCGGTTCCGTTCGAGCTGATGGGATGATAATAATTATGAAACATTAACATGAATGGCGCGGGTCGCGCGCGAATCGCTATGCAATAGTCTGTCAATCTCTTTCGGCGAATATCCCAGAAGTACACAGCTGTTGCAGGGAAACTTGTTGTTCTTTCTGACGTAGGTACATTTTTCCAAAACATCGGTCCACTGCAGCCGTAGACGTTTGTATACGCAAAGGAACGAAACGACGCTTTTAACGATATTTCAAGCCGCCCATAATTTCGTAAAATTAAGAAAAAGTGCTGTCTTGACTTGTCCCCTTCAAGTAGCTTGCGGTTCTTTATTCTAGCAACGTGAGTGACTTGCTTCCTTTTATTGTGACGCTTCACAATCGTCTAAATTCCCGCCTTGGCTGAAGCAATCCAGCCGCGATGAGGAGATCAACGTTCACTTCGGGGCAGCGAAAACTCCGGTTCTGCTCGGCCAAACGATTTTTCATCTGGACGATTTCGGTGCGCGAAACTTTTGCGAATCACACGAAATTTCGTCCGCGTGTCGTAACTCTCGCTTTATTATTAAACGAGATGATCGACTGTTTCCGAGGCGGACGAAAAAAAAAGTCACAAAGCACCGCGGCGAATCGAATTTCTCCGTCTATTTTTCAAACGACTGAGTAATAAAGTCTAGCTACGCCGGCAATACGTAACGCTAGACCGTAATGTAATACAGGAACAAAGCTGCTGTAGAAATATCGAGTGACTATTCGGGAATGTATATCAAAGTTCTTGGCTGCTGATGCGCGCTCCCGATCGTGTGTCGCAGAGGCCCTTCTGTCGCGTCTGCTCCGAGACCAGCTTAGCTTGGCTCTGCCGGGCTCTGCCTTTCCCGGCGATGCGGAAAACTGCCACAGACGACATCGTCGAATTCATTTATCTTGCCCGTTCCGCTCGAATAACGCGATTAACGAGTCACTGTTCTCTAATTACAGCGAATCCCTATCTCGATCGCTTAGTTTTACATGCCGCGGCTACTGCAAATTAACGTAACTCCTCGCGGCCGCGAAGTCGTTACAGACACGCGTAAGGTGGAACAACACGTCCCTCGGACACGATTATTCGTTCGGCGGCGAGTCATAAATGTATTAACGGATCATTCAAGAAAATTGTGGCATCGAGGAAGTAGTCGTGTTACGTCGCCGCTCCGCCAAGTCGGTTTGTTTTGAATCGTTAGGTTCGCAGCAACAGGATTCTCGACGAGTTTCTCCAATAGTGTTTTAAGGATGAATCTCAGTGACAATCTTAGTTAATCAAAGTTAATTAGGATATTAATCAATTGTCCGGAATACTTGTGACAAATTTAGTTTGGTGCTTGATACTTCTGTACACAAGAATTGTAGGTATATTTCTCAATATTGCGTTAAATTAACAGTTAAATAATTTAAAAACTAGATATTCAAATTTTTCTAAAATTTTGCGGCAGTTTCACTATTGCAGAAAAATTCCATCCTCCAAATTTCAAAGATTTTCGCTTATTTTTAATGTTACTGAAGTTCGTCCTTAAATTGAAGTTAAATGATTTAAAAACTTCCGAATGGATTTTTCTAAAATTTTGCGGGGAGTTTTACTATTGCAGAAAAATTCAATCCTACAAATTTCAAAGATTTTCGCTTATTTTTAATGTTACTGAAGTTCGTCCTTAAATTGAAGTTAAATAATTTAAAAACTACCGAATCAATTTTTCTAAAATTTTGCGGGGTTTTTACTATTGCAGAAAAATTAAATCCTTCAAATTTCAAAGATTTTCGCTTATTTTTAATGTTACTGAAGTTTATCCTTAAGGAGTTACATACGTTCTCGGCGCCTAATAATTGATCATTTTTAGGATTTTCTCCTCGAGAGGTGTGAAATAAATCGAAAATTTTATAATTGTATCTTGTTCTTAGGGACCTTTATTCATATAAAAAAAATGTTTGACACACTTTTGTCACATATTGCCGATCGTTTTCTGCGGTTGCAGCGACCTCTGCACCAAGCAGGGGCCTCCTTATCAGCGTAATAACTTCGACAATTTACAACCTTTTTTAATGAACTTTCGTTAATCTATGCAGAATGATATTCTCTAAGGGCCAACGAGTCAAATTTTTGAATTTTTAGAATATAAGAAAATTATTTGCCATTTTGAAGAAAGCAGTCGATTTTTCATCTACAATTTCGATCTTTAAATAGTAAAAAAATATTAAAAATTAAAAATTAAAAAAAAAATGGCCCGATGTCTCTTAGAGAATGTCATTCTGCATAGATGAACGCAAAGTTTCATGACAAGAGTGTGTCAAATAATTTTCTTTATATGAACAAAGGTCCCAAGAACAAGATACAATTATAAAATTTTCGATTCATTCCACAGCTCTCGAGAGAAAAAATCCCAAAAGTGATCAATTATTAGGCGCCGAGAACGCATGTAACCACTTAAAGTGCCGATGAAGTTGATCATATTTCAGTGTTTCCCATCTTTTTTTGAGTCGCGATCGCCTTTTATAATAACCAAATAACCTGCGACCCCCATATAAAGTAAGGTAAAGAAAACACATTAAGCATATGTATGTCACAATATAAATCTAACCGAATAATGTTAAAAAAAATCCCCCAAAACCATGGCGACCATCCAGTTTGGGAATCACCGGTGTATTTTGCTGTCTGAAATTGGCGAACGAACACTCTCTTCTAAGCTGGAAAATCTGAGAGTAAACTTAATATTTGTAGATCGTAATTCAAAGCAATGACAGCGATAACCGGGTGGAAAACCGAAAAGCGACAATTGATGTGAGGCAAGAGATGGCATAAGATGAATCATTATTTAGTACCCGCGATGTAAATAAACGAAGGAAACAGGGTAGGAGCAGGTGCTGGTTAATTGGTAGCCAAGTAATGGTAGGAAAACAAGCGCTGGCGTTAGACTAAGGAGGTCTAGATTTAAGCATAGCTCAGAATCGCAGCGCGGAGTGTTACGGTAATAAGCCTCGGTGACGCGGTGGCTGCGAGAGCAACGGCTCGGCAATCCGTAGCACTACGCATATAGTAGGTCTGAATTCGTGGCTCGGGGGTGGTCCAGGCTGAATGCAGGCCCCTCGTATAGTTGTGGTCAGCAGGCGTGACGGCGTGTGTGCGCGCCGAGTAGTCATGGTGCTTTTGCCGTGCCACCATGATTCCAGCGGTATCCCCAGGCTACCGGCGCGGCCGCGCCGCGGGGATGCGACCATAAACGCGAGAGCGAATTGATTTGCGATCGGAAAGCGCTTATCGTTTCTAGTAATGATCGCGAATCCCTCATTGTCTTGCTGGGACCCGGAGATCGCAACACGATACGCGGTGTCGGCGGAAGAAAAAAGCGGATCGGGCGTGCACGCGTCACAGCGCGCGCGCCGCTCCGCCAACAATGAGCCTCCTCATCGAAATGGCCCGCTCATCCTGACAATTAGCGGCGATTGTTTCGACATCTACACTCGCCCCGCGCACCCGGATCATCAGTCGAGGGGACGTCTCTCTTTCTTCCACCTTTCCAGGAACCTACGCGATCGCGATTCGGTTATACTCGACTGCGTTGCCAAACCACCACAAGCCGAATGTTATTTTCACCGCGGCTGCCTCTTTTCCCTAAGTCAACCTAACCTAGCCTAACCACAACAAACCGAATGTTATTTTCACCGCGGCTGTTCCTTTCCCTAAGTCGCATCTTGACAGCCCACTCTGATCTGCGTTAACGCCGCCTGGCTAGAGGAAGTTAATTGTCTGAATGGAAAGTAGCGGCGGCGAGGGGGATCGGACCGTGTGGTCCATCATAAGGGCACCGAGAGAAACCCGGCTCGTCGTTGGCGGAGGGTTAGGAACAGCGGCGATCATCGAATCATCGGTGCACTGGCACGAACTCGAGGACATATGTCGCGGCCCAGAACCCTCCATTACGATATTAAGCCGAAATTATTACGTTAGGCGGATTTGTTGCGCGAGGATGAAGCCGCTGACGGGGCCAGAGCTCATTTCGGGAGTGAAGTAAGGAAATAATGTCGGATAATCGAATCTTCCTGACACGTTGCTTCCATTGTTGCTAGCCGGGCAGCTTCTAAAGAGAACCAGCGGAGACGAAGGTACTGCCAGCAGAGGCACTCGCTAATTCCCACGGAGAATCTGATGTTAATTTTACAAACTCGCAGCCAGCCGATGGTTAAGAAATAAAACGAAATGTTGTTCGCAACGGTCGTGATCGACGTGTTCGGACACCGCCGACCTCGGCCGCCCCGAAAGGGTTCGTTTAGCTAATGCACTATCGATTTCCATTTTCCAGGCCACGGCGGAGTTAACCAGCTAGGCGGCGTCTTCGTGAACGGAAGGCCCCTACCGGATGTAGTCAGGCAGAGGATCGTCGAGCTAGCGCACAGCGGCGTCCGACCGTGCGACATTTCCAGACAACTCAGGGTATCTCACGGCTGTGTATCCAAGATACTGTCGAGGTGAGTACCGACATCGTTCCGGCGCCATCCAGGTCTCCGCCGTATCCGTTACAACCGCAGCCCCCGTGGTGTCTCGTGATCCGACGGCAACATCCTTGCTTTTTGTTCTCCCCTCGTTTGGCGCTCCAACGAATTTCCTCGATTGATTCGTTTACCTCTCGCGGACTCGCCGGCGTGTCATGCTCATGTATTTATTGCCAAGTTTCATCACGAAGCATTCCAAGAGCTTTCTTCTTCGAGCCCGATGGTGCGCATCAAGCGTGAGCTAGTTTTGGGTACTTTGGGCTTTATTACAAACTCTTGTTAGCCCTCGCCATTCCTCGAGAGATGCGCGCGGAATTTTTTGTTCTTGTTAAGCACGGTATCCCTCGGGTGTCTGAGTTACTGATTTTTGAATAAAAAGCCGTAATGTGGACGCGCGAATTATTTGCGGGAAGATTAAGCTCGCCTTGCCAAACGTAACACCGTAATTTCCGCGCGGCGAAGTGGCCGAGGTCGCTCGAACCACCGTGCCGGCAGCAAGAAAGGAAGAGATCGCGGGGAGGGGAAAAAACAGAAAGAGAGGACGGAGTTTGGCAAAAAAACGAGACTATTCCTGGTCGGAGTGATTTAATTAAAGACGCTGTTAGGACCACGAGGCGAACGAACCCCGGCTACGAAATTGCGACGCCGGAAGGAAGGAACCACCCTTCTTCCTCCTCCGACGGGGGGCTACCAGCGGGTGCGACGATATGCGGTTTCCATGTTTTTTCCACCCTACTCCCCGCGTTACATAACGGGTGGCCTCGTGCCGTTTTGATGGCCCGAACGTCATACGTCCCCGCCGCCGCTCGAGTATCATTGTCATATACTCCACTCTTTTATGTATATCTCCCGTACAATAGGCCTGCTGGATTATTTACTACTTTACTGCTTCTCGAATAGCCGCTCCCTTCATTTCCCTACCTCGCATTCTGAAGTCGCGAATCGATCTTCGTCGCTTTATGATCATCAGCAGCCTTATGCAGCTCGAATTTCATTCCGAGCGGTTCCCTCCCGACGCAGTTACTTCCAGGTCACTGCTCATACAATTCGGGAGATATGCCTAACATATGCCCAGTTCGAATCTCTGCTCAGCAGCCCGATTAATCATCCCTTTTTTTCTCTTCGTGACTCGATACAATCTTGAATTTTCCACTTAATTGCAATACTTTTGTAGAGTGGAATATGTATCCACTGGTCAGTGAGCAACATTTGAGAAGTCGACGTCCCATTCGAAATGGCACAGTCGTTGATTTGTTGGCAAGGCACAATCGTGGGCAATGAAGGTCATTTAGAGGTATTTAATTGCAGCTTGATTGTAACTAATCGTAAATCCGCGAGGATTTTAATCAAACGGAATTTATTGGGTAGTGGTATTAACAGCAATGTGTTATAAACAGAAATTAACAGCCATAATAACGTCGCGGCGTATTTATTTTCCAATTGATTTACAGCTGATTCGATCGATAACTTGAGTCGTACAATACATCCCAGCGAGGTGTGAAAGAAATACAGCTCAGCTGGCCCTCTCGCAATTCATTTCCTAACGACTTATTCAGAACACAACAGCATGGGTATATCAAGCTAATCAAGGCGAAGTAACAAACGAAGCAAAGGCGGCAGATATTTTCTCAATAATAAATTTAGGAGGAAACTTTTAAAAATCTCAGGACCAATCTTTACAAAAGAAAGAGAGCAACTATGCTCCAAGTTTCAGTGCACGACGGACACTGTAATCAACGATCCATTTCGAGCGAATACTTTGTTTCTGTTATCCCGTACATATGTAACTTTACTACCCGCAGACTTTACAAGGCGAAAAAAAAAATCAAAAGACAGTGAAAACGGTCTTAAGCAGCGACGACGACATGCTGTTAGCGCCGAAGCTTTATGCAGTCACGGGCTGCTGATGCGTCGCGACGGCGTGCATCGGTTTTTCGCGGAATCGCGACGACTTCGACGCTCCCCCCGAAACGAAACGGAAGTGCCCGATCCCGACTACGTGTGGGCCCGTAAAGTCGCAAAAGACAGTGCTGAAAGCTCTGCGCGACCCTTCGGAAGCACCCCATTTAACAGAAAAACCTATTTTGGCTTTCGCAGCGCGAACACGGAGTGCTTATTTTAAGGTCCATTCAAGGGAAACGCCAGAGAATAGCCCATTCTTTTGTACTGGCTTCGTTCTACTCAGAATCTGCGCGCGTAATAATTCTAGCTCCTTTTAAAAGCCTACATGCTCCTTCTGAGAGCTCGTCGTCCCTCGGGTTCTATAGAAATGATTTTAATCATCCCACATTGTTCAAATTTCGAAGCTTCGAAGACGTACAATAAATAAAATTCAATTGCAGCGTCGCGGGCAATTTAAAGTAATTCGTAAATTAGACTTCCCATACAGCACCATAACATTGCAGCAACGTCTCTGCAATGATGCGGTGCAAGATGGCAATGTTGCAACATAACATTGCAGAGACGTTGCAGGTTCAGTCCTATGTCCGCCTTCGCAATATTGCAGGTGTGTATTTTTGCAAAGTTGCGGCAACATTACGAATATGTAGTCCTGCAACGTTCCGGCAATGATTCTGCAACGAAACGGCAAAATTGTGGCAATGATCCTGCAACTCTTCGGCAATATTGCGGTGCGTATCCAGTTAAATGAAACACGCCGTAGAATCCACTCGACATCATGTACATATTTCGAAAACTTTTGACAAAGTCATAGTTGCTTCAGAATATTGTTGTAATGTTTCCACAAGTTTTCACTACAGTATTGCACGACGATGTGCGCGCAATATTGCAGAAATATTGTAGGACCGTTGCCACTGGAACATTGCACGTCGATGTGCGCGCAATATTGCAGAAATATTGTAGGACCGTTGCCACTGGAACATTGCACGTCGATGTGCGCGCAATATTGCAGAAATATTGTAGGATCGTTGCCAATGGAACATTGCACGGCAACGTTCTTGCAATATTGTAGGATCGTTGCCACTGGAACATTGCACGACGATGTGCGCGCAATATTGCAGAAATATTGTAGGACTGTTGCCACTGGAACATTGCACGACGATGTGGGCGCAATATTGCAGCAATATTGCAGGATCGTTGCCAACGGAACATTGCACGGCAACGAAATTGCAATATTGCTGCAATATTGTAGGATCATTGCCACTCCAATAATGCACGACAATATTGCAGGAACGTTCCTACAATATTGCAATGCAACCTGCAACAACGTAATGTTGCAGCAACGTCCCTGCAATACTGCTGCAACGAGGTGTGCTGTATGGGTTTCTGCCGAGCAAACACGGATGATAATTATTAGGTACGAACTTTTTGCAACGAGACTGTTAACTACTTAGTATTTTTGGGTTATTTCTTGATAACGTTTATAGAGATAAAAATTTAAAGTGTTTGAAAAGAATGTTCTCTGAGATAAATGAGAACTATATGTTAATAGAAAGGTAATTGAATTAGAGCAAATTAACACTGTGGCAATAATATTAAAGTGCAAACTAGTCTAGGAGTGTTTAAAACATCGACATTCGACCTTATTCTGCTATCTTCCCATACAGCACACTCTCGTTGCAACGAAGTTGCAGGATGGTTGCAGTGCAAGATTGCAATGTTTCACGCAACGTTGCCGCAACCATGCAGCAATAATTCTATGTCCGCCCCGTGCAATGTTGCACGGCAACGTCGCAGCAACGTTGTATCGACATTGCGCTGCAACTATGCAACACTGCAGGGTTACTGCAACGATCCTGCAACGTTGCCGCCACGAAGTGTGCTGTATGGGTTTAAGCGTTTGTAGCTCGGAGCAACGTTAACCGATTTAGATGAAATTTTCAGCACGTATACAATTTACTTAAATCTACAAACGGGATTTTTGAATTTTCATTACAGGCTCAGAAGAAATGTTGAAAAAGCGACCTTCCGTATTTGCTTCGCTATTCCGACCAATTGCATTTTTCTCCAAAACGATGAAACACGTCACCTTGTCAACTAGTCCTAGCTTCTCGAAAAAACTCAAGTCGTTTGGACCAATTTTAAACAAGTTATACGATTTTAAAAGGTGCCCACATACTTTTGTCTCCCACTGTAGATATGCATAGTCAACAAATAATACAAACGACGAGCCATTTCAATTCAATATAAGTAGGTAACCAGTAACAATATTCCGCGTAGTCGCATAATATTATAAAAATATATAAGATAAAAATTAAGTGAAACGATTTTATTTAACTCGATCCATAATGCGCTAAAAAGTAAAAAATAATTATTTTCTTGTCTTACAATGTCGATGGTGATATGTGGCTTTAAATAAAATCATGGAGCGTCCATAAATTAATTAATTATATAAGATAAAGGCAAACTAGGGTTTCGCGCAGAAATTCTTTTTCTATATTTGTGAACAATATACTCACTAAATAAAATCCCCTTTTTAAACACTATGCATTTTAAAATAAAAGTACCAATTCAGCTACTGATCCTACATTTTGCCCGTCCATTATTTTCTACTTGCCACTATTGATTTCAAGCTCGCATCTACCGGAAAACATACTTTCATTTTTTAAAAAATCGACTCTGTAACTGCATTCGGGAATTGAGTAAAAGCTGGAGAGAGAGAGAGAGAAAAGTCACATACGCCGCGTATTATCGATAACAGAATTCATTGCGTAAATCGGTTCACGGTGGTAGCCCGATTTCAGTCTTGACCATGAAGGGGTGAGCGCGCTCCGGGACCGAGGCAATTTGAAAAATCGCGCAACGTAATGGCCGTTTTATGGTGGTACGTGGGAGCGGAACAAAGAGGGCCGAATATCACCGGGTGAGCACTGCCATGTGGACCGGGAATAGGATTTTACGCCAGATATAATCGTAATAATTTCGTAGCGGGGTGACAGGACCTCGAGTGTTTAAAGGGCACCCCTCTCACGCTTCGAACAGCAGGTTCACGGGCGATCATTTTTTTTTTCTCTGGGAGAATAGTGACACGATTCGATGACGTCTACCAATTCGGTCGTTACATACTGCTGGTCAATCCCAGCCAGGTCCGACAAGCAATTTCGTGCGAAAGGAAATCTGGAATAGTCTTCCTCGATCTATGACGAATCCCGATTAGAACGGTAGCTTTGACAATCGCGTTCCAGCGTGCCGGATCGATTTCGAGCTTTCCCCCAATGGTGCTGATTATGGCCGCTTTCTCTTCGTGCCATTTCCTACTCGCTGCCTAAAGCCACGCTTATCAATCGCGGATCTCTAGTTTCTCTATCGGAAGCTTGGATGAAAATTCTCACGCTCTTCGCCAGCCCGCCTTTCTGATAGCAACCTCCGACGACCGGGTAGCCTATCCAGAATTCAAGTCGCCGTTCTCGGGTCATGGCGGACTTTTCCGTGTCTGTTCGGGTTGGTGATTGAAAGTCCGCTAGGAAAACGGCCAGGGCGTTGAGCGCGTACAAAATTGGCGAGATATCCAGCGGGTAGGAGCCCCGAGGCCGGCGGCGCGCGGCGGTGGCGGCAGTGGCGACGGACCCACATCCATCAAGGCGGCCCACAAGCGGACCATTATTGCGGGCTTTCTACCGTAATTGAATTTAAGCACGAGCGAAGATATTATTTAACTAATTAGGCACAAAGGGCGCGTTCACGGCGGGCCAATCGCGATTGCCCATCGCGCGCATATACGAGGCCTGGTGGGAGGCTGAGAGGCGGCGGCAGAGAGAAAGAGAGGCCAGCCCGCGGCTTAGGGGGAGCGACAGCAGGGGGCAGAAGTCGTTTGTTTTAAAACAGCCGGTCGTTGACGCGCCGCTGGACGGCGATTCGTTATTCCGGCGTTGGCCGCCCCGCCGCCCGCGGGAAAAACGATCGCTCCCGTCTCTCTTTCTCTCCTCTCGCGTTCCCATCGACTCCGTTCAAACCGATCCGAAGAGAAGGAAGGCCGCGACTCCGCTGGATAGATCCTCCCTCGATACCGTGCCTTCCAGCGCGTCGCGAAGACACGCGAACATTGACTTGCCAATTGTTGCATAACAGTTAACGCCGATATTGCCCCGGGTAGTTGCTCCCGGAAGTGTTCAAATATGGTTCGTCGGATGGATAAGGGTTCGGCTGGTTCTGTAGAACCAAAGGCGAATAGGTTGCAACTGAGTAATGTGTATAGAAGGTCGTTTGTAAGGTGATGGAAATGATGTATATACTAGTCTCTTCCTGTTCGCAGGTATTACGAGACGGGCAGTTTTAAGGCTGGCGTTATAGGCGGCTCCAAGCCGAAAGTAGCAACGCCGCCGGTCGTCGAGGCGATCGCCAACTACAAGAGGGACAATCCAACGATGTTTGCCTGGGAGATCAGGGACAGACTGCTGGCTGAAGGCATTTGCTCTCAAGACAACGTGCCATCCGTCTCCTCCATCAATCGGTGAGTTGACACTTTTATTATAAAAATTCGACAGTTCAAACGAAGAGCAGGTGCCTGCGTTTAATCTACATCTTGGGAAAGTTTGCTTCCAAAGGCATAGGATAAATCCGGGAGACGCGGTCGGCCTAATATTAGAATGGCTATTAAACCTAATGGGGATGTTAGTTATTTTATCAGAACGAACCTAATATGTTCAGAATTTTATGCTGATTCAGAGAAACTGGTCGATATTTGCTTTAAGACAATATTTACTGTAAACCGGGTTGAAAACTGAAGTCATGACATCTGACCACCTCACCCGAGCTGCGGGGAGAAATAATTATTCATGGAAAAATGACAAAGGAGGAAGCAAAATTATTTATGCGTGAATACAAGTATTAATTTTTGTACGCTAAACAAGTAAACAACACATAAAAAAAACGTGAAGTACCTACCGGCGATTAGCAAGGCAAATGAATACAAGAGTGAAGAAATAAGATAAATAAACAGAAATAATAATAAAATAATGATAAAGAATAAAAAAAATCATAACTCAACCATCTCTCCTTTCTGCAGCGAGAGATGGTCTTCTCGTTAGTTTCGAGAGGAAGAGTTAGGGTAAACGCACCAATAAATGAACACTTAAGGCCAATGAATGAACACTTTTATAAAATGATGTTTGCAGCGCGATTGATTCCACGTGCTGCAAAAATTGTTTGGACATGAAGCAAGAAATTGAAAGAAGTCTTTAATTAATTAGTCGCTTATTTTAATAACTTATTTCACTTGTTTTAATAAAAAATGTCCATTCACTGGTACGCGTTCATTTACTGGTACATCTACCCTAATATGGCTAAATACTTTGGCTACATCGCCCCTCAATATCTCTATCTTATTATCCCAAACATTAAACGAAAATAAACTTAGAACTGTATTTTAAATACGCTTCTGTACACCGTTGTTTGACAAAAGAGGTTAAACGTAACCTCAATGTACCTTTTATAACCTATAAATCCAGAAAAACACAGGAAGAAGCGAAGTGACGCTATTCATTCAGCTGTTTGGCTTCTAGAGAAGTAATCGGTCTGCACTTTAGCGCGTTTTTACGTATAGAGTCTGAAACATAGCAACTAAAATCATTCTAGTCAATGAGAATTCCACAGGAGATAACTGACGGGCACTTATCTCAGAGTCTCAGAACATAAGCTCACCAATCACCAACTGAAACAGAAGCATTACTTCTGCGCGTACCTTTCGTATTTTTAAAGCTTTCGAAACAGAGGCGAGGGGAACGCGACAACAAGGCTCCAAGTGTTGCAAAGAAAGTTTTGTCGAAAGTTTCTCTTGAAAGCAAATAAGAAGATAGTAATGCTGGGGTGGCTGCGCCCTGTTCAGCCCGTTAAAATACCTGCTACCCTAGACCGCTTCGATAGGAATCAATGAAAGCGCAGAGATTACGAAACCTGTCGTCCCGAACGATTGAACACACCCGGACCTCGAGGCTTATGCCTCGGCCAGTCGCCGCCGGGACCAATTAATTATCGCCGGCCGAGCGTCGAAGGCGAAATGCGAAAGCAACCCCGAAAACGTGCGTCGAAATAAGTGTGCATCCGCCCCGTCACCCCGATCCCATTGACCTTTCGCAGGTTCCTTCGGGAATGGGCCGATTAATTCAAGTGTTTTTACGTCGCCCAGTGGATCGAGCAGGCGGAGGGAGGCACGGCGGCTAGAACACGAGTAGTGCCTACGAAACGGGGAGTGAGCTCCCATGAGACAGCATTACAGCGTATCAGCACCGCACAAACTGAACGAGTGCATCCCCTTTCTCGAGCGACAGAAAAGCCAGGCGCCGCGGCAGAAAGAGAGAAAGAGAGTCGGGAGGAGATAGGAAAGGGAAGGAGACCACTGGGGTACCATTGATCAGCAACACATATGTCCCGAGATTTAATCAGCCGCTACTTAAGACCTTATCTCCCGCTTTATACTAGGCTCCCTGTACACACCTACTTCATAGCCGCTCCGCTCCCTCTTTCTGCCCCCGATCCCTACAGGCCGCAGGCCTGATAATGTAATCGAGCGTAATGCGAATCGAATTGCCTGCAAGTGAAATCCGCTAACGCGATTTCCGTCGTCCATGGCCGTTAATGGAAACGCACGCAAATTAGTTAGCCCGCATGTTAGATGGAAGTGTTCCACACGGCGGTGCGAATTTTCGGCAGCGAACTTCGGTCAGGCAACAATGCGCCTCTCGTTACAGTATTCTGCTCGGTCGCCCTGTGCTCGAGTCACAAGTAATAGCTCAATTTCATCTTTAAAATCAGCTGTTTTTGCAGGATTTACTGAATAAAGGGTAGATGCTTGTCATTTACTTATAAATTACACAAATACAGAATGCTGAAGGAAATCTTTCGTTTATACACGAGTAAGGACCATTTCCCGGATAGATAAATGGCCCCCAAGTATTAATTAAATCAGTTTACAATTTAGCAATTTCTTGGTCTGTCAATGCGGTGTTTTTGGCAGCACTTGATCAAGAGTCTCCGTCAACGCTGAAAAACGACCCCACGCGACTTTTACCGTCAACGTATTTCCATTGTTTGATATCGATGGTGTCGCCATACCCACGGCAGCGTGAAACGTGGTCGCGTATACACACGTACACAGAAATTGCTTTCTAGCCGAGGTTTTCGATGTGTCTAGGATTGCAGTGGAGGGTGCGGCGGTGGCTTGTTGCTCGAGGAACTCCTCCGCCTTCTCTCGGCGCTCTCTCTCTCTCTCTCTCTCTTGCTCCCTGCCGGCCTTCTCCCGGCCTCTCCATCCACGTTTCCCTTTTCCGCCTTGCCCGTATACCCCGACCCAAGGCCCAGATGGCGGGTATTGATCTGAATCCGAAGAACAGATCGCCTGGAAAAACTTACCCCGCGGATACTTACCTACCTACCCCACTATCTACGTGCACCTATCCAACCTACCTTCGCCCGCTCACGTACACCGAACCCGCAACCTTCCGCTCTGTCTACATGCAGGTAAATGTATTTCCGCTCGCCGAGCAATGGATAGAGTCGCGCGATGCTTCGCTGCTTGAAAAGCACTACACAGAAAACGTGCCCGCCTCCTTAACTGATTATTTACGCGGATTGATCGCGAGCGGATGGCATGCGGCGGTTTCGTGATGTTCAATCGCGATGCTTGCGAAATCGGCGAGCTTGCAGTTTACCGTGACGAACCATCGGGAGAAACCCGCAAGTTCAACTGGAGCTGGACAATCCTGAAAGCAAAGACTACCTTGGAGGTCTCTTGAGAACGATGAGAAGTGCACGAGGTGTCTGTGCTCCTGTTAAACAATTCTTGGCATAGGTATTATTACAACAGAAATGTAGATTGAGTAGATGAAATGGTGACTGAAAATGACGATGAGCTATCAGGCGAGGTTAGGTTAGGTTAGGTTAGGTTAGGTTAGGTTAGGTTAGGTTAGGTTAGGTTAGGTTAGGTTAGGTTAGGTTAGGTTAGGTTAGGTTAGGTTAGATTAGGTTAGGTTAGGCGAGGTATCTCCGCATAGTAGGAAGAACTGGGTGTATCAGTGGCCCAGGCTGTGAGCATGCCGGGATTTCTCCCATTACGAGTGCGTCTCGGTTGTTCTCGGTTCGGGCTAGCTTTCGTACGGAGAAATAATGACACGGCTAATATAATGTATTGTCCTGTTTTGCCGAGGCACTTCGAAACGGAGCCGTCTGCGGAAGAGAGACAGGGACGGAGAAGAAAGGAAGCGAGGTGGGGGCACCTCGGGCAGTAAAAACAGGATGAGAAGAGCGAAATAATGGAGTAGCTTTCGCGAAAAATAACAGTTATATATCCTAAGTATGAAGCGGGTTCGAGGAAAGTGGAAAAACAGGCGAAAAACGGCAGTAAGATTGGACGCTAACTGTTCGTCGCTTCTTCCTAGCTTAGTAAATTGCCGACGAAGCAATCGCGCCTCCTCTTACCCTTTCCTCGCATTCTTCATCGAGCATACGACGCGCTACATTCGCCTAACAACTCAATCACTCGCCAATTTGTATCTACAACGACCTTTTCTCATCATTTGTTTCGTTTCAAACGACACGTTCGTGTCAAACTCCGTGGAACTAAAATGACACGATCGCACACGGTAAATAATATCCTGTCCCAGCAAAATTTCAGTGTTAAAACTAGACAGAAAATACTTATTTCTGGGAGTATAATGCTGTTATATTACAAATAAGGCAAACTTCAGACGAATTGACGCTGAGGCAAGCAAAACTATTCATTTCGTTCGCTGTGAGACCATGGAGGGAAGAAAGCCGAGGAATAGCTGAAATTAAGAAGGCCGGGGGAGTAGGAAATAAGAAAAGAGAAACTGGCGATGGTACCGCGATGGATTTCGGGTGGAAATATTGATAGGCTCGGCTTCAGCCTCGGCTTCGGCCGCGGAGTCACGCTCGAGTAGCCGATTCTCAGTTGAGGTCTATCTTACACATATAAACTCAGCCAAGGCACCACTCTACTCTCTGCTCCTAGCCTCTCCGTCTCTCTCCCTTTTTCCCCGAATCTCTTCGTCCTTCCTCCTTGGTCGGAGAAGTCTCAGGGGCAGATCGATAAGGAGCAACGTTTGCCGGAGGGTTTTACGCCGGGTTCACAGCCTCCTTCTCGTTTCCTCGACGCAGCTCCCCCGACGTTACGTTTCTCGCGTGTGCCTCGCGCTCGCCCTTTCTTGCGGCTTCGATGAAGTCGATATTGGGGCTAAGGGAGGATGACTTCCTGCCGTTCCGCTCGTGTATCATTCTCCTACGAGGCGGCGGGAATAAATCTGTAACCGCATGCCTCCGAGTCCAGTTGGGATTGTTTTATCATTCCCTTTACGAAGTCCACCCTATCTCTACCATCGTTGATCGCCCGATGTCTTCATTATCGATGATCGCACGGCCCGGCGCCATTCATCATTCTCTCCTCCTCAGGTTTAATTCGACGTAATGACCAGCGAAGCAACAACAGTTGGTAGGAAATCTGTCGCGTCGAATCTCGATGGAATTGTATCAATCTGTCATCGCTCTCCTCGCTGAACAGCAACGCGCCACTCTCCTTTTCTGCTATCGCGCGGGTCAATCTCCCGTGGAGGCGCAACGGGATCTGCTTTGCTCTCCATTACTTCCATATCATTTCGCACCCCCGGAACCTCCAAGTGCCTAGAGCGGCGCAGGAGCAGCCCAGCCATATGGCCGGCTGTTCTCCGCGACGCCAGAGACAGGGGTAGCCAATAGGATGGCTGCTACTTTCATGCCACTTTCGGCTTTCCGCCCGGCGACACTGGTATCTCCCTGTTCATCTTTCGGTTATTAAATTACATCCCCATAAATAACGCCTGCCTACCAACTGCCTTATTTACCATTCCATCGACTCCGCGGGAGGAGTCCTCCTCCTTCGGCCGCTGACGAATCGGTATTCGCCGCGCGTTTCGCGGGGACGAGCACCACCAGCTTCTGGTCCCTTTTCCTGCAGTTGATATATATTATGGCTGACGACATACTTCTCTGTGCAGGTTACCCCAGCAGATAACATCCCCTTGGCTTTGCAGGAACATGAATCCTACGTGTAGTTGACAGCCATTTCGAATATTAGGTTTAGGGAGGAAACTGTAGCTTGCCTGGTTCAAACAATTATTCCGCGAGCACCCCGTTCGATCAATTGTTCGTATCCACAGTTTTGTTGGCAATATCGCAGAATAGAGGTCGGTACGTATCGTGTCTTTTTCATTAACATCACGGTCTGATTTCTCAAAAGTTGGTTTCATCTTTTTAATATAAATGGTAAGAGTCGCAGAGGTGGCGATTTTCAGTGTACTTCAGAAAGCACTCAGCTTGTATGCAATCCTGTAAATCAAGTTATCAAATATAAACAGGAGGGTTTCATAGTACACAGAAAAAAATTACAGCGTAATCAATAGACATGGGAGGAGTGTTACTGTTTATTAATTCCAAGGATCAAATGAACTTATGTCAACCTTCAACAAGCTTTATATCGAGTGTCTTAATAATCATTGATTACTGTCGGATATTTATAAAAGTACCTATATGACATTCCCAAAATAAATGTCAATAAGTATTTCCAGGGCTAACATCTACCTTCAGAATACACTTTGCCTATTTTCTTTGTCGAGCTATTCAGGTTCAAATAAACCCGAGAGAAGTTTCATGGCTATCGATGAATAACTTTGCCACGAAGATGCGGCAAAGAATGGGGCCGGGCTCGTCAAGACAAAAGCGAAGACACGGCACGTCTGTGTCCCATTGGTGGTTAAAAGTTGCATACGTGGGTGGAAGGGAACAGTATGGTTGCACTGTGCCGCTGAAGTTTCGTTAAAGCAGCCATATTTGCAGAACGAGCAAGAGAGAGCTCCTCCTACCTTCTCCGAGAGCACCCTCGGGGTTGGACGGAGGATCCGGTGATGACGCTCCGCGTTGGGAGCAGCAACGGTAGCGACGGCGCGTATCCATAACCGTCCTTTGTCTGGATAACGCAATTATTACCGCGTTTCATCATACCCCCCCTCGACCGAAATTAGCCTCAAATGAAGTTACAATTACGGGCCCTTCGTATACCCAGCCGCCGCACGGGGAGGGACGATATGAGAGAGAGAGAGAGAGAGAGAGAGAGAGAGACTTTGGGGGTTGAACGTTCGATGCCGGCGACAAGTAGAACGACGACAACCACAACAATGACGGGGAAGACAACGACGAGGACGACTACGCCGGCCGAGATACGCAATCCAGGTTGCCGTGGAAACGTCAGAGGACAGACGGAACCGCAATGAAACCGGATGGCCGCCTACTCTGCCAGTCCATAATGCCTCGTCCCCTTTTGTTCTTAGCCGAGAGCTGGAATACTAAAGTTACTCGGGCATCGCACAGTCAAAATTGCCCCGTCGGACGGCGAGAACCATCGGTGCTTGCTTGCTTGCAGACCCGCAAAAAAGATTACCCTCCCCGTTACAGACTTCCACGAAAACGGAGCATCCGTTTGCTTACAATTACAGATGTCGACGCTCTGTAATTTAGCTGACAAGCAGACTCTTCAACATCAAGCCTGCCCTATTTCCTTCAGATGTTAAAGAACATCTTAGGAATTGAAGAAACCGCCGAGGGGATTCAAACGTCATTTAATAGCCTGCAGCGAAAGCATCCAGTGGGCTTCGTTGCGATGCAACAACACTACCACGAATCATAGAAAAGCTATTGCAATGCCGATGCTGCTAACGAGGTGAAGATGGAATTTCTATACGCCGAAGGATGACTCGTGGAAACGGGAGTTTAATAGCTCGATGACGCTGGGTGATTGACGGTTAATGAAGCATCGAATATTCGAAAATTAATCGGCGATCTAGAATGAAATAATCACAGGGAAGTTTAATCGAATATTATTGTACAGAGCACGGACTGGCGTAATATGGATCTATAGTAATCGAGCGTAGCACAAAATGGCGACGTCAGCTGGCGCGGCTCATGTGCTGACACTATGCCTTCAATAATCTCGTACCAAGAGCGCAATATTAAAATGCAAAGACACCCATACTGCCCTCCTTAGTTAAACCGTCCTATCTAGCATTTTTTCATTTTTTGAGATATGTTGAAATATTTGAAGTAGCACACGTCTTTTACCTTTTAAGTAATGTTAGAAAACTCTAAGTGCTTCGTAAAGATTTATAAACAGTCTAATGTATTTAACCTAACTTATTTCCAAATGGTTAAAATATCCTATCTAAAACAATTAACTAATTGGTACGTTAATAATACATTACCTACCGGTACAGCTATTACAAAAAAATATATTAGGCTGTTACGAAATAATGACAACATGTTTTAATGTGAATAAAGGAAAATAAGGACGGTACAAAGTAAATGATAAAACTTCAGTTTTCTCGGTTGTTTCAAAATGCTAGATAGGACATTTTAACTAAAGAGGGCAGCATATTCTCTAGATTTTATACCAATTAATTCATTAATTTCCAATCATTTGTCTTACATTCTGTAATACACAGAGAACGTTCCCTGAAAGGTGGACGATTTAGTTAGATTTCAATTAAAACATTGCATATATACATCACACACATCATGCAATTATTATCATAATTCTAATAAAAAAAAACCCCTAGAATCTTTATTATGAAGCCCTGAAATCGAAACATTACAAACAAAAATCGTGAACCGACCTGCCAAAAGTTTATAAATTTGTCATGTTTAAGCTTAAAGGGTAATGCCACTGTAGAGCTCGGAAAGGCAGCCTGATTTTGAGAATTTTTTTATGCGAGTATAGTGAGTGGAATACAAAATCTGTTTGAAGGCCTTTATTGTACATACCTTGAAGTATGATTACAATTTTTTTTTAATTTTTTCAATACAAAATGGCGGCGCCACAGCTCAACAAAAGAAGCTTCTTCTGAAAGACAGTGTTCCGCGGTCGGAAAGATTTCTCCTTCAATTTTTTACCTAGAACAAAGAACCACAAATTTTTGGGTTCTATATAATATTACCTCGGGAAGTAAGCGGGGAAACTAAAAAATACTGTTTTTGTAAGAATGGTGCGTGATTGAACAAAACACGGAACTGCCATAACCTCGAAATTGTTGAAACGTTTTCTTCAATCACGCATCATTCTTACAAAAAACAGTAGTTTTTAATTTCCTCGTGTACTTCCCGAGATAACCTTATATAGAACTAAAAAATTTCTGGTTTCTAGTTCTACTAGTTAAAAAATTTGGTCAAAACACTTCTTCTTTTTCAGAAGAAGCATCTTTTGTTCAGCTGTGGCGCCGCCATTTTGTATTAAAAAATCTAAAAAAAATTGTGATCATACTTCAAGGTATGTCGAATAAAGGCCTTCAAACAAATTTTGTATTCCACTTCACTATACTCGCATAAAAAAATCTCAAAATCAGGCTGCTTCTCCGAGCTCTGCAGTAGCGTTACCCCTTAAGGGTGACATAGAGAATTTTTATTATCTATCTTTAGTACACTGTCTTAAGAGAACCATACAAAAAATAAATAAATAGAAAAACATCCATAAATTTTAATATATTAATTAATCTTCTAGACCTCCCCACGCGAGCTGGTCGAATGTGTAACTATGGAACAGCAGGTCCGAAATTAAATTTCATTTTTTTTTTTATAAACTATATGAGTGTAATTTCCGTTGTGCGTACGGATTCTTTGAGTGAAAACAAATTTTTTTAAATACGCTCGAAAAACTGTCCATCTTATTCGCGGATTTTCGAAAATTTTCTTGTAAAGCGTGCCATTTTTACAAAAATAATTTGTTTAAGAAATCGGTACGCACAACGGAAACTACACTCATATAGTTTATAAAAAAAAATTTAAATTTGCTTTCGGATCTGCTGTTCCATAGTTACACATTCGACCAGCTCGCGTGGGTGGGTCTAGAAGATTAATTAATATATTAAAATTTATGGATGTTCATCTATTTATTTATTTTTGTATAGTCTCTTAAGACAGCGTACTAAATTTTTTCTATGAAAACTGTAAATTATTCCGGAAAAAAAATTCTTAAAAATGGCTCAATTTTCCGGCCGTCATAGTGGTGTTCCCCCTTAAGAAACGAAGAATTAGAAACAAAATGTCTCGATCTCCTGTCAAGTGAAAAATGAAAATGACCACAACCTTTAGGTGCCTCGTTGGTATTTCGCTCGCGTAACGCGAACCCCGAAATTTGCATCGCAATGCAAATTACCAAAACGAACGCCGAGGCGATCTGAGGGATCGACAACTCCAAGTGAGACAATTGATAGGGGATCAGTGGTGCACACAAATCTTTGAGCTTCCGGGCGCATAATAGGTTGTAGATAGACTCTCCGCTTTCGACTTGGACCAAGGGGGCGAGAGGTGTCGGCAGAGGCGATATATTATAAATCGTGTGTTACATTGTGCTTAGAGGATCCTCGTGACTGTTGACTCGTCGGTAGCATTGTTGGAGGGGCGCCTTTTGTTGCTCGTACTCCAGGCATCGCAAACAAACACACCAACGCGCTTTCGAGCGCGTCTGCACGCGGGCACAGGCGCGCGGGGTGGTGGCGGAGTGGTCGTACAGCGTCACAGTTAATATAGTTGTGTGTACGGATCAGGCAGCTGCTGTTTGACAATGCGAACTACGTCCCTAGATATAATAATATACTCGTCCCTGGTACGAGAGGGACACTTCATCAAAGTGACTACGATGCGGTTCTGGGGTGTCATGCCAGCACGATGCTCTGCTTTGATCCGACTCGCCTAGCCTGGCCCAGCGCGCGGTTTTCGTCACACCCTCGACGGTGCGAAAAGTCTTGCGGGCTTTAATCACCTCTTGTACTTGGGGTAACAAAACAGCGCACGATTCTATCATCCCTCCGTTTCATTTAGCTCACTATTTGTACCTAAAGAATGTAGCAGAGTTAGAAGTAAAATTTTCCTTTCCAGGTGAATACTTGGTGCGATTTAGAAAGAATATTCAAACTGCAGATTGCGCCAAACAATCGAGAGGAGAGCGCATAAAAATAATTAACTCCGACGCAAAGGATAACACAAGCAACAGAAGCGGTGAGCCCTGCGTCCCCGAGAGTAGCTTTTGTTCAAGAATCACACCGTGCTATACTGAGAAACGCCAAGTACAGCACGCTCGGGGTATATTACAGCCTCTCGAGAGGTGGTGGAATATCAGGATACACCTTTTCCAGCCATTGTGTGGCTCTGAAGGGCGTACAATGGCCGTGGAGCGAGTCCCGTATTGTGTCTACAGCTCGACGGAATAGTTCTGCGACTCTCTCTCGCACTCTGACCCTCTTTTCCTCCTCCCTAGCCCTGCTACCATTCCCGTCGTGCCTCTCTTTCCTCGACTCCCGGTTAAAGAGAAAGGGGAGCTCCTTTCTGACGCTGTACGGTCGAAGCATCTGCCCCGAGACTGCTAAATCCTCGAAAGCCACCTGAAATCCCCCGCAATCCTCTCTGGAATATAATGGGGCGTAATAACTTTAAAGTCTGTATTAGCGCCGCGAACGAACCAGCTTGATGTTATTCCGCGACGACGGTCGAGCAAGTGGAACCATTCTCTGGAATTCCTCAGAGAGCCTTGGGAGCATTGTCTCGTCACTGACAATTCAATGACGATCGAACGTAACCAAAGAACTACCTGTGCCGTTTGATTTTATTGTCTGGAGAAATGAACGGACCAGAGTTAATGGTACCTAAGTAAGTCATTGAAGGTACGATGCTATAAGCGAAATAAAAAACCTCCGCGAAAGTCGAAAGGACACAGGCTGGTATTTAATCGGGAGGAATTACCCTCGATTCGTGGCAGAAAATTTAAGACCGCCCAGTCGCCAACCCCCCCCGAAACGACGGGGAAAACTGTCAGAGGGTGGCGCAGGCTAGGAGAAGCAAGCGGGTTCTACCGGCGAAATGCGATAAAGTTGGCGTAGAGGTAATTTGAGTATAAAGTTTTATTCGCAATAATTTAGCCCCGCGGAGGAACGCAGGTCGGTGGAGTGTAAAGGGGAGGGAAGAGCTCAGAGGTGCTCGCCCCCGGGAAGCATGCGGGAACGCGGGTCATATATTTGATGGGATACTTGGCAGAAAGTCGCGCATAAAAGTAATGCCAACATTAAAGTTTGTGGTTCCAGAGCCGTGGCACGGCCACCCGCCCTGTGCCACCGTACCAACTATTCTGCTCCTACTCTCGGAACATCTTCACGTAGCTAGGAATTTACGTTGGTCCTAAGAAGCTAGGAGGCGATGGACTCTCTTCAGCTGTATGCGCCCGATGTTATTAATCGTTACGCTTCGTATAACGAAGCTCGGCCCCACCAGCCTTGAGTTCCTGGAGAGTTATTTAACGCAATCGTGGCATCGAAACGTATCAGTCGGGCCATTAATGAGAGGACAACTGTTGATACAGTTTGAAACAGTAGATTATATTCACGAACGTAAGTAATATTTCCGAGAGAAGTACCAAGCCGGTTACGGTTTCAGTTTAAACCTATTAAAACGTCCAAGTTAATCGGCTATTTGTCCAATCGCGATTTAAATAGTATTCGAACGACATCCATACGCTTAAAACGAAGACTAAGGAAAGATGGCTTCAGGGGGGTTGGTAGCACTTCGGGGTAGATAGTCGAACAGTTTAGTTCAGGAGTGGCCGTTGGGGAACGATCTGATGGCGCCAGGGGAAGCATAGCTTCTTCCCACGTGGCACCCTCGACACGCTTTACCCTCATAATTCTACTTAGCCTTCCACCAGGCGCCACCTCAGGCTCCTCCAAGGCATTGGAACCGTGGGAGCAACAGAAAACCGCCAGAGAAACTGGAGGGAAAGAGAAAGGACGAGGGAGGGAAATCTCATCCCCGCTTACACCTGCGAATGATTGGCGAGTTTCTGCACACCTATCCCTGCCGCGAATGGCAACCGCCAGGTGACTTCCCTGCAGCGGCAGCTTTGCTTCCCTTCTGTTTCACGGAGCACTCGCCAGTCTGTAAAACAGCGTAGAAACCTTGCTCTAAATATTACAAGGGAATTTGTAACAATAACAAACAAGTGCTCCCTACTCGCTTCAAAAGTATGTTATTTGCCTAAAGTACATAATTTAATTAATTTTTAATTAATAATTGAAATGTTATGCATGTATCAAAACAATGAAACGAAAGGCATTAAAACTAGAAACAAGAAGGAAGGAAGCTAAAATAGGGGGACACTGAACGAGAAGTGACAACCAACATTGTCCACTTGCTCTTCAACTTTTTCGTAAAATTCTACTCATAAAAAAACTGTCAGTGATTTTCGACAGTGTTTCTTGTATCTATCCAGTCGCAATTTTTTTTTTTTTTTTTAATCTGTACAAAATCGTATCATTCCTCGGAGTCCGTGCAATTAAAAGTAGCGTTCCCATTAATATTCATAAGCTATACACGTACGGCCGAAGAAGAAATTAAATAGACTGCGTCCAGCATAAATTTTGCAGTAGCATACTTACATAAATCGTGCAGCGCGTTGCAGCGAATTGCTAACGGTCGTTAATACTTTATAAATGCATCGATAGCGAGCAGGTACATCAAACGCGATGCTAATTAGAAGACGGGAACGGCGCGGGCAATGAGTTTCAACGAAAAGCTCCCGTTTATTCGGCTCTCGTAACACCGTGTGGCAACGGCTCGCGCCATCTGTACGTCGATAAAATCTGCACCTGTTGTACATACGTACGTACACTCTCGTCTGGCGTCGTTGCACTTATTAGATCGCCGATCGGTGCTCATTATGCCGCGGCCGGGGCCGTTACATTTTGCCGCGTTTCGCGGAAGCCGCGCGTCCGATTTCCACCGTTGCTGCGGTAGCCGAAGTTTTCACCGAAAGTAAATCACAGACTCTTACGCTCGAACAATTAAAGCCGAGGCGGCGATTTTAGTTTCCCTTTCTACGTAGACGCGTTACTATTGTGACTCGCCGTAATCGCGCGCACCATCAAAACGACAGATTAGTGTCCGAATCGGGGAAGATAATGGCTCGGTTACTTGTGTCCCGCCACTGGAGCTAACGCATTTGTCGCGGGGGGAGGCGCGGAGCGAGTTCCCCGCTACTAGCGCCTGGCACCTCAACGATTTAGGATCGTTGGTATCCGACCGCCCCCGCAGGCTAACCCTGATAAGGATCGTTGCTAATTGTTGTGAATTGGCGAAGGTGGTGAACGAGCCAGGGAGATTGGGCAACAGGTGTCATCTGATTGATCGCCGTAGCTGGCAACCCCACGATTACCTAGCCTGCAAACACATCCACGACAGAAACGGAGGACATAATGTCAATCCGTTACGCGCCGGCTGATCCCGTTGCTAAATCGCTGATCTGTCACGCGTCGATATAGTCCGGCTGGTGATAAGAAGCTAGAGAGCGGTGCCAGGAAAAAAAGGAAATTAATAAAATGCTACTGTCACAGCTGTTTGCAATTTTCTAGAACAGACGAGTACGATAAATTCATTGATCCATCGAAGGATCCTGAATATTAAGACATAAATACATCTTGCTAGCGGTAATTGGCCAGCGCTCCCGTTCCATGAGTCTGACCAATCCCGAAAGGGCGCGGATGCTCTCCTGAACGCTACGCGGCACTTCGCGCTGACTTCTTCCGCGAAGCGTGGTAATAAGTACTAACGCGCACGCGACGAGATTAACAACGCCGCCATGAATATTCGCCAGGATAATTGATACCGACGTCGGACTGGTTGACCATTGAAACCGCACGCACAATATATCATAGATAATAAGCAGTCGGCGCATGGCCGGATGGCGGCTTAGAGCTCGTTATAGCTGCTTAATGTCCGCAGACTCCTTGATGCGATTATGATACGCGACCGTTCCGCAGAGTCACGTAGCTATTCTGTATCGAAGGTGGAGGTACTCCGACGGCCCTGTCCGGGACAATGGCGAGCCACATACGTACCTGCCCACTTACACCACCGCGTTCGCGCAAGACAGGCTCGTGGGAGTCCCTACGCGCGTGCTGACACATGTTAAGTGAGTGTTGGATGACACGGATCACGGTAGGAGCATCGGCTATACACCATGATTGTGCGCGAACTGGCCGCGTAATCGTAATTAATCATCCCCTAACCCCTGCCTCGTGGATGGCTATCGGGTAATGTCCAGATATCGTTGAAAATATTTCGACCTCTTCCGCGGGGCTCCTCTAACTCTGATGTTACGCATAGGGAATCGATAAACCTGTAGAAGGGACTAAGGATCTAGCACCACTCAATTCTGAGATTTAAATATAGTAACGCAAGCCATACGATTCTCTAAACATTTCTTAAGGAGCTATCAGAGATTAGGCCAGGTCCTCCTCCAAGTTCCAGGTCTCGTTGGCTTCTTATTTTTTTTTTTACGGTGCAACATGCTCGGACCAACGGATACTATGTCCACCATGGCTGTTTTAACCACCAGTAACTCTATACAGCGAAATCTATTGTCCGCAGAATCGTGAGGAACAAAGCGGCGGAGAAGGCGAAACATGCGCATCAGCAACAGCAGGCACAGCAGCAAGGTCAGCAGCAAGGTCAGCCTGGATCAGGTGGTTCCGTGTCGGTGATAGCCCATGCACCTGCAACGGCGGCAGGCCACCCCGCTGCCACCGCTCCCAACGCTTACAGCATCAGCGGCATCTTGGGAATCCCGGCTCACCATCAGGACCCCAATGGCAATAGCATCAAGAGAAAACGCACCGACGACGGTGAGTCATTGAATTCTTCGTGTTGATGATCCCTTGACCCGCGATAACTATTTCCGCTGCTCCGATCGCCGGCGATGACTTTCCAGATTGGCGATTACGGTCCGTTCGATAGCTAGAGCGAAGGATCGCTCGCGAATAGATATTGCGCTCGGCCATGCCAGCTGGAAGAGGGGAGAACATTCGGCCGGGCGATTTGAAAAAACCGCCGGCGTAGATACTTATATAAACGGAAGATCAGATTGCAGGCGATGGCGGCCACATTTCATTTACAGTAGTTAACAACGTTATATAAGGTGATGCAAGAAGTCAGATATCGGTTGGATCGGCGTTGCAGCCGAGTAAGTCAGCGCAAGATTCGCCGGTTTGCGCGAGAGAATCCAGAACAATGGAGAAATTGAATACTTTTGCGAAAACCGAGGCGCTAATTCTTGGGCACGTTATGGGTTTTGTTCTACCGCGCTTATGAAATCTCATCGATCCGTCCCTTTCTACCGTGGACCTGGACATCGTCGTCTTGTTTTACAATTAGATGCGAAGACAGGTCGGGAAAGTATCGGTTCGCAACAGTTTTTCTAGTCGAATAAAATGCTGGCCTCGATCGTTAGTTAGCTCATCGAACCTGTCACGTCGTACAGTAAATATTTCCTAAATAGTCCGCATTGAACGAAATCTAGCCGATGATCTTATTTGCTTGGGATCAAATAATTTCGTTTTCCTCTTACCACGGTCCGACCAAGATTAGCTACACACACCAAGGTTATCAGTCAAATCCTGGGCAGCACGTGCCGCGATTCATTCCGCTGTCATTGCGTGAGTAACGTACCCCGAAATATTCGTGACACGTGCCGCCTACACGTGACCGACGTTGCTCCGACCAGGAGAGAAGCTGCGGAGCTACGCTTCGGTCGCGAATACCGAACTGAAAGCAATTCGCTATTAATTTTTCGAAGTGCGAATAGGCTGCGTACGAGGGATTCCTTTCTCGCTGAATCGAATCGAACCGCGCGACACGGCGAGCACATTATTCTCCACCGTTAATTCGTCAAACTGAAACTAATAATCGCTCCCCACACTACTTGCTTTCCAGCGAAATTCGTCCAATTAGTAACAACTAAAATGTTTCGGTAATCGCTTTACCTAAGTAGGTATACATATTTGACAGTGTTTACACTGAGCGTTTGCATGGTTAACCATAGGAGAGTTGTTGTATGCATTGCAATCATGAAGAAGGTGTACATATGCTTCCTCTTCGGGTTAGAATGAACAGACTGAACAGATTATTAAGGAAAATGTTTGGAATGTCTGCGTCCAGTAAGAATACAAGTCCCACAATATAATCACGTGAAAAACACCAATGACATTAGAAACTTTCAAACGTAGGTACTTTGATATCTCATACCTATCAGCAGTCATGACATCCCATACAGCACACCTCGTTGCAGCAGTATTGCAGGGACGTTGCTGCAATATTACGTTGTTGCAGGTTGCATTGCAATATTGTAGGAACGTTCCTGCAATATTGTCGTGCATTATTGGAGTGGCAATGATCCTACAATATTGCAGCAATATTGCAATTTCGTTGCCGTGCAATGTTCCGTTGGCAACGATCCTACAATATTTCTGCAATATTGCGCGCACATCGACGTGCAATGTTCCAGTGGCAACGGTCCTACAATATTTCTGCAATATTGCGCGCACATCGTCGTGCAATATTGTAGTGAAAACTTGTGGAAACATTACAACAATATTCTGAAGCAACGATGACTTTGTCAAAAATTTTCGAAATATGCACATGACGTCGAGTGGATTCTACGGCGTGTTTCATTTAACTGGATACGCACCGCTATATTGCCGAAGAGTTGTAGGATCATTGCCACAATTTTGTCGTTTCGTTGCAGATGCATTGCCGGAACGTTGCAGGACTACATATTCGTAATGTTGCCGCAACTTTGCAAAAATACACACCTGCAATATTGCGAAGGCGGACATAGGACTGAACCTGCAACGTCTCTGCAATGTTATGTTGCAACATTGCCATCTTGCACCGCATCATTGCAGAGACGTTGCTGCAATGTTATGGTGCTGTGTGGGATAGTCAGACTGAGGAAGCACTCCTGAAGTTGAGCACCGTATTTTAGCAGCATCCCATACGTACATCGGGATACGAACACAATTACTGGCAAAAGTTTAGTCGTGTTCCAAGGAGAAGTACATTCCTACGATTTTTACAAAAACCATCTGTCGGGGACCGTGCTCCGCCAGAAGGATCTGGTGTTCCGAGGCGCACTCGTGTGTCCTCTATCAAAGTGGCATGGATACGGTCCATGTCGAGAGATGTATTGATTCATACGTGGCGAGCGGAGCGATGTCGATGGTACGCGAGTAATTCGATATAATCGGATTATGAGAGCGGCGATATGCGGTCGCAAAAGTGGTCGCATTCGCGGCGAGAGCACTCAGTGTTTTGCGGCCGCCGAGGGTACACGTATTAGATTATAAACTTCACAAACCACAGCGGCTTCTATCTCGACCCAACGACACATTAGTCTCCCTGTCCTCTTGGGAGATCATCGATGTATCTGCACGCACCTTTTAACTGGCTGGAATTTCAACGAGCGAGCTGATGACTCCTCGCGCTCGCGCAGCCTGCGGTGAACGAGCAGCGCACAGTGCAGTTGGGCGAAGAAGAATTTCATAAAAAAGCTCTGCGATGAAAGAAAAGAGCGGGAACCACTGTACACCAAGTAGATCGGTATTTGATCGTTTTTGAGCGAGAGTTCTTACATGATACACCACAATTTTGTATCTTTCTTCCCCGGTACATAGCAAATTGGTACCATGCTGGGTATGATCCATAAACATTCTAGGCATACTTGGGTAGAATGACCTCGAGACCAGTGACAGGGTGATTTTATTGGAAAAGGATGAGTCCAACTTGTGCAATGCTTGTCTTTAATTATCTCTAATTACAAGAATACAAAGACGTGATTCGTGCACTATTCAGGGAACGCTACCGATTCGGTAGGACTTCGTTGCTAAATAAAAGTTCTTAAATCTCTGATTGTACGGCGGGCTCCGTTATTTATGCATTTGGGACAAGAGCGAAGACGTCCTGGAATCGAAGAATCCCCGGGGCTTATTACGAATTTACGAACAGCATCTCTAGGGAAGCATTGCAATCTATCGGGGCTGTTTGTTGTCGCGTTACATCTGCGCGCTTTTGCCCCGCGCTGATCCAAAAGGCCGGCGTGTCCCACCCTATATTCGTGGACGTAGGGGATACACCGGGACCAGATTCACCCCAAAGTCCATTATTACCCGTGTATTGTATTGCTTAACATTGACTCAATTGCTTTCGAATAACGCTAACGCGCGCGTGTACATTTTGCCCTCTCGGGCATCAATCGAATTATTCGATTTACTGCTCTTTTGAGGGGGGGAGAAACGCTGACCTTTCTTACGCCATAACTCAACCACTGTCAAATCCGTCAAAGACCAGTGAGCGTAATTCTGCAGAAGCTACAAGAACTCGCAGCAGACATTTGATAGATCCATTCGGAAAAACTTTAATTCTCATGCGCTATGAGCGTGTCGTTCGAATTAATCGATTCTCTGCGAATTAATTGGATCCGGGCGTCCTGTACTTCCATTCTTACGATCCATCCAGGCGGGACCTATTAAATGAATTATCGAACGCGTTCTAAAACTCTAATGAAATCCGCACGGCAACGTTACGCGAAAGCCAGTGTCCAGTTAGGTGGATACCAGGGAGCACGATTAACTCGGCCGATCGAATCGTAAAATTCAAGCAAGTTCATGGAAGCCCACGGTGCCGGTGTGGCCGTGTTTGAAACGGGGATTTTATAGCGGTCCAGGAACAAACCCTGCCGCCCGAACAGTCGAGACCGTCCGCCGGCTGGACAATCACAACTTGACAGGGAGGTTTAACGAGCCCTATGCTAGGTACTCCACCCATCTACCCTCGGATGGTCATTTAATTATTCGAGATACCCGAGCGTTGGACCATCTACCCCCACCTCGGCCCGTCCGTTTTCCCCCTCCTCCAGCTGGAAGCGTTGGTCAGTTTCGTCCTTCCCCGTCCACCACCCTCGCGTTGGCCACTAAAAGGGTATAGCTATATCCATAGCCCCGCCGATCTACTCATACCCATGTACTCGTCCCACGTGCTTGTTTCTATATTAAACCGCTGGGGTGGCCGGGAGATAATAAAGACATATAATGGAATCGAAATTGTTTCTCTATCTATCAATGCCATACACCGTCTATGCGCGAGTCACGTTCAACCCATTCGACAGATTCAATTTAGCTTGGTGCGGCCACGTTTAATTTGTGTCTTGATTCGTGGATAATACGCGTGCCTATAGCCCGCCGCGTATGTTCTCCTCGTATTGATAGGCATGCGATCGCGCTGGGAGATGATCGTCCACTCGTTTTGTAGCTCGCGCAGCCAACAATCGCGTTTATATAATTCCCTCTTAAATGCTAGACCCGCCCTGGTTACTTGACAGTAGGGTGCGGGCAAGAGATTCACTTCACTACGTACTCCTTCGCGGGAACGAAACGCTCGAACGCGAAGGCCATATTGCAGATGTTAATTTGATTTGCAGACGATAACCGAGACCTGAACGATCATCCGGAGGAAGACTTGAAGAGACAGAGAAGCAATTACAACGGCGACCAACTATATTCGAACGTACGTATTACTGTGTAAAGGCATTCTTCTTCCTAACGACGAAGGGTTCTGTGTAAAGACTTGCCGTCTAATCCTGAGATGAAAGTACCGTCACTTTTGAATAAATAGTGCTCGGTAAGCCGGTCCAGTATCGTGTACATATAAGTTGACTCGGAACTGTTGGATTATGGTTGTTATTTATCGCGAAAGGGGTGACATTGAACACACGTGGAAGCCAGCTTCAACACCTAAATCAATCCTAGCCGGTCGTTGCGAACAAGTAGCCCGTTCTCCCGACATTCGAACTTTGCTTCAAGCATCCGCCTTCTGTTGCAGCTGTGGTCGAGTAAATGGAGCATCAAGGACGAACATAAGCTCCTGAGCGAGCTAGGTGGTGGAGGCGGCGGTGCGACCGGTGGTACGAACGGCGCCGGGGCCGGCGGAGGTGCTGGCGGTGGCGGCGGCGGAGGTGGCGGTGGTGGAGGCGGAGGTGGAGGTGGCGGTAGCGGAGGTTACTACGAACACGGAGGATTCCCCGGGAACGCTATTGCCACCTCCGCTGAGCTGTACGACTCCCTGGGCACCATCAGCACAATGACGCAGGCGCAAACGCCCCATCTCTACACCCCGCCCATAGGGGGCACCATAGGTAAGCGACTCGGTCCCTCTTTTTACCCTCCGGCACCCTCCTTTCTATCACCCCTTCCTTCGCACAAAATCCCGGACAGTGTGTGCATCACAACCTCTTGTATATAATACTGGTGTACCAAGCCCCTTTCCGTCGGTCTACCAAACCACCATCGTCTCCCTCCTTCAACGCTACCTGCCTGCCCCTCCGCTCTCCGATTCCTTCTCTCCGTTTCCCCACCTCCTCCTTCTCTCATCCTTCCCTCTTCCTTGTACGCTTATTGTTGCGGCTTACGTCTTGCTTTGCATACCCATATCGGCTAAATACATGGCTTTAATAATGCATGAGGTGCGCTGAGCAGCAGCAATAGTGCCAGAAGAGGTGGCGGAACACTCCACTTGGTGGTCTCTCGGTGTTCTCAGCTTAGGGATATATTATATATCTCTTATTTCAGTCTCCCCCTCTATCCGTCTCATCTTTTGCCTCCTTCGAACAACTTTCGCTTACGACAACTGCAGTTCCTGTGTAGGCAGGTGATAGGGGATCCTATCCGTTCTATTTCTTCATCTCTAACTAGTCACCTCTAGTAGTCTAGCCCATAGAACCTAGCGTGATCTTTCTCGATCCTTCATTTTGTCTCTCTGCCTCTGTCTCGTCTCTTTCTTCCTTGCGTCGTTTAACGGCGGCCGATCAACGGCGGAACGTACTGCAGGAAAATGTATTGAAACCTAACTATCTTTCTGCGTGTACACATAAATACATACACAATACACGGCAAGAAGTTTCGCAGTGGCACGTGTTGCGAGCAACTCGGTCATGCCGTGCCGCGAATTCTTTCGTTCGGTAGTTTTCGGAATGGACGAAGCCAGGCGTGTAACGGCTGCTTCATCTCATGAAATTCAATCGAGGATCTTCGGCCGGGATCGAAGAATTTTTGAAGGACGGCGCAGCCTGGCCAAGTCGATTGCACGGCTTGCTGGTTCGCCGTTAATATGTACGAGCTGCGAGTTTCGATGGAGAGATTCTTGATCGTGTTTTCGGTGCACACCCCCCTCGACTCTCATTCAAAAGTCTTTGAGAAGTGTGACAACAACGACCCAACCTCTCGCGTACTTTATATCGATAAGCCGACGAGGATATTCTTAAACAAAAACATTCATTGAATCACAAGATGCGCATTCCCTTTCTCTGATTTGGAAGAAAATTTGATCGAAGCTTTGTAAGGATGACTACAAAAATCGGGTTTCAAATAACGTTCCGCCTTGATCGCCAGCCAACGATACGAAAATCGCAAATAACGGAAACATGGGGATCCCTTAATAGCAGGTGGTACTTTGACGCCGCTCGCGCCACTGACGATGCAAGAACTAAAATTGAGCCAAACATTGGATGGGGCTAACATGTCTCCCTACCACACCACCGGTGAGTTCGCCACCTCTTTAGTTTTCTTATGGGTGCGCCCAGTCGCATATACCTGTGCGTCATCAGCGTATAATTTAAAGCCTCAAATACGCGCCTCCAATCTAATACGTTCATGTTTTTGAGTGTACACTGTCATAAATGTCATAATCGACCATGTATAACATATCTACTAAAAATGTTCGACATCCTCTGTCCAATTTCCTTGTCCGCCATTATTATTTATATAAAATGTCGCCAGCATAAATGCAGCATACTCATTATCAACAATAAATCGTCATCAAATAACCCTAACTACATTAAGGTGGAATGAGACGGCGCGTGAATCGGCGAGCTTGCTCGGCTCGGCAAGTCGGTTTGGCGAGCCCGACTCGCGATCCATGACCGATCAGACGGCGCATGGCTTGGCGAGCCCGATTCGGCGATCCATGACCGATCAGACGAAGCGTGGCTTGGCGAGCTGGCTCGGCTCGTCGAGCTCGGCAAGTCAGCTTGGCGAGCCCGATTCGGCGATTCATGACCGATCAGACGGCGCGTGGATCGGCGAGCTGGCCCGGCTCGTCTAGCTCGGCAAGCCCGACTCGGCGATTCATGACCGATCAGACGGCGCGTGGATCGGCGAGCTGGCTCGGCTCGTCTAGCTCGGCAAGTCCAGCTTGGCGAGCCCGATTCGGCGATCCATGACCGATCAGACGGCGCGTGGCTTGGTGAGCTGGCTTGGCTCGTCGAGCTCGGCAAGTCAGCTTGGCGAGCCCGATTCGGCGATTCATGACCGATCAGACGGCGCGTGGATCGGCGAGCTGGCCCGGCTCGTCTAGCTCGGCAAGCCCGACTCGGCGATTCATGACCGATCAGACGGCGCGTGGATCGGCGAGCTGGCTCGGCTCGTCTAGCTCGGCAAGTCGGTTTGGCGAGCCCGACTCGGCAATCCTTGACCGATCAGACGGCGCGTGGATCGGCGATTCACGCGCAAAGATCGCCGATTCACGCGCCGTCTGATTCCACCTTTACTGATTTGTGAAGCCGATTCCAGAAACTTAGGAGGATTCACGTTGTACAGTATAATTGCACACACTTTTCTTTATGAAGAAATCCCATGTAGATAATTACGGTACAGTTTCAACTGCTACTCTCCAAAGGAAAAGTCTCTGCGGTATGTTGGCGCATTTTACCAACTGTTCGTGTAATACCCTCGACGACAAATTCCATACGATTACCATCCCGAGACCCATAATCCCAAAGACAACTTAATTAAGCTTTAGACGTAAGGCGCTGATCGTTAGCTAGTGCTTGACTCGAATGTCGTGTTGTATTGTGCATGGCCATAGCAGAGAGCAGTACCGTCGCAGTGTCGTATGTAGGGGTGGGGGCCGGTGGGGGCGAGCAAAGTCCCCCGATTTCGTTGCAGAACGAGACAAACGCCACCCCCGCGGCCCCCAACACCCCCGGAGGGGATCCTGGACTGACGGTCTTGCAGCCGCCAGTTTCTCAGCCCCAGGTAGCGTCTGCGATACCGCCGTACTCCACGATGCTTCCCAGTTTCGGACACTACGCCACCGGTGAGTACCAACCGACAGCCTGCTCGTACCTTTACCGAGGATAAAAAAGCTCGTGACCCTCTGCGGAATTGTAGTTCTCGCAGAGGGTAAAACAGAGCGCCGTAGGGCAGCTCAAACTTACCAGCTTCGCAGCCAGCTGAGAACCATGTAGATAAACGCAAGCTGTTGCTTGTCCCTTGGATATTTTTTGAACTTCAATAAGCAAACGCGGTTGAGAATTTATGCAGTGCCATGTAATTGGTTATGCAAACGGAAAGAAGGTGATTCTACGTGAAAAAATCAATTGAAAATTACGAATAAAATTTCTTCATGCGAGGCTGCTTTCGAGAATACTAACCTTAAATATTTACCGAGTACTGGGTATTTGATTGTGTCTCGGCTCAACGGATTTCGCCGCAATTTTCATACAAAACAAATCGTGATATTGGTAATGTTTATAATCATACCGAGTAGCGTAGCAGTGCTTTTCCGCGGACTTGGATGGAAGCACGTGTACAGCGAAATCTACTGTAAAATCCTTCGAGTCGAGACACAATCATGCACACGTACTCGACAGTTATTTATAGTTATTTTTCTCGAAAACAAAGTCTCGATGAAAAAATTTTATCCGTTACTTTCGATTCGATTTAGTAGAGTCACCTTCTTTCCGCTTACATCGCTAGTTACGTGACACCATATATATGCGTGATAAGTCTTACGAACAGATAAACTTGAAACGACAAATGATGTTCGATAATCTTCATTGTAGAGGCAACGTGGTATTAAATAAATCTTTCTAATGCTACGAATAGGGTTTGAAATTTTATTCTAACCTGACTATGATTAATATTTGTTTAGGTGGCGGTGACTACGCGTATAGTGCGGCATACTCTCAATACTCGAGTGCACCTTATAGTGGATATGGTTATGGAGCAGCGACAAGCGGGTTGCTCAGTAAGTAAACAGTGAGTATGAGTACTGCTTAGATTAGGGTCAACGAAATGTCAAATACTAACTCGTCGATAGGCTAATCCAGTTGTTACCGACGGTAACCCGGATTAACCACACGAACTTGTATAACTTGTCGATGTTGTAGAATCGCGCGAAGTAATTAGATAATGAAAAAGTCCGGCACAATTGGATGCAACTTTCTAAAACTGAAGAAACCAGCCGCCACTTTATTACATTTCAAGATACTGCAGATAAAATCAGATAAAAAGAAACACGTAGAATGGTGGACAAGCCGGTTTTAAAATAATACCTCGATGCTTGCCTTTCGTAATGGACGATTGCGGGGTACTTCATATAGATCACGATACATGTAGGTGAAGTGTGCGCAGACTGGACGCGCTGCACGGGCTGGTGTATTCGAATAAACGGAATAATAAACAATTTTTTATTGGTCACGCGATACATTGCTCGCTCGTTCCTTATACATGACATAACGCGCGTCTGTACTCGACGACCGTACGGCCGAAGTTTCGCAGGTGCGAGTTCAACTTTTTCCCTTTCTAGAATATTATTTCCTAACACCCTGTGATTGTTTCTGATTCGAAACTACTTTCGACGCGAAAAATAGAAACTCGCCTCCGATATCATTTCCACAAACGATTTAAGGCATTGATAAATCACTTGAATGGGGTACGCACATGTGTACATATGTACTTCCTGCCTGTCACATGGAATATGACACGAGCGCAGCGGTGAAAGTTGTATACAAACAGTGCTTGAAATATTGGCAATAGTGAAGAAACTAAGGAACTACTTAAATAGTCAATTTTGAGTATCCATTTATATGAGTCACTGCATTTTAATATAACATTAAACTTGTCACGCGAAGTTTACGTAGATAAATTCTAAATAACCGGAGAATATTTTAATAACTATTTGCTCCCCGATATTTGTCGAGTACTTGATTTCTCCGGGTACCAATGGACCAACGCACAGTACACGCATACGTGTAAACTGGATATACAATGTTAAGAGTCACACAAAAATACAGTAGCATTTTATCGCTGAAAGGGCAAGAAGGCCTCTGGTGGTAGAGTCGAAAATAAACAATCCTTCTTTATTCCGCAGACTCCACTTACTACTATTGTAACGGGGATACGCTGGCGTCTTCCCACAACAATTCGCAGCAGGGCGGCGGATGTAACAACGGAGGGCCAGAGAACAGCACGGACGTCGCTAGCCGTTCGCCTTTGGCGGCCACCAGGGCGAGCAGCGGCGCCAGTGCAGCTTCGCCAACCGGAAGTGCATGCACCAAACCGGATCACACTTCCACGCCGACGGATCTTTATCTGGCCTGACTGATTGATGGTACAGGAGACCAACTACGAGCGAAATGTTTTCCTGGAATGGGAACAGCAATCAACAAAGATGGACGCCATATCACCAGGAACCGCACTGAAATTAAGCAATGATCTCTTTATCGGGTTGAGAGCGACGAACGCCAACCGTTATCGCCGGATACGATGAGAACGTCGCCGAGCATGGCTATTATTAATTATCGTTAGAATCGAAGGGAAACGAGCAACCGTCGAAGCAAGTCACGGCGGACTGGCCAGATACCGTTCACGTCGATCCATCGCGATGTTATTTCACACGGTTGAATTCAACGACCTGCAAAACGTGTCGAATTTACTAATTCGCTCGAACGATGTCCAGGCAATAATCCCGAGAGAGATAGAGACTTCGAAATTTAACTTAATCGCGACGGTTAAGCCGTTGGAAATTATCGTACATTCCCAAGTGGCCGATGCGACGGAAACGATCGTAGCGCCGCAAATGCGTCGGCATTGACGTTATCGAAATCGTACGTATTGCCGAGAATTGTGGTTGAAAGAAAATTGTCTCGCAAAAGGGACAGTTAATATCGGGAGGAACGGTTTGCTTTTCATCCAGACGAATTCTATGCTTTGCCGATATCAATGACATTGTTTATTGTTTTAAATGGACAGCAATGACTCGACGAGTGTGTCTGGTCCAGCAACCTCAAGGACAACGCTGTCTCGAGCCGCGGCGGTCGGTAATGCAGATTCCCCCCCGCGGCCGTTTTACCGACAGTGTCGGTACTCTGTAGAGTTGCGCATAACCGTAGGTAGTTTAATTTAATGATCCTCAGTTAGCATAATTTCTACATGATGCCCGCGCGGTCGGTCGTCCCTCCAAATATGCCCGTGCACTCCCGACAAGATTCTCGTCGAACAATCGCGAAGCCCACGAACGCGAATGGACATATTTGTTACGGACGGAGTTAAGACGTGTACATATATATAAAATGAAATATATATATATATATATATAGATATACATATACCCGTGTAAACAGGCAGAGCCAACGGCCCAAAGCGGCACGTCTTTTTCCCTGGTAATCATGACGACGACACCCCCCCCCCCCATTCCAAATGACTTAATATATAGTAGATATAACGGATAACTTTATTGAGATTTTTAAATCAGGAATCGGCGTAACGATCACTACTGTTAAGGATATTATATATATTTTTTGTAGAAACCAAAGACCAGAGACGAATTGCCGAACGATAATTGCGTGCGTCGCGTATCTACGGCAGAGGCAGAGTTTTATGGCGGTTTTAAGTGATTTTAGATGTAAATGTATGCGGGCCTGCGAGCGACGTGCAGGATCGACGCGTGCGAAACAATGAGAGAATGCGGATCGGGAGTCGGGAGAGCGTGAAAGGCGAAACGAAGTCGAGAGCAACGCAGGCGAGTCGTCGACGATCGATCCCCGGCGGAGGGGTGGCGCCGCGACTTTCGGCGCACAAACGATTTACGTTCGATCGGGGCTGCGATCACCCGCCAATCACAAATCGCCCGTAGATTCGTTGCCGGCCACCCGTAACGTGCTTCCTCCGGCGCATTTGATTTTACACGCGGATTCTTCCCCCGACGATCGGTGGATCGCGCTTATCCCCGCGTTCCATCCAACGCCTCCGCTACGCCGCGTAAGTCGTGCGCCGCTTCCGGCTTCGCGTCGGACGGAACGCTCGGACAAGGAAAGAAAAACAAGTATCGCGAAGCCGTTAATTAACGTCCGGTCACGGGCGCTTTAATGGGAACCGATGCGCTTGCAATTTCTTTGTGATTAGCAGGCAGAAATGTTAATTCGTAACCTTAATAAGGAAATTTACGCGCGAGTGTGCAGGGCATTTTAATCCCCCATGGCTGGCATAGACTAAGCACGCGCAGAAGCGTTGAAACATACGCGCACGGCCTATAAATTAAAACGGTATGTTCGAACGTGTATTTATTGATCTGTTTTCCTTTATCTCGGTTTTACTCGTCCGTTTAGAAACTACGTCCCTCTATGCGACACGAATCTGGGCAGTGCAATGGATACGTCGAAACATGGCTATTTTAATGAACTATTTTCATAATCACTGCGACCGATTATAATTATTCATCTCGCGTAGAAACTATTATCAATGTATCGCGTCTCGCTTGAGAAACTCACCGTGAAATGGGTTTCCCAGCATAAGTCGCTGGCGTCACAGTTACTTCATAATTACCGACTTGTTTTCGAGCGCGCCTTCCATTAACCATACGGCGTCTGACAACTTGAAATTTCGCGTTGCACTTGTCTCTCCGGTTTGCCTCGGGACGGATTTTATTGTAATATTCATTTAGCCGGGCATTCAACGGACGACTCGTATGGTCTTTCACCTTTCCATTGTTGCTTTCACTTCTTCGTCGCACGTTCGTACCACGCGCCGTTTACAAGATCGTCGAAAGCGATCCAACGCTGTCGATCCGAAGCGTGCTCGCGACCGTTCAGATCGCTTACCGATCCGAGCGTCCGACGAATTCCCAGACTTCTCATTCGGATCGGTGTCTCTCAGCTGGGCGCTCGAATATGTCGCCGCGGCGACCCGATATTTCGCCCCTTCCTCCTAGTTACGTTCTTCGGACGGGGTCCAACTTGGCGCGATATTACTTTCTGCCGCGTGTGTCGCAAGGACGAAGGACCGGTGGCCGCGATTTCTTCTGCTGGCTACCGTAAAACCGTGTGCACGAGAAAACCGAGGATGTGAAAGGCAGCGAGAGAAGGAGAGAAAGCAGAGAGGGGGCATTGCGATCCTGTTGATATTCCGAGTCTGCCAATTCGAGCGTTCGTGCCGTTTCGCGATCGCAATACCTTCGGAAGGGAGGACCGATCCGTTCGTCCTTTCTTGTTTTACGCAGATCATTCAGATATAGAATTTCCATAGGGTCGGAGATCGGGCTAATTAATTTGATGCGACGTTCAGTGCGACTATATGTCGGGATTGTAATTGACTAATGCATACTTCACACTGTTACTCTATTAACATTATCGTGACGATGACGATTATTAATTATTATAATTATTATTATTATTATTATTATTCTATTTGCTATTATAGCTATTTTCATTATTATTACGACACTTCTTCTTCTTCTTACTATTATTATTATTTTATTATTATTATATTATCATCATTATTATTATATTATTATTTAATGCCTTCATTATTTATTAATTGTAACGACGACCTATGTGTAATAAGTTTTGCCAAAGAAACCCATTGAGAGAGCAATATTGCAGTAACATTTTAAGCTTTCCTAGAACGGAAGCGAATGAAAAGAAGTGAAAAATAAAAGCGAATAATATCGAATTGTAAAGGAAGCTAATGGATTACGAAAGGGGGCGCTGTCAGCGCGGCTTTGAAACGAAGGGGATGCTCCCCGCCCCAGTCGCAGAACACGTGTGAAATAGAGACTCCGGCTTGGATGCTGAGCTCCGCGGACTTTTAATCGAAATAACAAGCAGTTCTGTCTTTTAGGTTCTATCGTTTTGTCCCGTGTGATATATTCTTATTCCTTGCGCTGCTCTTGCCGAATCTCGCTGTTGATACTTGCAAACAAAACACTGTACATCCTTTTTAAATAAATATGAGGTTTATATGAAATCCGTGTCATAGTTTACTGAACCCGACACCCCCAATAATATCTATTATGGGTAGTGACTGGTTACTATTACTCACAGAGGGCCAAATTATTATACTCAAAACATTTTCGCCAATTTTTGGGATCATTTTAAAATGGCATTAATACGATTAAAAAGAATATTAAATTGGCAACTAAACTTTCTTAATTTTCCAAAACACTCATGAAAACTTTTATACGATCATGAGTTCGCCAATTATAGGTGTTCAAAGTGAAAAGTACCATTTTTGCTTTGATCGCGAATAACTCGGTCACTAAAAATCATACAACAAAACCAGAATAACGAAATTAAATAGAAATGTTTGCTCTATAAGAGCTCTTCGTTGGATTTACCGGAAAAATTTTTTTTGACCCCTGCATACGTTCAAACTAGGCAACAATATCTGAAACTTCGTTTCATGCGCTTCATCTTGATAAAAAATTATCATAATGAATGAAAAAAAATTTGAGTCCTTGATTCAAACAGTAGAAACTTCAAGTTTTAAAATGCGTATTTTACATATTTGATATACATATATTTTTAGTCATCGATGTTATGTAATTGACGCTGAAATTTGGCAACTTCGTCAAAAAATGTGTCAATTCGTTCGCGAAGGCTGTATCTTCTCTTAAACAGATATTGGACGAGGTAGGATGACAGATCCTCCTGTTTATTTCCATTTCTGGAAATATTTTCTCGGATGTCTCTCCACGTTCTTTCGATTGACTGTGTTCATCTACACGAAAGCAATTGAGGAATCGACGATGTTGTAAGAATGGTTGACAGTTAAATGTACATAGCCCTCGCTGCTAAGGCAGTTGTACGCCTTCCAACAATCGGACATTATTGTTGTCCCAGGAAGAATCCACTTCTGAATAACATTTAAAAGTGCTTCGGCACTCCGGTCATTTACAGTAACAATGAAAAATTTTTTTAGATTCGCGTTCATATCCTCCGAACGCCCATTTTCCTTTCAACACACGTCCACAGTTGTACTTGCGTTTCCCAAATTTAGCTTCGTCCATTTCTACTATCTTAGTGGGAGTTGCGTACAATTATCTTCGGACCATTTTAAGCACACCTACCACACGAGTTGAATAATAACATTATAACTTTTGTTTAAACAGTAGTGTGAGTTTAAATTTTAATGTTTAAAGAAACGCAGTACATTATATAGCACAGACTCGTTTTCATTTCAAATTCATTTCTAACAATGTTTTGATAATTATTTACAAAGCTGTAACGTTTCCACGCGCGGCGTAACGCGCCTCACAGGATTTCGGGATTGGTTCGAGTGGCGTGCGATAAAGAATTAAAATTCAAGGACAAGAATTACTCTTAATAGTGTTTATTCGATAAAACACCTCTGAATTATACAAAGAAACAGAATTTAACGCTTATGCTATTAAAGAAATTAGTAATTAGGTTGCGACTCTCGGTCGGTACAGAAGAATATAATTGATCGTCTTGGCACAGACGAGGTATAGGATAGACCACAGACGAGGTATAGGATAGACCACAGGCGAGGTATAGGATAGACCTATCACCTTATGGATGTTCGTGTCGCCCCCGAAACTGTGTTACCGACCCACAATTTGAGGACTGAATGTAGTGGCATCTGCTCATGAACAGCGTCCAACTCAGCAACTACTCTGAAACGTGTTGAAAAACTGAAACTACGCTATGCTTTGGCTCGGTTTGTCAACGACTCACGCGGATTTCTCTCTGAAAATGATATTTCTTCAAAGCCCGTGCAAGCTATAAATTGCAAGATGACACTGTTTATTAATACTTTGCGTGTAGTAGAACCCTTTCACGTGTCGTAGCTGAAAAGTATTAAAAATTGACGCTGTTACTGACATTCCCACAAGTTTCAAATGCACTGTGAAATTTAATCATTCTAGCGAAGTAATAATAATTAGATTTTATTTGCCCCGAGTATTAGTTTACCGCCAACACTGAAGTTTACAGTAAAATCTAATTCTTAAAAGCTTCGCAGACAGTTGCATTATGCACGAGGTGCGTGGGGTGCATGGATGCTTCGATTTGCAGAATCGAGTTACACTTTTGAAGCCCGCATTGCGAAATAAAATTTTGTCTAGCTCCTGTCTAGCCGAGAAATTCATCGATTCCGTGAAGTGTGTGCGCGTCATAGTGCATAGTATTTCGTGATTTCTCAATTCGTGCAACAATTTCATCGATTACTGGACCATGTGGGAGGTCTTTTATCAGGATTCCACTGAGATATACCGTTACCTAGAAGACTTTTTCAGAAACTGAAGGACGTGGTTCTGCGTGTTAGTGATGTGAACGCGAACTCCCATAAGGTGATAGGTCTATCCTATACTTCGCAGATGTTAGTAACTAAGGTGGAGAAACAAGTATACCACTCAGAATTATTCCTCGAAATAATTCTGCAAATATTCCTGCTATTCATTTACAACAAGTTCAACTAAAATGTATTTATACATTATAAATAATACTATGTGATATGTATAAGCATTAACATTAATTTATCGAACATTGAGAATAAGAGACGCTTCATTTGACGTAGAAAATCATTTGCAAATTCAAGGCCAAATGTTACTAATTCCTTGATATCTCCAGTTGTATCGATCGTAGTTAATAATAATTTATACTGGGCGGTAAATGTTGTTAACATTATTTGTCATAGCAATAGCCACTGGAATGGATATTTTAGCGGAAAATCCATTTTTCCCGAAGAATTCGTTGGATTTCGCAATTGTAATTAACCGTCGACCTTGTTTTGATCGGGGGACATCGTTTCCCAAAGCCTATGTAGGGAGCTTACGGAGCTCCGTGTACTCAGTCGTCGTCGGTCTTCCGGGCCTGGAGGACCACCGGGGACCTGCTGGACTT
The DNA here is from genome assembly GCA_963932275.1 of Andrena praecox. Classification (NCBI taxonomy): domain Eukaryota; kingdom Metazoa; phylum Arthropoda; class Insecta; order Hymenoptera; family Andrenidae; genus Andrena; species Andrena praecox. Next base: position 10,673,673 of record OZ010729.1, read on the forward strand.
CCTGGACATGCTGGGGACCTGGCCATGGTATCAACCCTGGTCCTTCCTCCACCCCCGGAGTTCCCGAGCCACCTGGACAATTCGGACCTACTGGACTTGCTGGACTTGCTGGGGACCTTCCTCCGGCCCCTTGCCCCCCCCCCCCGGCCTGGGTTAGTTTATTCGGTTGGTACCGATGAAATTTTCGGGTTCGTTAAGCAATTTAAAATTTTATTGTTCTGCCAAGGTCAAAATTGATTTCTCTCCCTTTCCAACTGATTTCTTCGATTGTTTTTCCTCATCTGTCCTATTTCATGCACTCCTTCGAGGATTTTTGCACGAGTCGTTCTATTTCGTGTATTTCTTCGAAGGGTTTGCATGATCTATCCTATTTCATGAATTTCTCCGATGGGTTTAAATGATTTATTTTATTCGATGCATTTCTTCGATGGATTTACATGATTTATTTTATTTGATGCATTTCTTCAATGGGTTTGCATGATCCGTCCTATTTCATGCATTTCTTCGATGGATTTACATGATTTATTTCATTTCATGGATTTCTACGATGGTTTTGCATGACTTCTTCCCTGTCATGCATCTTATCGATGTGTTGCCATTCCCTCGTCCCCTTTATGTATCTCAACGATGGTTTTGAATGGTTTATTCTATTTCATGCATTTCTTCGATGGTTTTGCATGATTTATTTCACTTCATGGATTGCTTCGATGGTTTTGTATGACTTCTGTTACTCTGTCATGCATCTCATCGATGGGTCTACATTCCCTGCTCTCCTTCGCGTATCTCTACGATGGTTTTGCATGCTCGTACTTACGTGCTCTGCTATTGGTCGCAATTATCTCGATCAGCACCAACTCAATAAGTCTTTTCTTAATTTCCTCCCCGGTCGACCACACCATTACTAACATACCGTAGTTGATTGTTTGAACTTTCCAGGTTCACCCTTCGGCGGGGAAGGGAGACAGTGATATAATATATTTAAAAGAAAATAGTGAAAAGTGAGAGTGAAAAGTGGTAGTGAAAGAAGACATCTAAGAAAGCCTAGGTTAATTTATTATAGCATGAAGTATTTAAGGCCCCGTGTAAAATTGCCAAGTAGTCACTGAATTTTATTAGCTTTGTTGCTCGTTTATTGGCTCCTCATCCGTGATGAGGAGGTCACCGCTGCTTCCGTTTGCGGAACCAAGTGACTGAACATGGAATCGGTATGGGTGGATCAGTTTCATCCCCTGGTGTTTTTGTCGAAGAGGAAAAGTTTCGGGCGTAGGGGGTATACCTTTTGGTAGACTGCCTGCGTAAGTCTCCCTGTTCGACTACCCAATCTCCGCGTAAAGGTAGATTTACACTAGCCGTCTGGACGGCGGCAAGACGGCTAGTGTAAATCTACCTTTAAGCGGGATTCACACTAGCCGTCTAGCGGCGGCTTGCCGGCGGCCGTCACCACTAGCGCAAGGGAGACACAGATGCATGTGTCTCCGTTGCGCTAGTGGTGACGGCCGCCGGCAAGCCGACGCTAGACGGATAGTGAGAATCTAGCTCTAGTCGGCTTGAGTCAGGTCACACCTAGTGTTGCTCCTGGCGAGTCGCTCGGAGCAACAGAAATCGCCTGGGAGGCGCCGAGCGCTTTTCCCTTTCGACTCGGACATTAGGGTGGTAGGAACGGCGCCATCGAATTCTCGTTTCATGCTTACCTTCTGTCTTTCCTTCTCTGCTGAATTTCTTTTAATCGAGTGCTTGCTTGGCAGTTCCCTAGATTCTATATCTGAACCGAAGAGATTGATTGAACTTTGATTCCATCCATCTCATTGATTTAGTAGGCTAAGGGTTTCATGTACAGGGAGATCGATGGAACTTTGATTCCGTCTATCTCTCTACGGGTCTCGAAGCGCAGCAACCTCCTCGTGGTGAGACCTGGTGATCGGTGAGAACCGAGCCGATGGCTGCGATTGTCAAATATTCTAGTTGGATATAAAGATAAGAACTTTCTTTAACTTGCAATACTTTGGTAGAATGTAAGAATCAAATATGTAACTTTTGTTACATTGTTCCTACCCGACCCCAGATCACGAGTATAGTGTTAAGATAGAAGGATAAGTGCATGTTGGAATATTTCAGCAGCACATATTTTGACAATTTTTAAAGTCCTCCCTGCTTCAGCACCTTATTGAAATATACCAAGTTCCAATTCCTTGCTGAGGTATTCCTGCTTAGTTACAAACGTACTGTATTTTTTAAACAAATTCGGAACTAATGGGGAAGATGACGCAAAGCTCGGCGCAGATGACGCCACTAGCGCATGTACTGTGGTTGTGCCCGAGTGCGTATGGGTGAATTGTTTGCGCGCGAATTTTTCATTTATGTATTGTATAAATGGGAATGCGTGCTGGTGGCGTCACGGGTGGGAAAAAGTTGCAGTCATCTTCCCCATTTCGGACGTTTGCATTTTTCGTAGCAATTTTCATCATATTTAGTTTCAATTCTAACCGCTTGTAGGATTGCGTTCGAATTCCACTCTGAATCGATAACGTTGGGTGTGACACGAAAATGGTAAGGGGGCTCGCGAGCCCCCCGAGCATGTGACACAAAATTACATTGCGTGATAGGTCTATCCTATACAGAGGCGGATTCAGGAGCCTTTCTTGGAGGGGGCGAAATATGTAAAAGTACATAAGTACATTTTTTGAACCTTCTGTTACAAGATTTAAAATTTGCCTGTAATTTATATTTTAATATCTCTATCTGATACTATAGCCTAAAAAATTAAATTCACATTAACTATTTATACAGAATAATACACAATGTCATAATATTTTTCTATTTTATTACTCTTAGGGGGGGGGGGGGCGATCGCCCCTATCGCCCCCCTCTGGATACGCCCCTGATCCTATACCTGATCTGTGATACAATCCAACCACTAAAATCAGTAACGTCACTAATTCCTAACCAAGGAAAAAACATATTTAACCCGTTACGACATTAGCCATAATGAAGAAGAAACAGTCGGAGAACAATTTGACATTTATCACTCTAATTTATCTTTCAAGAATTATCGAATTAATAATGGATTAATTTATACGTTTTCATGCTTCTACGAAAGTCTATTAGTGACTGGAATTATACAACATGTTGATTGAAATTAGTCGTAACATTCAGACCGTTTTATATTTGAAATGTTTTCGAGAAGATTTAATTTTAATTCCTACCACTCGTAGCAGTGTAATCTTATTTTAGACTGAGTCGATAACGTTGGGTGTGACACGAAAATGGTAAGGGGGCTCGCGAGTCCCCCGATCGTGTGACACAAAGTTACATTGGATGATAAGTCTATCCAATACCTGGTCTGTGGTGACACGAATATTCGTAAGGTGATGGCTCTATCGTATACTTCGTCGATGATCATATACCTCGTCTGTGCCTGTACCTAGCATTTCGATGTACGTTAATCTGCCATACAGAAGAAACATCTGCTGCTGTCCCACTTTCTCATGGTTTCCTACTGTACCGTCATAACACTCACTGGCAAGGTGACTGATCATTAAAGGGAATGTAGATTTCTCTCTTATTCACAGTTCATAGATCGCACCACAGACGAGGTATCTGGTATAGGATATACCTCGTCTGTGATCGCACGCCCAAACTAATCAATTTCTTCTTAACACGTTCACTGTCCCGTGCATCACACAACTGATATAATAGAAACAAACCTTGCCTATTTATTAAAAATTGAAAATGTCAGTTTATGAAAACTAACAAGGGACGTTCGGCAACCCGGAAATTCAGAAAATTATTAAACTCGGTGTGCAAGTAGAGTAGTTCATCCGTAACAAAACCCTATTTCTTGTTGGTGCGATAATGCAATTTTTAGGGGTGAAATCACCCCTCGAGAAAAATGCAGAATTTTATTTGCCGTGGAATATCTCGATAACGGTGAGAGATATCGAAAAGAAGTTTAAACAAAAGTTGCATCCTTCTTTTATATCTACAAAACCGCGTAAAATAAAATTTTCGAAAAATCCATATTTTTCAGGTCACCCCCACCACCAACCCTTAAAATTAAGTTTTTGTATTTTGTAAATATACGCTGAAATACCTCTGGATAATCTCTTTTCATACATATCAATAGTTTATGTGTTATATATTTTTTTGCAAACAAATAAAACCTCTATTAAAACTCATTAAACTAATCAGTGACGTGCATGAATCAGTATGATAACAGCACATTCGTACATGCATTACTTGAAGTGTAATCTTATTAGGCTATTTTGGAAACCACACGATAAACAAATAATGCGTAAAGATTCACAATGACTTTGCAAAATATATATGTTATCATTGAAATGACGCAGAATCGCATTGATGCGGATAACCTTGTCGAACCTTCGGATTTGCATACTGCATATGTATATGAATTTTAAATGATTGCGCATCAATTTTACTTACCTGTCCCACTAATAACATATATATATAATATTACATTATAGCAGTTTTCATTAATGAAGTGGCCGCATAAAGTAATATTTAAACATTCGCAGTCTCTTTTTGTACATATTGTATTGTTTGATTATACATTGAAAGAATTATACTAATAGAAGACGATAGATACACTAAAAATTACGGTTTGTAATTGGTACAATAATGCTATTCTTCATAGAAATGATGAAAACAAAAATACACATGATAAATAAATAATGCGTGAAGATTTACAGTGACTTTGCATCATTTTAATTGTAATTGATAATATTCTGGTGCCACATTCAGTTTTCGGTAAACATGTTTATGTACCCGCGTCTTTGAGTGATATAAATATTCCCGAGGATGTAGCCAACGGCAGTTACATTTTTGGCAGCAGTCAGTTAACATTGAATTGGAAAAAGTGAGTGATCATTGTTTGAAAGGCTTTTCTTTAAAATGCAGACGATTAATGTTGCTAACGTAATAAACATGTTAGCCACTACGTTTCAAGTTGCAAGTATAACACAGACACCTATAATCCCGGTAGAAACGGAACTGCACAATGAAATTCAGGACATTATAAAAAAGTTTCAAAACATACATTCCCTACCATTAATTGAACATGTTTATGTGCTCGATTATGCCGATCCATCAGAACCACATGATGCACAAGTTGTAGAGTACACTATGCCTGCAGAAGTAGAAGAAGACAGTTTTGAACCTGCAGAATGTACTGTTGACGATGAAGGTGGACAAGTTGACTTGGGGACACAATTCTATGCGCAGTCTTAAAGTTCCAAATCCACCATTTACCTGCCACGAATTGGGGTAGGTCCACCTGGTTTTTTGCCTCCAAGGCCCACAATCTTAAATTCATGTCATGAACAACAGATCTTCTGTCACAAGCTTCTTCAAACCTTTGCAGTACATATTCTGCAATAAATGCAAATTTATCTGCATTTGTTCCACCTCTCTCTACCAGGGACTTAATACCGGTATAATGCTCATACCGGTATTTCGCCAATACAGCTATACCGAAACCGATATCATACCGAAATAGATAAATACCGAAACTGATATCATACCGAAAAAGATAAATACCGAAAACAATCGGTTTTCGGAATTACCGGTAACCGAAATAAATACCGGTATTTTTTCGGTATTCTTCTCGGTGAACACCGAAACCTACCATGTTACTGAAAAGAATACCGAAAAATACCGGTATTTATTTCGGTTACCGGTAACCTTTTGTTTTCGGTATTTATCTATTTCGGTATAATATCGGTTTCGGTATAGCTGTATTGGCGAAATACCGGTATGAGCGTTATACCGGTATTAAGTCTCAGACGAAGATACAACCGAAAAATACCGGTATAATACCGGTATTTTACGTACCGGTAGGAGTCCCTGCTCTCTACACTCGCATCCCACCTGTATAGCTGCTGCAAAGATTTAACCATGCGATAATTTATCTGTACCCTGGTAAGCGTTCGACGTGCCTTTTTTCCGCTGTTCCAAAACTTTACAGCTTTTCTCTTATAACTTGTCAACTTGTCCACCTTCATCGTCAACAGTACATTCTGCAGATTCAAAGCTGTCTTCTTCTACTTCTTCTGCAGGCATAATGTACTCTACAACTTGTGCACCATGTGGTCCTGATGGATCGGCATAATCGAGCACATAATCATGTTCAACTAATGGTAGGGAATGTATGTTTTGAAACCTTTTTATAATGTCCCGAATTTCATTGTGCAGTTCCGTTTCTACCGGGATTATAGGTGTCTGTGTTATACTTGCAATTTGAAACGTAGTGGCTAACATGTTTATTACGTTGGTAACATTAATCGTCTGCATTTTAAAGAAAAGCCTTTCAATCAATGATCACTCACTTTTATCAATTCCATGGTAACTGACTGCTGCCAAAAATGTAACTGCCGTTGGCTACATTCTCGGGAATATTTATATCACTCAAAGACGCGAGTACATAAACATGTTTACCGAAAACTGAATGTGGCACAAGAATATTATCAATTACAATTAAAATGATGCAAAGTCACTGTAGATCTTCACGCATTATTTATTTATCGTGTGTATTTTTGTTTTAATCATTTCTATGAAGAATATCATTATTCTACCAATTACAAACCGTAATTTTCAAGGTATCTATCGCCTTCTATTAGCATAATTCTTTCAATGTATAATCAAACAATACAACATGTACAAAAAGAGACTGCGAATGTTGAAATATTACCTTACGCGGCCACTTCATTAATGAAAACTGCTATAATGAAATATTATATATATATATATGTGTTTAGTGGGATAGGTAAGTAAAATTGATGCGCAATCATTTAAAATTCATATACATATGCATTATGCAAATCGGAAGGTTCGACAAGGTTATCCGCATCAATGCGATTCTGCGTCATTTCAATGATAACATATATATTTTGCAAAGTCATCGCGAATCTTTACGCATTATTTATTTATCGTGTGGTTTCCAAAATAGCCTAATCAGATTACACTTCAAGTAATGCATGTACGAATGTGCTGTTATCATACTGATTCATGCGAGCTATTCCACGTCAAAACGGATAGGTGAAAAATTTAGTTTCACCAATTCTCTTCAAAATTACAGCATTTGTCGATAACCTTGCAAAAAACAAAGCATACTGAATTTTAAAGGCCTATGTCAAATAGTTTTCGAAATATTCAATGTTAAAGTTTGAAAAATTGAAACATAATCGGCTGACGCGTCATCAGTTAAACTGTAATATCTCGGTCATTTTTAAAGATAACGCCTCCGTCTTGGGCTCATTTTAAAGCTGAAGGAATGCTTTCTCAATCCGTATATAGAATATTTTGTTTATTGTTAATAAACTTGACAGTAATCGATGTGAAAGTTTCAAATCGCGATTTGACGTCGTTCCCACCCACGATCCGGCTTGAAAAAAATACCATTCGATTCGTTGAGCCTTCAGCTTATAAATGCGTTTCTCAAAAAAGTCGAGAGATTTTGGGAACAGTCAACAAAAAAAATAAAACTTACGACAGTGGTCAGTCCGCACGCACGCGATTTCAAAACAATCGCCTAGCGTAGGAAAGTATTTATATACGATGCAACAAAACAAACTTTTCGTTCAGTGTTTTCAGTATTCTCGAGAAAAATAATAGGAATATCTGCTCACCATATAAAAGATTAGCAATAGTAGGTAGTTTTTAGTGATTCTTCCTTTTCTTTTTTTGCACGTTGTGTACTGTACTTTTCGGCGAATTAGAATATGATTTAACTTCTATCTTCGTTGTGCTCCGTGGAATATAAGCATGTGCATTTAGCGTTCCAATAATTCGTCGTGCTTTATCATATCTTCCTTGTAAAAAATCTTTAGTTACAGAATGTTCTTCGTTTGTAGCATATACCATCGTAATTTGTTTTAAATGTTTTTTTGTCCAATCATATAAATCAATCGGTGATAGAATTTGATTTTCTTGAGAATTTTGTAAACTTGCTCTTGCTGCAAGTCTTTTAATTGTTCCGCCAATAGCATCGCATGGACCTTTCCCATGTGACGTTGCAAAAAAATGCCATTCGGCCTTAATTTGAAAATCTTCCTCGTGATAACATAAGTTGAGAAAATTGTGTTTGTTTTTATATTGGCTTGATGCACCATCGCTGAAGTAATAAATTTTGGATATGTTTGAAAATTGTTCCCTCATAAAATGAATTAATTTTTTTTTAAATAAATGGACGGCCACTGTATCATGTTTCACATTTTCTGATATAACCGCAAATGGCATTGTCTTTATAGTGTGGATCTCTTTTTAATATATAACAAATGGATGAATTGTTGCCTGGTTATTATTCCAATGAAATCCGTGTACTTCATCCTGTACAACGAACGCATAATTTTCAGAAAAGTCACACAGTACTAAATATTCTCCACTGTTTAACTGATTTCGTAGATCATTTTTGTATGAATTTTGTTGAATTGCTATGAAAGAATGTTATTTTAGCACAGTTAATTCTTCAGCGAAATTATCAATAAACTCAACCATTGTTTTTTCTAACGTCTCTAATGGTGTCCTATCAACAGCAATCCACTGTTCGTATCGTACAATTTCTACTCCTTTACTCTCAAATACACTTCTTAATTGCTCTTTTAAGTTGTTGTTACTTGGACATTCTGTACATTCATTTAAGGGGTTAGCTCCCCTCAGGAGGTAGAAAATGTATCGATTCTTTGGGAATTTATTTCAGAAAGTACATGCATATTTTTATGCAATGTTTTTTTATATTCAAATGAGAGACACTTTAACAGATTATTATATTATGTTTTGGTATAAAAATATTTATTTATTACAACTGGTTTCCCGGAAGCTGTTTTTAGAAACACGTTTTGCGGTGACCAACATTATTCGGAACTGGGCTATCTGAAATCAAAAAACGAAGAAGATTTAGTTAGTACAATAGTTTATCTAGTCTTTAATCGTTGCGTTTTATAAAATATTAATCTGGGACAAAATGGCAGATGTTTTTGATGAAAAATCAGTGTTTTTTTCTACGAAAATCGATCATTTAACTTAAAACATCTGCCATTTTGTCCCAGATTAATATTTTATACAACGGAACGATTAAAGACTAGATAAACTATTGTACTAACTAAATCTTCTTCGTTTTTTGATTTCAGATAGCCCAGTTCCGAATAATGTTGGTCACCGCAAAACGTGTTTCTAAAAACAGCTTCCGGGAAACCAGTTGTAATTGTGCAATAAATAAATATTTTTATACCAAAACGTAATATAATAATCTGTTAAAGTGTCTCTCATTTGAATATAAAAACCATTGCATAAAAATATGCATGTACTTTCTGAAATAAATTCCCAAAGAATCGATACATTTTCTACCTCCTGAGGCGAGCTAACCCCTTAACTGACTTTGGCAGAAACATTGTCACTTCCATTGTCACAGTCCGTTTTTCTTCTCTTCTCTTGCTTCTGCAATTGCAGTCTACGCGAATGGCAGATCCTTGCCTGCACATGACTAGCAGCCGTGTTAATATTAAAATCATTTAAAATCCATAAGGGAACTCTTCTTAATTTAGAAGTTGGATCTTAACCGCTTGAGGTGTATAACATTATGAAGTGACTATCCAGGCACCGGCTGGTCCGTTACTAACAAACTCTAAAGACTGTAAAAGAATTTGAAGAAATATGTCCTTATTCATACTCTGTGGTCTATTCCCTATCCATTAAGCTTCAGAAGTCCAACGTTCGGTCCACAATATGCTATATTGTTGCGTCAGGGCGTTTACGTCACGGGCCGCGCCGACGCAACGGGTCGAATAATTACACACGTACACACATTATACGACCGGTTTCTATATTTGGTGTACAATTATGTGATCCGTACGTCCGAACGCTAGGACGTTCGGTATCCGACTCTTTCTTGTCGGCCTCCTGATCAGGGTTGCCAGGCGGTTCAGTACACCGTACTGGCATATATGACGTCACAAGACGGCATAGACCTATATACACTACTCGACTTGTGCACGCCATGCGATGAATTGTGGTACTAATCGGTAGTGGCGTCACTTGGCATGACTTGGCGCTGGTGTCGTTTGGCATGACGTCACGAAGTCACCAACACAAATACACCGTTATTGCTGTAGGTGTTCCCCTTCTCCTACACCGTATGACGTCATATACGTCAGCACACCGCCATTTATTCAGTACGCCTGGCAACCCTGCTCCTGATCGACCTCTTGACGGAGGCCGACCTTCTTCTTTCTTCAGCTGCGAGCACTAGCAGGCCATGCATATGCCTATACCCGGTGCTCGCAACAATATTAATGCAGTCGTACTATATTATATTTCATAAAAAGGGATTATTGGGGTCCGGGTTAGGTCTGAACAATAACTTCTTGTTATCGCCGCTATATTAAAAAATAACACGAGATTACTCGCGGGGCGGCAATATGCTCCGTCCAAGGGCAGAGGAAGAATCATTGCGAATGACCCCGCCTGCGTCGTCTTCCTTTCAAATTTGAGACGGATCCCTTATCGCTTCGGTATATACACCCGCTCCAATATCAGTACAAAAGCACGCGTTGACGTATTCCGTGCAAGAGAAGGTGGGCTTGAAGTTAGATTGGTCCTAACCTAACCAATCTGCTCCGCGTCCCTCCCAAACGATCACTCTGTTGAAGAGGCCCTCTTCACAGCAATATCTCCTCCCCGAGGCCAACCTTCTCTCGCACGGAATACGTCAACCCGTGCTTTTGTTTCGAAATTCGAACGCGGGTTTATACTCGGGAGATAAGGGATCCGGGTTTAGTTTGAAGGAATGACGACGCAGGCGGAACCACCCGTAGTCAGCGGACTACGCCTTTTCTTCCTGTGTCCCTCCACGAGGAAGAATTCCCTCGAGGGCATCTTTAAGACTGCGGATTGGGCTAAGCTAAGCACAGAAGTTGGTGAAAGCGTATAAGCATTCAGGTCTGGACCCGGCTTTACGTGTGAACGAAACTATGTGTACAAAATGGAACAAATATTACATTCCTTCGGTTTCTCGATGAAATCTCCATGTCACTACTTTTCCCGACCAATCGTAGCTTTGTAATGTGCGTGCGTGTGTATCTCAGTTTATTTTCTAAAGCAAGAATGGGGCCAAACGTCACAACTACCCCGACGGGTGTGCTGTTTGAAGACGATCCGCTCGAGGAAAATGTAGCGATAGACACGCCGAGGGAGAAATTCGAGACACGCATCGCCTGGGGGAGGGTGGCTTTCTTCGGGAGCTTTCATCTTGCAGCACTGTACGGATTATACCTTGCCTTCGCTTCTGCCAAATTGATGACATCGACCTTTGGTGAGCGACATTAATATTTCGGCGTTAATTTTTGGAGAAATGTCAAAGTAGAAACTGAATACCAGTGCAACGAATTCTCACGAAGTGTCGTTGATACGCGTAGTTTACGTTGGGTTAACTATATGTGCTAAAGAAACTTGATGAAACATCATCTAGATCAGCGCCGTCCAACTTGCCTCTTGAGAGGCAAAAGCCGTCCACCACCATTGTTCGCCGTTGCCATGGCGCACAGACGCGGCCGATTCAAAGTAACAGTGAACGTCGGCGTCGCGCGCGTCGTCTGAGCTTCCTTGTCTACGGAAATGTCGCGGTGTCCTTTTCAGCGTCGCGCGGTTTCCTTGACGACAAGTCACGCTGCTCGAAAGGAAGGTTGGAAGGGGAAGTAGTCGCGTGAGGGGCCCCTACGCTGGACAGCGCTGATTAGGGCTGTAGCTGTGGACCGGGAACACGAGATACCCGGGTACCCGGGTACCCGTGAGATACCCGGGACGAAGAAAATTCCCGGATAAGCGCTACCCGGGAAAACTACCCGAGACTCTCGAGAATCTCGAGAACTTACAGAGTACAGAACGTAATTCTGGAGCGATGCCTGTCAGAGAGATGCCGTCTGGCACCCTGTGGCGAGGTCAACCCCCTGCGGTACCTCACCGAATTTTATGGCTTTCGACCCTCGAAGGGGTTCGAATAACATTAAGAAGTGAGAAATGCCCAGGATTTCCGCATTTCTCATCAGATCTTTGCGAAAACGACGCCAATCGATTCCTTATGTTTCTCCGATAAAAATAATACCAAGAACGACGTAATTTGGACCATAATGAAGGAAATTCCATGAACAAATGTTTTTCATTTGCAGATTCATTTCGTTAAAAATAGTCTGATTTACATGAAATTTGGTATGATTTTCATCGGAAAAACATAAGATATCCATCGGTGTCACTTCCATATCGATACGATAAAGAGTTAAGAATTATTTTATTTCTGAATCAGGTATTATGAATCCTCGGCCGACCGCAGCGAATCGAGGTCGGCCCCCCGTACTCGAGGGTAAAATATTCATTACAGTATATTAAGAAGCTATTTAATGTTCATCGTATCGATATGGAAGTGACACCGATGGATTCCTTATGTTTTTCCGATGAAAATCATACCAAATTTCGTGTAAATCGAGCTATTTTTAACGAAGTGAATTTGAAATTATGCAAATCATTTGTTCATGGAATTTTCTTCATTGTGGTCTGAATTATGTCGTTCTTGGTATTATGTTCATCGGAGAAACATAAGGAATCGATTGGCGTCGTTTTCGCAAAGACCTGATGAGAAATTCGAAGCTGGAGATTCCTCACTTCGTAATGGGTATTCCTGTCTCCCCGGGGGTCGAAGCCTTCGACTCGAAGGCCATGACGCTCAGTGTGGCTTCAATTATGGAACGGTACTCTATGAGATCTCGAGAGTCTCGAGTATCTCGGGTAGTTTACCCGGGTAGCGCCTACCCGGGAATTTTTTTTCTCCCGGGTATCTCACGGGTACCCGGGTACCCGTTCTCCCGGGTATCAACAGCTCTAGCGCTGATCTAGATCAGGGCTGAGCAACCCGCAGCCCATACCCCAACTTGGCTGCTCTGCTGAGCTGTAGGAGAACGACACTCTCAAAAACTTATTTAACTCCTACACTCTACACGGGCGAATTGCGAGCCGCACGGAGCTCTCGCTTCTAGATAGCTGATGTTGCTGATGGTGCGGGAACCGGCTGACTGGTAGTGGGCACTGTGCGGTAGGGTGGTCCTTGTTTTTCGGCAAAACACCGTGCACGCGTTGCCGATGGATACTTTCTCGAACAGTCCGAGTTAAAAACCGTTCCGACACTTTTCGTGGATGGTTTCTTCCTCAGAAATATCTACAGAATCCGATACTGTGTGGGGAATTTGTGCTAGATAAACAACTTTTCGTAAAAATATAAATATATTGAGAAATCACTATTAACTCAAAACTTCAACTCAACTGCGTCACGGGTTCCCGTTGTCCAATCACTTTAAAACTTTGCACATATCATTTTCTCACCAAGCCTCATAGTTCAGCCGGTTAAGATAAAAACGTACAAAAAAATTTGACCCCAATAGATAAGGACCTCAGTCCTGTTCTAGAGCTATATGTATATGTAGAATAACGAGGCGTAAGATTATCCAATTCCACCCGCGATTGCGCGCAGATTTTCGTGGTAGTGTCTTAAGGGGGGTCAATCAAGTGAAAATGAACTACCAGTTATTTTACAGATAAAAATTTGAAAATATGTATTTCCATATTATTTTTTACGCTGAAATGAATTATGTAAGAATTAATACAGTGACATTTTTTTTCAAAAATTTAAAAAAAAAATTTCGAAAAAATTATTTGATTTTAAAATCCATACCCTTATCTCTGTAGTATTGTATACAAAGACTGCAGAAAAAATTTCAGCTCGATAACTTCATTTTTGTCCGAGTTATAAAGTTTTTATGTTTTGGCGTAGTAACTAAAACGCTCCTGCTCCATACGTTGGACCGACCAAAATGAACTACCAGTTATTTTACAGATAAAAATTCGAAAATATGCATATCCATATGATTTTTTACGCTGACATGAATTATGTAAGAGTTAATATAGTGACAATTTTTTTTTCAAAATTTAAAAATAAAATTTCGAAAAAATTATTCGATTGTAAAATCCATACCCTTATTTCTGTAGAATTGTATACAAAGACTGTAAAAAAAATTTCAGCTCGAAAACTTCATTTTTGTCCGAATTATAAAGTTTTTATGTTTTAGTTACTACCCCAAAACATAAAAACTATAAAATAAAATTTCGAAAAAATTATTCGATTGTAAAATCCATACCCTTATTTCTGTAGAATTGTATACAAAGACTGTAAAAAAAATTTCAGCTCGAAAACTTCATTTTTGTCCGAATTATAAAGTTTTTATGTTTTAGTTACTACCCCAAAACATAAAAACTATATAATTCGGACAAAAATGAAGTTTTCGAGCTGAAATTTTTTTTGCAGTCTTTGTATACAATTCTACAGAAATAAGGGTATGGATTTTACAATCGAATAATTTTTTCGAAATTTTATTTTTAAATTTTGAAAAAAAAATTGTCACTATATTAACTCTTACATAATTCATTTCAGCGTAAAAAATCATATGGATATGCATATTTTCGAATTTTTATCTGTAAAATAACTGGTAGTTCATTTTGGTCGGTCCAACGTACGGAGCAGGAGCGTTTTAGTTACTACGCCAAAACATAAAAACTTTATAACTCGGACAAAAATGAAGTTATCGAGCTGAAATTTTTTCTGCAGTCTTTGTATACAATACTACAGAGATAAGGGTATGGATTTTAAAATCGAATAATTTTTTCGAAATTTTTTTTTTAAATTTTTGAAAAAATAAATGTCACTGTATTAATTCTTACATAATTCATTTCAGCGTAAAAAATAATATGGAAATACATATTTTCAAATTTTTATCTGTAAAATAACTGGTAGTTCATTTTCACTTGAGTGACCCCCCTTAAGGGGAGGTTCCAGTCTGGAGCCCATCAAAATCGGTAATCTTTCGGAATTCATTAAAGGAATGCTACCGCAGATAATTTAATGGGACCTTTTGCATTGTATTCAGAATGTCTTCAGCTATAGAAATATATTTTTTTCTGTATTTAATTCATCAAAAACCGGTGGGACTGGTAGCATTTAAACCAGCGACTGTGTTTACACACACAAACGCTCCGCTGACCGCTCCCACTAGGTCAGGGCTTTCCACGGTCGCTCCCGCGGGAGCTTGGGGTTCTCCCACTCTCGTCCGCGTTGTCAGGAATACCGCGAGACGCTAACCGCGAAGACGCACGCTAGACATGCCCGGCTAGCCCGTCATGGCAGCCTTCGTAGCGTCGCGCGGTCTCCGTGACAAGGGAAGGCACCAGTGTTCACAGAAAATTCCCTCCCGTAGTCCAAACCACGGAGTAATACACAGGTGTTTCAACTCCTGTTCAGAATGTGTGACATTTTCGTCCTAGTTCTTCTGGAGGCCACTAGATTGGCGCTCGAGGACAAAAGGCAGACTTTTTGCGCATAATACGTCTAAAAGCTCTTCTACTACAATCACATGTACGCCTGCATTTATGTGATTGTAATAGTTGTCCTCGAGCGCCAATCTAGCGGCCTCCAGAAGAACTAGGATGAAAATGTCACACATCCTGAACAGGAGTCGAAACACCTGTGTATTACACCGTGGTTTGGACTACGGGAGGGAATTTCCTGTGAACACTGGAAGGCACGCTGCGCCAGAGGAAGATTGGAAGGGGAAGCAGGCGCGTGAGGGGCCCCTACGCTGGAGAGCCCTGCACCAGGTACTGTTCCCTACTCCGTTCGCGGACTCGCTTGCCCTTGAACGGACTCGGAGCTCGAGCTCGAATGTGCGCTCGCGCCCTGAAAACGCATGGTTGGGCATGCTTCACCTAGCCAAACCACTGAATGTAGGATGATCTTCACTCGATACAGTGAACATTGCCGTATCCTTATCATTTATGTAATACGTCACAACCCTATGAAACATTTAAACGATTTGCTCGTGAGTAATCATAACTGACACCGTACATGAGGCACGGTTGTTGACTTCAGAAGTGAAAAAGGAAAACTTCAGTTTGGGCTGTAGAAATGTGCACTTATATTGTGTATTCATTCCTTCGTGATTTGTTACTTGCAGCATTCGTTCTGCACATGTTAAGTCTCTTCGGAATCACAGCTGGTGTACACAGATTATGGTCACACAGAGCCTACAAAGCAAAGTGGCCGCTCCAGGTCCTACTGATGATCCTTAACACCATCGCCTTCCAAGTAAGTGAACGAATTCGTCCATAAAGAAATTTATAAGTGAGGCGTGGGCTACGTGATGGTCCTATCACATAACAGCGAGAAAAAAGACGATTACTCTTGCCAGGCGGCAATTACTCTTTGGAACCCCAATATCTATACCAGGCCTGCACAGCAAGGCTGTGGCGGGCAAGAGTGCTCTCGATTGCTCGTGAGCAAAGCGAAGAGCGACGCCGTGAGCAGTTCCCCCACCCTGTGGCCAATATCTGTTGTAGTATGCGTGTAAATTGTAAGGTGTGTTGCTGACGGTCAGCGGCACACTTCACTCACGAATACTCCCCACCGCGGCACTCACGGCACTGTTGTTCATGAAGGCGTGGCTTAGTGATTTTCGATGCTCTTTCCGCACGCGCCCGAAAAGTTTTGCCCGGCGAGCATTCAGCTGTGCACGCCTGATCTATACGATTCGTGGTTAGACGAAACTGCGGAAATAGATTGATTTGAAAGAACAGTCATGCTTCTTCCGTTATGAAATGCTTTTAATCGCTACAACAATCGTTACGAGTCGTATAACGAATTTGAGTGAAACTTATCGCCTTCTCGATACCATTGGAATTAATACATTATTTCATTCAAAAGAGATTGGAAGCAACTGGTCATCGATCTGGAATGAACTCGAGTACTCGAGCTGAAATAAGTAGATACGCGGCTATTTCGAAAAAATTTGAAAAGTCAGTCAATTATTAATAAAATTAAAAAGAATAATGTCTACAATTCTTCGGATTAGGTAACTTAAAATCGAAACCGCAAATGTTCTCCTTACCATCCGTATGATTTATTTGTGATTTCTAAACGATTTACGAGTTTCTCCTAATGGCGGAAACTCGTGCAAAGTTCAAGCGACATATCGATCCAGAAGCAAAATGATTGTATTGGATGAACTGTATTCGCTATTTATATAAAATAATATACTGTAATTAAAATAAAATGGTCCTAATTTAATTCTTTCTGTTTTTTTTTTCGCCAGTATTCTATAATTCACTGGGCTAGGGATCATAGAGTACATCATAAATATAGCGAAACAAATGCAGATCCTCATAACGCAAAGAGAGGATTCTTCTTTGCACATGTCGGTTGGATATTGTGTAAAAAGCATCCGAGCATCCAGGAGAAAGGCAAAGGAATCGATATTAGTGATCTGGAAACAAACCCCGTACTTGCGTTCCAGATAAGGTAGGACCGTTATTTCATCATTTTTACGCGTATGTTAATTGTATAGGAGAGAGATACATTCCGCGAAATAAATCTGAAACTTTTCGATGCTATGGACGCTTATCTGCGTTCAGTGTGTGCGGAGAACCCATATATGTAGGTATTCAGCTGCTTAGTATGGATAACAAGTGCAACTGGAGGGTTTCCGCATAGCAGCACCAAAAATGATCAAGAAGCATCACGAACGAGTATTGAAAATTGTTTAAAAACTTTGGGACAGTTCGCACAATCTTTCGTTTTTTTTTTTTTTTTGTTTTTCAGTGCAGTGACTTAATAGCCAGACTATGGTATTATAGTAAGACATTAACTAGAAATTTTATTACATGAAATACACCAAATTCCTTTCATCTCTGATATTAGGTTTGCTCTCCTAACGTGGTCATAAATGTTATAATAATCTTCCCTAAGATTCGTTTGCTAATTCTACCTGCATCGTCAAAATAACATTTTTCTCCCGAGTGATAAAATGTGATACAGTAAATCCTGGTTAGGAGCCCGTTTCTACCACGCGTTAGGAGCCCGGCGTCTATCCCCACCATTTCTTGGAATCCTTCGGACGAGAGTGAGAAACCCCAATGAGCGAGCGAGAGGAAACGAACGAGTCGGCTTTCGTTTCCTCTCGCTCGCTCATTGGGTTTTCTCACTCGTGCCAGTGGCCGCGCGGAATAGTGTCCAGTCGCGTTAGGCGCCCGCCGCCAGCCCCGTTCGACGGGCTCCTAACGAGGATTTACTGTATACATATTACATATGAGGCAGTGAGAGCGACAACGGACCAACACACATTCAAAAAAAATTTCTCTTTTTATATGATTAGTAGAGCCTATTGGAATACGTTATTGCTACTAACTCAATTTCGAAAAAAAATGTGGATTAGTCCGTTTTTGCTCTCACTGCCTCATTAGTGGACGAAAACGGCATTGGTACAGTAGGGAAGCTATATCGAAAGAAATTACAACTTGCCAAACAAGTAATTTTATTAGTGGAGGGACTGCTTAAATCTTTGTTGGGGGTTCCCTTTTTAGTGAAAAGCTTTTTATTATATAGCTGTATATTTATGATACAGCTGTAAGAAGGGAATACTTCGGCTAAAAGTAAAGTAAGACTGTGGAGTAGGGGAGACCGGGGCTAGTTGACTAATGAGGTTAGTTGACTATTTCCCTTTAATTCTTGTATTATGGAATAAATTATGCTGCGATTCGCAATATTGGAGCATATGAATGACCAGCTTGCCATTTAATGTGTCGCCGTGACAAAAACTTGCGTGTTCTGTCAGTGAGAATGAAAAATCTAAAAAGGTCGGCTGGAAGTAAATATTTTCGTTTCGACTATTTATGAATTTTTGTCCACTAAGTACTGCTTGATATTATTTCATGAATATTTTGTGGAAACGTGATACCTTGACTATAATTTACGGTATTTTATTTTATCCGGTGCGTGGAGGTTTTGTACGTACGACCCTTAACATGTTAACAATGTCGGACGGGGTTACTTGACTAAGCATAGGAATACTACTAATAATTGCATTTTTTATCCTCAAGATGCAGTCGAGGCAAGGAATTTAGCTGCTCAAGTCCACTTCCCCCACCACAAATCCTTCCAAACTCAACCCTACCAGTTTTACACCCTATCCTCCCTTCAAACTCTCAGGCCTTCCAAATAGACCATAACAAACCGGTACAAAATAATTACAGTATCTTAGACCATGATAATTAATAAAAAAAAATAATACTGTGGAGGAGTGAAAAAAAAAATAAAAAAATTTATTGGTCGTAGTATACATATGTACGCGTTTCGTATACTATATTGATGGAATTGGCAGCGTATACATATGTTTTTCACATTATATTGATGTACTGTGACAGCGTATATATACACCTTTCGCATGCAAAGGGTTAAAACTGAAAAGTAAATGTCAAGTCAACTGACCCCATCATATTTGTCAACTAACCCCGTAGCCGGGGTCTGTTGACTTATTCGCCTCACTACTCTAAATACAATAAAAACTACAACCTAGACTCAATTAAAACGACTTCCAAAATTATGCCTGTATACCCAATGAAATTTGGAAACTTTTGGTATGCAGTAAGTCAACAAAATACTAATGGTCTATTTATAAAAATTAGAAATGTAAAAAATTAGTCAACTAGCCCCGGTCTCCCCTACCATTTTTTAAGAAAATCAATATTGAAAGTGTGTAGCCACGATACAATATTTGAATTCCGCAATTGTTATACGACCCAGTTTTCTGTAAACATTTAATTACAAATTGTTAAATTCCTGCGCGTAAAGACTTCAGCTCTCGGATACTCTTTTAACATGAAATATTTTAGTAGTTTATTAATTTGCACTGAAATCATAAGTGTAATAATAATAATATAAGTCAAATTGTAACACATACATATTATTTTAGCCTTGTTGGCGTGCAAACACTTTTATACTCCATTATATTTTATAGCTCTCATGCGAGAATTAAACTGTAAGTAATTTGGCTTAACATCGTTCCTAATTTGGTTACAGGTATTACAATGTCCTGGTGCCCTTGTTGTCTTTCTTTATCCCAACTGTTCTACCAGTTCTATGCTGGAACGAGACGTGGTGGAATGCTTTCTTCGTTTCCGGGGTTCTGCGTTATGTTTGTTCACTGAACGCCACGTGGTTGATCAATTCTGCAGCCCATCTCTATGGGAACAAACCGTATGACAAGTTAGTATCAGTTAAAATTTATATCATTTGGCTTGCATGAAGTAGGGATAAGCCTAACCCACGCATTAACAATTTTTAAGTTATTACTTTTTTAATATACGTCTCCTGTTAAAGTCAAGTGAGAGACAAATATAATCATTTTTCTTACATTGCAAAAGAATTTCAATTTATCCTTATTTTGTATTTAGTTACATATATACACAGAATTTTACAGGAAAGTGGATTAGTATTAGCCAGGAAAATGAACAAAAAGATGCCATTTTTCCATGTATTATTTAAACAATTCCTTATGAAAAAATACACACCCTTGCCATTCAAACCGTTTTCCTGCCTCTAATAGTTTTCAAATTATTATACCATATAGGTTTCCCTTCCCCACTGTGACCGCTGTTTTCGCCATTTTAACATGGATGATGGCAGCTAAAAAAAAATACGTGTCAAATATTTTTGTAAGAAGATTGTCAGTTCGACATGTACCCTTGTGACATACATACATTGAAATTGGTCCAAACGACTTGAGATTTTTTGAGATGCTAGAGGAAATAGTTTGCTACTTAGGTAACGTGTTTCATCGTTTTGAAAAAATAATGCAAGATTAGTATCCGATTTCTTTTCGTGAGAATTTACAACGTTGTGTACAGGAATGGCGACGCACCCTGTTGCTAAATCACTCTATTAGGCTTAATATTAACATATGGGAAACGCTGTATTTGAAGGATCATCGAGCTGGGAACATTCGATTAATTAATTATTTTTCTCTCTTCAAATATATATATCGCAGACCCCTAGATATGCAGCGCTACTTTACAGAACTCATCCCTAATTTCAGGTACATCAATCCCTCCGAGAACTTGGCTGTAGGCATCGTGGCACACGGGGAGGGCTGGCACAATTATCACCACGTGTTCCCGTGGGACTACAAGGCGGCCGAGCTGGGCAACTACAGATTCAACTTCAGCACAGCGTTCATTGATTTTTTCGCGAAGATCGGCTGGGCGTACGATCTGAAAGTGGTACCGGCAGGCCTGGTGCAGCAGAGAGTGGAAAGAACCGGTGACGGCAGTCATGAAGTGTGGGGCT
This sequence comes from Andrena praecox, assembly GCA_963932275.1. Taxonomy (NCBI): domain Eukaryota; kingdom Metazoa; phylum Arthropoda; class Insecta; order Hymenoptera; family Andrenidae; genus Andrena; species Andrena praecox. The sequence goes on from OZ010729.1 coordinate 10,694,893, forward strand.
GGGGTGACGCAGATCAGACGCAAGAAGACAGGGACCGAACAGTGTTGATGCATAGCCTTAAGAAGGATTCGTAAAACAGAGCAATCGTCCCATAAAAAAGCCGCTCGTTCGTCCCCCGATAGTGAATCCAACAATGGCTGCTCGGTCATCAACATTTTTATTGGGAAACCTATATAGCTCTTGTGACTATAATCCCCATATAAAACTTCAAAAAAGTAAAAAAATTACGCCAAGTACGCGAAATCAAATAAATCACAAAAAATAGAAGATAATTACAAAATAAAAAAAATATGTGAAATCAAAATGAGCTGCAAGTACATAAAGGTGCTCTCCCGCAGCGTGCAAAGGCGACACTGTGTAACGCAATGTAAGATTCGGTGCTTTCCAACTGCGCTTAATAATATTAAGCAGATATATTTTTATAGAAATAAATATTTCAATACCAATAAATATTTTATTAAAAATACTCGGCGCTGCGAAACCGAAAAAATGTTAATTGTCTTATTAATAGTAAATTAATAATTTACAATAACTCACTTACAATCTAAAATACATTACGAACGCACACACAAGAAAAAAAGAAAAAGATTAATGCAATTTATACATATTTATTCAGTTTAGCAACACCAATTCGAGGCGCAGCGCCAAGTATTTTGAATCAAATATTTATTGGTATTGAAATATATATTTCTATAAAAATATATCTGCTTAATATTATTAAGCGCAGTTGGGAAGCACCGAATCTTACATTGCGTTACACAGTCGCCTTTGCACGCTGCGGGAGAGCACTTCTATGTACTTGCAGCTCATTTTGATTTCACATATTTTTTTTTATTTTGTAATTATCTTCGATTTTTTGTGATTTATTTGATTTCATGTACTTGGCGTAATTTTTTTACTTTTTTTAAGTTTTTATGGGGATCTCACTTCTTTTTACAAAGATAATTTGCATAGGGAATGACTTCAAATAATTTTTAATCTCATATTATTACCGGGGCCGTGAGTAATAAAAATAATCCCCATAATATATTTATATAATAACATAAATATTATAATAATTTTAAAGAAATAAATTTTTTATTTTATACATATACAATGAAAATGTGCTTATTTCATTTGCTCGTGCAGCAGAGTTACTTTCTCTTTCAGCTGTTGAAATAATTCTCTTCGTCTTCGTCGGTAACTGAAATCGGACACATTTACTAATTATTTATAAATTATCATACGTGCTCATATGTCAAGATAAGTGAATGAATAATTCCGTATGCAAAACCCTACCTTCAAATTTGTGCGTACATAGTCTGACGTAGATCACACTACATCATCTACTGCTTCGATTATCTGTAAATATATGAAAGCCACATTTTTTTTAGTTATACGACTTAACGTAGAACTTATATAGAAATATAGAAATAGAGTGGCCTTTTGCTATAGTAAGTGTAGAGACTGCATAATGTGTCTAAAGGAGGTGAGAGCGTATGGTAGAAAGTATTGTTGCAGGAAATTTAAATGCTAATGGTAATTTAGCGAAAATGAACGAAAAGATCCAATATTTTTAACGCACAATTTATTGGTGTCGGAATAAAATTAATTTAGTATGTTTATTGGTGAAGTGAAATCTTGTTAATGGGAAATTATACTCGGGGCCAGATATATTCGACGTGCGTTACGAAAAGTAGCACGTTTCAATTTTCTTACGAAAAGTAGCACGTTTTGGTTTGCCACGAAAAGAAGCACGTTCCATCGTTTCTGACGAATATTAGCACGTTTGGTCTTCTGCCGCGAAGACTAACACATTTAACTGCCTCGCCACGAAGAATAGCACATTTCGTACTGTTGCGACGAAAACTAACACGTTATACTGTTTCGCCACGAATAATAGCACGTTTGGGAATTTATGGCGAAAACTAACATATTATCCGGTTTGGCCACGAAGAATAGCTCGTTTTGGATTATACTGCAGACTGCAGAAACTATCGCGTTTTAGCGCGTGGGCAGTTTAAAAGAATTCAACTGTTGAAAATATTGTTTAATAAATAATAATTCCATCTAATCTCCAAAAGACAACACATATGAAAATTTTAATCTACATAATTTAAGTAAGGGAGGGTGCGGGAATTGCGAACGCTGGGTAAATGCGAACATGCTATGTACTTTTCGTGGCAAACCGCTCTAACGTGCTAGTTTTCGCAGCGAAAGACGGAACATGTTATTTTTCGTGGCAAACCGCTCTAACGTGCTAGTTTTCGCAGCGAAAGACGGAACATGTTATTTTTCGTGGCAAACCGCTCAAACGTGCTAGTTTTCGTAGCGAAAACCGAAACGTGATAGTTTGCGTGGCAAACCGCTCAAACGTGCTAGTTTTCGCAGCGAAAGACGAAACATGCTATTTTTCGTGGCAAACCGCTCAAATGTGCTAGTTTTCGCAGCGAAAACCGAAACGTGATAGTTTTCGTGAGAACGAAGGCAAACGTGCTACTTTTCGTAAGAAAATTGAAACGTGCTACTTTTCGTAACGCACGTCGTATTGGCCGGTGAATTCGTTTTCGCGAGCAACGATTGAGGAGAAATCAACCACCACCATCTGACGATCGTGGATTTGTCAGTTGGAGTTGCGTGGTCGTTGCAGGGTTATGGTGCGGTAACGGGAACGCTGCTCGGCTCCGCCTGCATCTAGCCGTTTGGCTGTTATTTATTCTTAGCGTAATAGTTGTGTGCGTGACGAAGCTATTCGTAGACCAATACGAGATGAAGCTATCGAGAAGGAATCAATGTTCTGACCAATAAATCCAATGAATTTCTTCGGAGCTAACGCACACCTATTCTGATGTGTGTATTTCTACGCTGACAGCTCGGTTTGACCTACACGCCAGAAGCTTGGCACTATCCCCACCACTTCTGGCTCACTCTTGTTCTGCGAAGGCGAGAGCGAGTAAGAAAACGTTGAGAAAAGGAGCACCGAGGCAGGCAAACGGTGTGGTGGGAGAATACCCCTCACGAAACTCACCGGCCAATATATCTGGCCCCGACCTTAATAAAATTAATGAATAGCGTGGCAACTACTGTGGATTTTAAAGTATTACGAATGTCTTTCACAACAAAAGATTGAATTGAAAAGTATCAAGGGAGACGTGTCTTCAGCGTACTTTGTTCACTAATGTGACTTGCTCCACATTGCTAAATTTAAACTAAATTTTGTCCATTTACCTTATTTTTTACCTTATTCGACAAATTTGCAGAAACTTGTGCGAATGAAGATGCTTCTCTGTCTATCTAATAACCTTCTCCGGACAACCTCCAAGCCTGTGCGTCCCCTTCATTTATATATAAACTTTACATAAAAACTCTAAGTTACAAATAGTTTGCTGGTATAAAAATATCTGACATTTTAAATGCATTTGTTACGATATATTATTTTGTACATGCATGGTATTTCCAGAAACTTATGCGAAAGAAGTTCTCTGTCGAACCTTCTCCGGACAATTTCCAAGTCTGTGCGCCCCCTTCATTTCTACTATAATCTCTACATAAAAAGTCTATTAAAAAATTTTAGCGACTTACCTTGTTAATTGAGACAATAATTCAGTCACAGACGAGGTATAGGATAGATCTATCAACCAATATCAATATTTGACGAAACTTAGATCTCGCGATTGTTTCTCTTACTTATATCTACTTTCCGTGGAGCTTTCATTACCTCTCGCGTTAATTACTATGAATGAGTATTCATTTTATGTGCAAATGGTAACACGGGATTGGTATCTCGACTGTATCGCTATTGGTTGTGGGGTAGGCGATTAATTAAAACAAGTCTTTTGTTACTACAATCTAAAACTTTAATTAAGAAAGAAGTTGGAACATACGTCTGTAACAGACAAGTCGCAAAGAACGAATGGCTCCAACGAGAGCCAAGAGAAAGTCTATCGATGCCCACGCGGCTTAATCAGAAAAGGAACATCTTTCCTTCTTTAAACAATAAACCATAATCGCAGTATCTGCTCCTGGAGTGTTGATTCAATTTGGACCTTTACATTCCATCGTGCACTCACGCCAGACACGAAATATCCAACTATCGCGAAGCTTGTAAAAAGTTTTCCAATAAGAAACTGTATATCATATATTATAGTAATTTACGAATATAATTATTAAGTCATCTGTGTTAATTTTTACAAGCTTTAGTAAAGTGTCCTGCATGTAGATGCTAGATATTTCATAAACCAAGAAAATATGTATATTACGCATAATATTTCTATTTTATCTGTAGCAGAACGTGTGTGGTAGAAAGCACTGTTGTTATGACCGAGCCATGCCAGTTTTGGAAGTCACCTCTGTTCAGACGGCCGGCCAGGAGCCGCGATATACGTCACTCGGCGTAAAATAACAAACCGATATTCCACACTTCGAAAGTATGTACGTGTGTATTGCCTCGCCGACTCGGCCGACGCCGAGGCCTGCCTGGTCTCCCCCCATATTCGCTATGGTACGGCTGAGGGACGCGGGGGTCATTCGTTCCGTGTACATCGTTGAGTTAAGACGCGTCGATAGCTCCGTATTTAAATGGTACACGTACATATCTATCGCCACCCTAATTACTTCTAATCATTATTAGTCTTCTCCTTTACTCTCTATCGTCACTTGCTGCTACTATTAATGCACTTTCGTCCCGAAATTGATTAAATATCGCGAGAAAACCGTTAGGTGTTCGTCGCGTATTCTCTTCGTTGCCTCAACGATATTTCTGCACATTTATTGCACACATATCGTGTCTCCGTATTCAATTACATCCCGTTTCGGGAATATTTCAAGTTTATTCGATGTTTAATTCCCTCACGAATGTTGTAATGCTTTTGTTTCAAACTTGTTGCATCGTTCGGTTAGAGACGTTGAGGCGAGATTCAAAAGCAAAGGGCAGACGACGCCATAACACTTGGCGATTAATTTGAACGGGGCTTGGGTGGCGTCTGCTCATTCCTTAGAAGAAAGAGATGGCAATACGTATGGTATACTTATTTCTCTCGTTATTTTAATGAATCATTATTGGCCGTGAGGGTGTTGGGCAACTTTGCAGTCGGTTAGTATTGGGATCCAGTGGGAAAAGATTAAATTATGACGCATTGAAAAATTTTGATTAGATCAGTTTAGAATTTTTAAAATGGCGTCAGTAGATGTTCACGATATATTGGAATGGTCGAATTCTATTGCATTTCGGTCGCGTTTACGTAGAATTCAATGATATTTCAATGATTTTTAAGAATCTATCTGTACGAAGCTGTTGTAATTGCAATTTACGTTCGGTTTCGGATGCAAGTTTTGTCCTTTATGTAGAGAAACTGCGTAGTTGATGGAGGACATGCTATTCGAGCAAGCATAATTAACGAATTTTGAGTTTTGTCACGAATTTTGGATATTTATAAAGATCGTGATATATTTTAAAGTAATATTCGAATAACACGAACATGCTTACAACTTTAATGACGAAAGCCGTTACTATGATTCATTTAAATGTAATAATTATTTCTGAAATAGTATATTTTGGATAATATCGTGTTACTGAAATGTAAAGCTGCTCCTATCCTCGGCTAGTTCTAAGAAAAGCAATATTTTCTCGCGACAAACACTCAATGAAACCACACCTATCCCACCGTCCTATCCTATTTATTTTTCAGAGCTTGTGGCTGCGCGCAATGCAGCCAAATAGAGTCAGTGCTTATGTCGTACGAAGTTTTCTATTTTGAAGAGCACAGTTGCTCATAGTTTAGAATTTGGGGATACGCGAGGATAGAGTCAGTGTTTTCTACGCAATTTACATTCTTTCACGAGCGTCGCGGCTCTGAGCTTAGAATCGCGAGAATAGAGCGGTTTGTTCGCCAATTATGATCTTTGGGGCGCGTTAGTAGTCTTCTATTTCTTTATTTTTTTACTATTGAAAGCGAAACTCGTTATCGGATATTAGAGTCAGTGCGTCAGCTGAAGAGGAGATTTGTGCGCAGAATATTAATGGAAAGATGTACGTATCTACGTATTTCATTCAATTCCTTTAAAGCAGAGTTCATTCTGCAAAATTTTAGAAAAAAAATGTTTTTCTTAAAATGTTAAAATGATAAAAAGTTTTGATAGATTTGAATTGCTTCGTGATTCGTTATCAGAGTTCAAACAATCGTAGCTTTAGAAATAAATTATAATCGTGATCTATTCCTTCATTACAGTTTTGGCGCAGCTGAGCAGCCTGATGACTTTTTCCGAGCAGCCTAATGACTTCTCAGCAGCCTGATGACTTTCTTTGAGCAGTAAGCAGCGGTGTTGGCGTCTTCGTCATCGGGGCACAGCGAAATGTGAGTGCGCACGCATTATGGTTCCTCTGGTCACTCAATCATGTCGTAGGACGTTTGGTCCGAATCGACACGAGTGACCGGTTGTATACGTGCTTTGGCGAGCATAATGATCGCGGGTATGGTAACCATGCCGGTGAATTGTAACATTTTGTCTGCGTATATATTTATTAGACGAGGGCTAGGGTCGTCTTGTACGCCGCGCCTTTCCAATATAATCAAATTAGAATCATAATTTCCAAGATAAACCATTCTTAACGCGAATGTTTATCATTGATAATACATTGATGTAGATATTCATTAAATAATGCACATACAGGTGCATAGCAGCTCAGAAGGTATTGGTATGAATATCAATACGGATGAATGCTAATTTTTATGTAGCGAAGAAGTCTGATACTCTCAGACTTCACAGCTACGCTCATTTTTATTTAATATGTAGTGGAAAAATCGGATGCCCTCCGATTTCGTCATTGCGACGATTATAATGACTTGGATTTCTTTTATTTTTCTGATTCTACGTGTTCAAAAGTAACTTGATGTCTAATTGATGGTAACAGACAGAAAAGTGTAATTCCTTTCTTACAAAGGTCACTCGTTTGCGTACACAATAAAATAATTAATTTCCATATGCAAGAAGACAATTATTGAGCGTGGGCAAATTTCAGATTCAAAGTAATTAGCGTGATAACATACTTTCTAGTTTTATGAAATTTACTTTGACGATGGAATCGCCTGTTTTAAATTCTGAAAGTAGATTCTTCATGATTTAGAGTCATTATCTTAAATAATTTAATTTTACAGTCTTTTTTCTTACTAATGGAATGTCGAGTAGAGTCCTTTTTCTTAATCTAAAGTAGAGTCCTTTCTTATTTATCAAACTTTGAACTATTCACAAGTTGAAAGTCGAGCCATTTTGCTTAATTATATAAAATGAAAGAATACCTTACCTTGCTAGACACTGTACAGATTAATCATACTTTCTAGTTGAGGATTTTCAGGATATCTTTCCGTACCCATTGCCTTTTAACACATCCACGTGCCCATGCGCTACTTGGGTGGGCGAAGGCAATGGGGCACGATGACTTTGTTTATTAAATAACTAAATGTCGGCGGCTGGCATTGCGTTAGTGTATCGTGCACGTCGCATTTTCCACCTGTGTGTGTTTGTGTGGTTAGGCGGTGGAGTTTGCGTCGCTGAAAGATTTTCATCAAAGGCCATGTTAACGAAACTATAACATTACATTATTATTCATTGCAATAATGATATCAATGTATCATATTCCTTGTTGCACACGATGATCATTCTAGTAAATAATCTTGGAATATGAAACTCAATCAATCTCGTACAATCAAACGAGAAACTAAAAACGTTTGATGTATGTACTTACATAATAGGTACAATGCACCTTATCAATTAATCCATTGTTTGAAATTGAAAATAATTAATTGCTATGTAAATCATACATACACGCAATGGTCACTGCCTTTGCCAGCCGATTTCAGTGAAAACTGGTACGTACCTATTAGAGTGTGATTGTGGCCAAGCTCGGGTGACGGAGTCGTCCCGGGACGGTCTCTCTAGTGTAGGCTTTGCACCCGGGCGGCGATGCTTGAGAATCGTGGAGCGGGTTGACGGTGATTGTGTTTGAGAGACTGTTTTGCCATTTTTTAAATATAGGTGTAGGTAGAATAGGTAACTTACCTTCTGGTACGAATGTGTGACTTAAATATAAGTAGGTAGGGCCGGGGCAGGTCATCGTATTCTCTGATCGCATGTTCCCTCGCGCGATGACCTGCTTTCAGGAAATTTGCAAGAAAAGTCGACGGCGAGACTAGCGCGAGTGGGGTATGCCCTCGCTTGTAGCCCCGCTATGTCGACTTTTTGACGCCAGTGGGACATTGCACATTGTCGCTGGTCGCAGTCGGAAGCACGGGCTTCTGCGGGCTATTAACTTTTAGAAGGGCGGACCGTCCGAAGCAAGAAGTGGCCAAAGAGCCGAAGATAGCCCGGCCAGAGAAAAGGCCACGTCATGTAGGCTATATGTATACCAAGAATGGCCCTGCATCTTCGGGTGCAGGGTCATTCTTCTTTTGCCATTATGCTCGCCTGTAGTTGTAGTACACTGCATTCCACATTAGGGCATCCCGACGCCCCTACCGATTTGCGATCTGCGCAGCTCCCACTACTACCCACGGTTTGAACCGCATGCGATTGGTCGTGGTAATTTCCAGGCAATAACTGGTACATCCCGAACGAGGGACCTGACCCGCCTGACCGTTGTCAACGTAAACAGTCCCGTACGAAAAGTGAACAGAGAGAGTAGAGAAGGCCGTGGGACGGAGAAAAACATAGGCGGTTAAGTGGGGAGTCGGCGTAGCAACGTCGCCTGCGCGAAATCTGTATGCTCTAATATGGAATCAAGTGTATACAGGCGTTACTAACACAACCATCTGCTCGTCGCCGTCGATTGTTTCGCAGCCGACGATACAATGTATAGCAGGGCTCTCCAAGGTCCCGCACGCGTGCGCTTGGGGTTCTCCCACTCTCGTCCGCGTTGTCAGGGATACCGCGCGACGCTAAAGAGGCGACCATGACAGGCCAGCGTCTCCGTCGTCGAGCCCGTGCGAGCGAGCGTGAATTAGTGACACACGGTGACACACGCCGTCACAGCTAAATATTGGAAGGGGAAGCAGGCGCGTGAGGGGCCCCTACGCTGGAGAACCCTGATGTATAGGGATACGGTCACAGAAACTGGACGCAAGCCAAGTGGGATTGTTGTTGAGGCCTTTGCTCTTTTGTCAGGTACTTAGTTTCGATATTTATTACTATGGCTTCATCATCAACTTACGATATTGCCCTTGAAGGGCGTTGGAATATTGAAAGATTAGTAAGCGAAGTGCTGTTCCCTCGAGAGACTTGCATCGAATGGTGCAAATCTGTTGGGCTATTGCCCAAAAGAAGAAATCAGATCTTATTGCTGATGACTTATTTCGACACAACGCATTCTACTTTCCAACTTCCCCTGGGTATTAGTGTTGGTTTGGGCTAGATGGGGGGGGGGGGGGCCGCTCGCGGGCGCGTAAACCATGGTACCGAACCGATGTGAGTTTGGGAATACTAAAAACTGATGCAGTTACAAGCATCGCGCGATGAGGTCAATATCGTACATTGTATCGTCGACTGCGAAACAATCGACGGCGACGAGAAGATGGTTGTGTTAGTAACGTCTGTATAGATAGATTTGTATGTATTTTACCGAAAGTTTTTTATTAATATCTCAGACACTAACAAATACCCGCAGCTGAAATTGTATATTAGAGGTTCTCTCCCGCTCCCGCCCAACCCCTCAAAATTTCAGTTCATTTCGTTGGTTGGGTTGTTACGTATGTGGAATTTTCCCATACTCCGCTCTCAACCATTTTTCGAGCTCGCGTCTGCGAATGGAAAACGCCCTAAAATCCTTTCGCTTATCACACACCACTAATGGGGGTCGTGATCTCGACCAGCTGGATGACGATCATGGGAACGGGAGTGACACGACGACGACCCCGAAGGATTTCCTTATATGGAGATTTCCAACGAATCCCCACTCATTTTTGGGACTATATAAACCCTTTGGTTTCTACCCTCTTTGGTTAAAAGCTATACAAGACACGCGTAGAGTCACGTCGTGTCACGCTCGTACAGAGTTGGTTATATTCAGTGAGATCGGGCTCGAGTCCCAGTCAGAATCATAGTTAACCTAGTTGAATCCGCGAGTTCGGTTAAATTCTATTTGGCTTCTCCAAATAACCACTCGTACGCCCCGCATCGCCAGTGCGTCAAAACCGTGAAACCTTAGTGGTAATTCACTCTATTTTCTCAACTATTTAATCGCGACACTTACATTTGTACAATAACTAATTACAGTATTTCCCCGTTATGAGCCCGTTTTTTTCCCCCGTTGACAGCCCGGCGACCATCCCCACCATTTCCCGAAAGCCTACGGACGAGAGTGAGAGAACCGGACAACGAGCGAGAGGACACGAAAGCCACTGGCCGCGCGGAATCATGTCCTCAAGCCACTATGCCAGCCCCGTTCGTCGGGCTCATAACGGGGAAATACTGTATTGAATATATGGTGTTCGTTTGTAAATCGAGTAGATTCGTTTAAACCCATCTTTTACCCAGCGATCCTTATAATATTAGTAGCATATACCCACCGATACAACTTTACCGCTCGAGTTGTATCAAATATTAATTAAGAGTTACGAGGCAATACTAACATTTCCCGCGACTCCCTGATCTCACATCAGGGTCGTTCGCATCCAATACCAAAATAAGGAATCTTCTCCAACCCAGTGGCTCCCCGATTTCGCATCGGGTTCGGCCACGTTTAACCTCTCCTGCGGCTCCCTGATTCCGAAGCGGCTTCCGAACAGCTCCCTGGTTACGCACCAGGTTCGTCTGTGAATAATCCAACCTCCTAACAGCTCCTCGACTTCGCGTCGAGTTCGTCTGTGAACATCATCCTAGTGACTCCCCGATTTCGCATCGGGTTCGTTCACGAATAATCACCCTCCTGCGGCTCCATGATTTCGCATCAGGTTCGTCCGCTCTCTAACTAACAAATTCATAAACCGTATTCCTTGGGAAATACCCCTCTCGCCGGCCTCCCGCGTTGCCGCAGCCCCGGCTCGTAACAGGGTCATACCGTAGTACATATATCCAATTTTTATTAATACTTTTGAGAATGTTTCAGGTAACATCGTGGGTCCATCGGGCAAAGTAAGAAACACACGACACTTTCAGATTTATATTAGGCAGGTGATTATTTAAATTTAAGTAGATATGTATATGGTTAGTTAAGGTGTTTGGTGGCCACATAGAATTAAGTAGCTTTTAAGGAAAAATATAAACACTGCAGTGTTTACCTAAATATAAGCAATTACTAAATATACCTGGTCTGTGATAGGTCTATCCTATACCTCGTCTGTGATCTGCCATACAGAAGAAACATGTGCTGCCGTCCCACTTTCTCATGGATTCCTACTGTACCGTCAAAACACTTACCGGCAAGGTGACTGATCATCAAAGGGAATGTAGATTTCTCTCTTATTCACAGAGCACAGATCGCACCATAGGATACCTCACACAACTGATAGCGATTTCGGCAGACACGCACTGGTGCAGTTTCGTGCTATGCCGATGCTACCTGAGCACAGTGCCAGTGCAGCACGGTTTCTAGGGTTTTCTAGCACCGATTACATTGGATTTGACATGCGAGCAATCTTGTATCGTATTCGACGAACAAGAGCTGCCCTGGTGTAGTGCAAACTTCACATTCGGATGAACGGAATAAACTGCACTAGTGCAACCTTTCTCGCATTGCGATTTCTGACCGGTTTTGACAGCGCAGTCCAGTGTAGCCAAGTGTAGCGGATCTCTGTAAGGAATTTACCACAGAAAACTATGCGCGTGAAATGATGTTCACACCACTTCACACCAATTAACGGGGACAAATATATATTTCGTAAATAATATGGGTACACTAAGGGACATAATCGGCTTCCCTTCGGAAATTTGGCAACGTTGCATGTCGGGTCCCCCTATGTCGAAGAACCACTGAGTTATGCCTAGTGACAATGGTGACAATTTCACAAGTTATTATTTAGTTTGCTAATGAATTTTGCTTGATAAAACATTACACGTAAGAGGATGATGGGCTCGATTCCTCATCTATTTGGCAAAGAAGTAGCATGTATCGTAGGTAGAAAGTGAGGACTATCGATATTGCTCCTTCGTAAGAAATAACTAGCCTCTTCGCGCCAATTCGCTGCACGGGAATGACGGAGAGCATGCGGTAGACAGGGATGGTGTTAAACAAGGACAGAGCTTTATGTGCAAGTGAGAGGGTCTTATGCAGCCGGCGGCTACCTGGGGGTAGCGGCGGACAAAACGCCTTCCCTCGCCTTCCCTTGCTGGAACACCGATATAGGGATTTCGTGCGTTTACCTAGACTTCCGCCTGGCAGTCTAAAAACTTTCTACCTACGATACATGCTACTTCTTTGCCAAATAGATGAGGAATCGAGCCCATCATCCTCTTACGTGTAATGTTTTATCAAGCAAAATTCATTTTAGCAAACTAAATAATAATTTGTGAAATTGTCACCATTGTCACTAGGCATAACTCAGTGGTTCTTCGACATAGGGGGACCCGACATGCAACGTTGCCAAATTTCCGAAGGGAAGCCGATTATGTCCCTTAGTGTACTGTTGCGAGTTGCGATCCTCGCTCTAGCGGCGTTCACCACAAACTTTAGAAGCGCGAAGTTCGAAACGGATCACACGAGTGCAATAGGAAAGGGAAACAAAGCGAAGTTCGCACAAGCCCGAGGGGTTTGAAAATAGTTAGAGATTCTTCTAATGAGAATACTTCAAGATTATAAATTAATCAATACCCGCTTGGAAACGGGTGTTTGAATAAAAGAACTGCACTTTGATCCCTTCTCCTAGATGTAATTCCAGAGCAATGTTGCTAAACGCTTGACTCCAAAAATCAATAACTATGAAGGAAATAGATTGACCAATAAGAATTTAGTTGAAAAATATATTATTGGCTCTTAGATTTTAAGGACATCTTGTAATGAACAAAAGATGTAAAAGCGTTTGCCTTTGAAACTTCACTTGAATCCCAAGAGCGAAAGAGAACGGACGTGCGGAAATAAATCTTACAAAATAGTTATTTGTATCGTTTAAATTCGTTTATTGAGTTTATTAAAGTTATCAGTTATTTGTGTTCTAATTGTTCTATCCTATATAATCGTCTTTATTATTATCGTTTTCATCATATTATCATTTTAAAATCTACGTCCTGCGAGCAGAACGCTTTAGCGTTCCACGGACATCGTCCCGCGCCTGAATTCCCCACCAGAAGGCTACTATTCCCAGACGGCCACGCAACAGTACAACTATTATTACAATTCCCAGACTTTTACGTTGCTTCGCAGATAGCACACCTCGTCTTAGAGACGTCTAGTTTAGGTCTATTTTAGGTCTGAACGTCTTGATTTGTAACAAAACGTCTTTAAGACGTCTTTAAGACGCCTTTTGGACGTCTTTAAGACTTTACCAGACGTTGTGCTATCTGGGTTGCTATATGCTCTCTCTGAACTTGTTCCGAATGGAAACGATGTCAATGAGCACCCGCCTTTTCGAGTACTGTCAAATTCGCTTTATGAACGTGATTTTTCGTGATCGCTTCTGATTGGTGGAGAGCTTAACTGTTCTTCGCACGCGTCACATAACGCCAATTTCTATCAAAACGTTTCCAAATGTTTTTATAGAAGTTCAGTTGTATATTTTGAACCAATGTAATCGTTCTTGATTTATTTAAATATAACGAATATTTCTTCACATTAGTTAAAAAATAAAAAATATGTATACCTGTGAGAATACTTTAGCCAATCAAATCAGTGTGTGCATACATTGACTAGTAGAGAATGTATACATTCGCTGAATTGCGCTCAATTAACACTTTAACTGTAACACAAGCTATATTGATGTAGTTTATAAAAAATTATTCAATCAATGTTAAGAATTACGATCACGGGAAGCAAATTCACTCAAGATAAAAAATTACCATCATTGTTAGTGATTATGCACTCCATCCCTATTCCCTAACAAGAATCCACCAGAACAGAGCTGAGTCAGCTCTAGTCTTAGAGCATATAAACATGGAGGAAGCATGCAATAGGCGAAAATGTAGAGGGCGATAGAAAGAGAAAGATATACATGTGGGACACCCCCTCTCTTTCTAGCGCCAGGCGGCGCCATTTACATGAAAAAATGCTTTAAACAAAAGTTGTATAGTGTCAAGAGGGACGTTCAAGGTAATAATTAACTTTTTACTATTTTGCTCTTTTATCGAGATATGAAGGTCACCTTGACTTTTTTAATCGTAATGGGTATAATTTGACCCTGCAGTTGAAGGGAGTGTTGAACGCTGAGTAAAAATCTATTAGAGAGTATGGGTTCAAAAACTAATAATTATTGAAATATTTTTTAAATGATTTTTAATGTAAGTAATGCTGAAAATATTGTCCATTACAATCAATACAAGTGCGCCGTCGATTAATTAGTGCAAATAACAAATTACTACATTGTACGTCCCCCTTGATAACTTTTGTTTGAACCCTTTTTTTCATTTTACAACAAAGAGCTTATAAGTATATTGCTGTTACGAGCCGGGGCTGCAGCAAAGCGAGAGGCCGCCGTGACGAGTATGTTTACCGGGACCTGAGAATGATCCGTGCATCTAATTCTAACTAGTTTCATTACCGTAGTTTTACATACTTTGTAACTTTCAGATACAGTTTCTTGACATTTTAACCTATTTGGGTGTTTAGAATGCACATGACCAAGGAAGTCATCACTTCCTGCGACAGCACGGACAAGATTTTGCAATTAAACTGATATTCAATTAAAGTCTCGCGCATATTCCCACCACTTTCTAAGCTGAATTATGTAATATAAAAAGAAGCATGGATGCATACGGGGGCTCACTTGTAGTTTAGTGCGCTTAGAAGGCAGAATCTTAGCGAGAACGGATCCAGTAAACGGTTGCTCAGTTGTAACGATTTCAATTTTCACTGATTTTACACGTACTCTTATGGAAATAGACGATCTTGACGGATAAAACAGCTGAAAAAATGTTGAAGAAATGGTATGTATGTTTTCAATTTTTTTTTGAACATGTAGTATATGAATAGATGAAAATATGTGCCAAGCTTCAATTGTTTTCACTTCACCATTTTAAAGAAATAATTTATAACTTGAGAAAATTATGCTGTTAGCATGATATGTATCTCGATGGCTTATGAAATCGCGGCAACGTCGCAATCAGCTGACCAAGCGAATCAAACTTATGTGTCGCTACACGTATATCTAACCTTCTAGCTAACTTTTTATCTCAATTACACTCAGGGAAAGATAGAAAGAAAAAATAAGAAACAAAGCGGGATTATGAATATGAAATAGGAGGTAAAAATACGCAAAAAGAAGCAATAATTTGGGCTATACGTCCGAATGGCCCCAGTGGCCGATTGACACGAGGTTTGAGAGGGGGGAACATTTTGCCGCGTTGGATTACGCGACAGTTTACTTACGTTCGGATTTTTAAAATCAGGACCATGAGCCACAATTTGCAAAACAAGAATTTGTTTATAATTTTCACTGCTGTAAAAATGATTTTTCATTCGGAGAGAAATATTCGGGCAGGCCGATCCTCGATTAAAATAAAAAAGAAATCAACTAAATCTGACAAATAGTTTCCGAGGTAAAAATTCATAAGTACAACCCATTTTCACGAAAATAGACTAACAGATCAGGGAACCCCCAGATCTACGTCAAATATTCACAGCGGCAGCGAAATATCCGCCCCGGTGTGAGCCCACGCGCCGATTCCCTCAATCTCATATCGTGTGAGAAAAAAAAAACAAACCTGGACGCCGAGATAGCGAATTACTGAGCGATGTTGAAAGTGATGGTGGAACTGTGGGAGGGAAGCCACGGCAGAGAATTTCTTCATTTCATTTGAAACACAATTTCCAGCAATCGGTGACCGCGGCATAGTAAACTCCTTCAAACATCTCAAATAGTATGAAGTATGAAGGCGTTGTTTCGGTTACTGACCCAACCGCCGGCGTTAGCTTTATTTATATAAAGAAAGCACGATGTAGAAAAGGAGGCTGGTATTTCCACTGTATTCGACGTGCGCGCCTGGCAGAGCGTCGGCCCAATTCGTGCGCGCGGCCTCATAAATTAGACCCTTTCAAGAAAACGTCGTGTGCAGCGCGCAGTTGCACTAGTGGGACCCTGCCTTGATACATATTTTCTTATAAATGTTAATGTTCGCAGGAACATGCATGATCGCCTAGGGTGTGTACTGTGTGGAGATGGAGCTGAATTAAGTATCGCATGTATCCTGTTGATTGATACGTTACGCTTAATTTTATACTAATATTGTGATTGTTTTCAGCGTTAACACAACAGGGAACATGATGATTCTACACCATTGCGTTGACAAAACAAAAACGCATCGGCACCCAGATAGCACAAAGACGTCTTAAAGACGTCCACGAACATCCAGAACACGCCTTAGAGAGGTCCTAAAAAGGTCCATTTTCACGAAACAGTACGTCTTTGAGACGTCCAGAAAACGCCTTGGTTACGTCCGACACAGACGTTTTTAGGACGGTTCGACGGTACCGGTTCGATTTAACAAAAATTTAATGAAGTAAATGGTTTTCAAAATGAGATCAAACTCGATAACAATTCATTTAATTTATTTAATTCAGAAATAAAGCAGAATATATGCACCTACAATAGATACAAGTTAGTACGAGGTCGAATATACAGAATATACAAGCTATGCAGGATATACACTTAAAATAGATATGGATGTGCCCTTAAAATAGATGAATTATGTAGAACATGTAGGTAGTATAAATAAATTATACAAAGTATAATTGTTTATTCATCGAGTGCGGCAATCTTAATTAATCTGCAATCATCTAAAGCGTGCTGAAATCTGAAAATAAAAAGAGGTGTGGAATTAACTAATACCCTGTAACAGCGATGCCTCGATGGGCGGTCCGAGGGCCCGAGCATCCATAGCGCTGTCTACGAGCCGTGTGGAAAGTGGCGCTCGAAGCCAATGAAGCGACGGGCATGCAACGGATAGGGAAAACTCTGGTAGTGTGCCCTTAGGCCCTCAAGGTGAAGTTCCACGGCGTCTGGCTCGGCGAGTCGGTTTGGCTCGCCCAGGTTCGACGAGTCGGTTTGGCTCGCCCAGGTTCGGCGAGTCGGCTTGGCCAGCGCGAGTCGCCGAGCCACGCGCCGTGGAACTTCACCTTAAGGGTACGAGCCTACACGCACACTACTAGAGTATTCCCTATCCGCTGCATGCCCGTCGCTTCATTGGCTTCGAGCACCACTTTCCGCACGGCTCGTAGAAAACGCTATGGATGCTCGGGCCCTCGGACTGCCCATCGGGGCATCGCTGCCCTATAGGAACAATTAAATAAAGACACGTATAAAGACTCCTTGTAGTGTATTAGTTACTCGCTTTGTTAAAATATCTTCGGCTGTGACGTTTTCCTATCGCAAGCTCTTTTTAGTCAGGCTTGTATGGATAGCTCTGTACTTGTTCTCTGCCATTTCCCTGTGTTCTGCTGCACCTTAAAGAGGAATTTCGACGAAACATTACATTTGAATTTTACACTAATCAATATTGCGAACAGTAAAATAAGGGTGATAGTTGCATATTATAAAACCGTTGCTACGTTTAATTTTTGGAAATCTTCTTTTCCTTTTCTGCCCAGGCCAATTAAATAGCAATACAACATCCATCATCAACGACGTTAGCGCCCGTTTCACAAAATTTGCGAATTCGTTGACTTAAAATTTAAAAATTATTCAAACCCTAACCTAGAACTACATACCTTTGACCGCAAATACTGAAACAAATATACAAAAACTGTACAAAAACGTTATGAAAGCTGTATAAAAAGAGTATGAAAACAATATAAAAACTGTATAAAACCGGTTTGCAAACATGTACGTATGTCAAGTATATCAATAATTATGTAAAGTAAATTGTACGAAGTACGGAACGGGCATTGGGTCTCTCCCGAACCACGCGGGCCGGCCTACGGACCGCCCAGCCGTCTTTTTTGGTAAATCCACACTTTGGTGTGAATGAATTGTTGCAGGAATATTTGTAGAAATATACGAATACAAAGTAAGCGAGCGGGACACAGGCGGTGGGAGGCATTGCGAGCGAAATAGCCCCCTTGCCTCTTGTATCGTCCGGGTTCCTTCTTTTCAGCAAACCACAGCACCTACCGTCGACTAATATGAGAAATTAATCTCAGTTGCGGACGACAAAACCGACGTTCGTGTGACTCTAGCCTCAACGTCCGTCACGTCAACGCTCGTATGACCGCGACCTGAGAGTGACACGTACACCTAAGTAATTTCATTACCATAGTTTTACATACTTTGTAACGTACAAATACGTACAGATACAGCTTCTTGACATTTTAACCTATTTGGGTGTTTAGATGATTAGGTGTTATGCACGCGATCCGGGGGGTCAGCGCTTCCTGCAGTTTTGCGACGCAGTCAAGGTTTTCCAATAAAACTGATATTCAATTGAAGAAATACAATGTCCCCACCACTTTCAAAATCTTATAAAAAGAACTACGAATGCATACGCGGTTGTTCATTTCTAGTTTAATGCGATTAGAAGACAAAGGCGTAGCAAAGTCGGGTTCCACTTCCTTTCGAGCAATTACACAGGAGAACCGTACAGTACGTAACATTGCTGTTAGGCATTACTTTAAACTTATTCCTCTTTGAGATTCCCGCATTTCTCAGTTTGAAACCCGAGCCAAACACTCTACCAATTGTAAAGACCGAACTTATAGTATATAAGGTAAATGTCCCTATTTCTGCTCATGTCCCCATTTCTGCTCATTTCGTATTTTTCTTATTATTATAAGCGTTACGCTTATACTATAGTTGCAACAAAATAATTTCAAATTATTTGAACATTTAAACGAGTGTTGCACGAGGTTTGGGCTAATCAAAGTGCAGCATAAGCAAGGAAAAACTTTTAAAACGTGAGACTCATGATTTTTCGATCGTGTTCTAGTTGGTTGTGCTAAGGAGAACAGTGTCACAATTGTGTTCGATAATTGGGCAGAAAATAGTTTTTGCAGTAAAAGTTCTTATTTAATAACAAAAACAAATACCGTATTGTGCTCTGGATTTAGATTTTTTTACTATTTTTAATTTTTTTAAGTAGAAAACAGGTGAGTAGGTTTAGGGTCAAGTGAATCACCGTCATGTCCGCATTTCTACTCACCAAAATTTTAGTAACATAACCTCACAATTCAATGTATGCTGTAACCTCTATTTCTATTCGAAGGCATTTTATTTTTTGTTTATCATTATTTTATGCTTTACTGTTGTGTTATAAAATCTCTCCATAGAAGATGTAACTTATTTTAACCTGAAAAAGCAGGTATTATGAAAAAGCAACATATTATGAGAGCAGAAATTGGTACAAATGGTGAGTAGAAATACGTACATCGCTATTTTTCGTGAGCAGAAATACGGACATTTATTGCATTGTATTTAATTACAAATTACTAATAGTTAAACATCTTGAAATATATTTCTTTAATAGTTTTCGAATTGGTTGATTAAAGAATTAATCAATTACTCTGCAACTTTTGATCACAAACAAATTTTTTACACCTTCTTTATGACGAGTAACCTCTTAAATGAGCAGAAATTGGGACATTCACCTTACGTTGTCATTTCTTACTAACAGTTCTTTATTAGAATTCAATCTAGAGACGCGGTAGCGTCTCGACGCCAAGTACGGGAAAGACACCCTGTATATGTCGACTGTCGCTACCGCTATCATTTACTCGTCGCCGGGCTATTCCAACCTAACCTGAAACTTATTTCATTAATATCTCATGACGCCTGCAATATTTTCTAAATTTAAAGGCATTTTTCTTATGTAAACCGCATATAAGCTTTCGAATAAGACCAAATTTCAATAAAATCTGTCCACGCATGACAGAGATATCATAATATCGTCTCATGAATCTGTCAGAAACGGTAAGATTTTTCTTCTGATTCTCCTTCAACCAAATTTTTGTCGACATAATACGTATATACGCGTTACACGCACACCTTCGGCCAAAAGAAACTAGTGTATGTTTCGTTCGTCGACTCTCGGGATCATTCCGTACTATTGAATTATAACCTACCAAGTGTCATCGCTTTATAACCTACCAAGTGTCAATTCATCATAACCTGCCAAGTGTCAAATAAGGTAAGTTGTCCAAATTTGAAATGTCACGAGTTTTTACACTACATGGGAGACTGAAGTATTGTCTCAATTACCAAGGTGGGTCGCCAAATTTTTTTAATAGATTTTTTATGTAAAGTCGCAGCCTTGGAAGTTGTCCGGAGAAGGTTCGACAGAGAAACATCTTCTTTCGCATAAGTTTCTGGAAATGTGTACCATGCATGTACAAAATATATATTATAACAAATTGCATTGCATTTAAATTGACAGATATTTTTATTATACCAGCAAATTATTTTTAATTTAGAGTTTTTATGTAAAGCTTATAGAAATGAAGGGGACGCACAGGACTTAGATAAAAATGAAGGGGACGCCCAGGCTTGGAGGTTGTCCGGAGACGATTAGATAGATAGACAGAGCATCATGTTTCGCACAAGTTTCTGGAAATTTGTCAAATAAGGTAAATCTACAAAATTTGTCAAACGACATAGCATTAAGAATTATTAAGAAAATAGATTATGGTGGACTGCTTGCAATGTAGAGCAAGTCACATTAGTGAAGAAAGTACGCTGAAAACACATATTCCTTGATGCTTTACAATCTTTTGCGAAAGACATTCGTAATACTTTAATATATAACATCCACAGTAGTTGCCACGCTATTCATTAATTCATTAATGTTTTAGATTCCCATTAACAATATTTCAATTCACCAATAAACATATTAAATTAATATTATTCCAACACCAATAAATTGTGCGTTAAAAATATTGGATCGCTTCGTTCATTTTCGCTGAATTATTACCATTAGCATTTAATTTAAATTTCCTGCAACAAGACTTTCTGCCATACGCTCTCACCTCCTTCGGACACATTATGTAGTCTCTACACTTACTGTAGCAAAAGGCCACTCTATTTCTATATATATATATATATATATATATATATATATAAGTTCTACGATGAGTTGTATATATAACTAAAATGTGGCTTTATATATTTACAGATACCGAAGCAGAAGATGATGCAGTGTGATCTACGTCAGACTATGTACGCACAAATTTTCAGGTAGGGTTTCTTGACATATGAGCACGTGTGATAATTTATTATAAATAATTAGTAAATGTGTCCTATTTTTCAGTGAACAATGCAGACGAAGAGAATTATTTCAACAGCTGAAAGAGAAAGGCTGCATGAGCAAATGAAATAACCACATTTTGATGTATCAAAAGTAATATATATTAAAATATATATAAATACTAGCTTAAAGTACCCGGCGTTGCCCGGGTAAAACTTCGATTATCACGGAGTGTCAAGGGGGTGAAATAAGGGGGAAAGGGTGGTATGTCCAGATTTCATGGTAGCCTATATTTTCCGCAGGGTTCTAGAGAGTAATTATGCAAAATTTGGTTCAGATAGGGTAAAAAAATCGGGATAAAAAGTATCCCGTATGTTATTCCTGTTCCTAGATTACGTATATTCAAAATTTCAGAAAGATCCGTTTCGTAATTCCGACGTGATTGAGTAACAAACATCCAAACACACTTTCACATTTATTATATTATATTATATATTATATTATATTATATTATATATTATATATTATATATTATATATTATATATTATATATTATATATTATATATTATATATTATATATTATATATTATATATTATATATTATATATTATATATTATATATTATATATTATATATTATATATTATATATTATATATTATATATTATATATTATATTATATTATATTATATTATATTATATATGAAATCGGGACAGGTCTATACGCGCATAGTGTTCTGCGCTCTGCGCGAAAGAGATGCGCGTGACGGTTGCCCGTACAGTGGTGGGGATGCGAGTCCCATCGTTAGCTGTTCTGTGAGCGCTGCGATTCACGAAAACCTTGCTTCACTAAAATCGTCATTGCTCGGCTTCTATTTGTCATAGCTTAATGTCGCATACACATAAACCTTCCTCGAGAAATGCTTTACACAACGGTGCAACGCGCATCACAATCCGTCCAGTGGTTTCGGAGGTTTAAGATTTTGAACAAACGAACAGTTACATTTTTATTTATATAGATATAAGATATATAAAAATTATAATTATTTTTTATTTTTGGTATATCTTATCCTAACGTCACTAGATAGGCTGCAGAGCGCCATAAACACGTGAACGTGTGACGAAGATAGATCAGAATTTATAATTTATTGGGATTTCCTTACTTTTTCCTTATTTTTAGCACACGTGGCAGTCAACTTCAAAAAAGTAAAAAAATTACGCCAAGTACATGAATTATCTTTGTAAAAAGAAGTGAGATCCCCATAAAAAACTTTCAAAAAGTAAAAAAATTACGCCAAGTACATGAAACAAATAAATCACAAAAAATAAAAGATAATAATATAAATCATCCAAAAAAAATAGAAGAAAATATATATCACAAAAAATAGAAGATAATAATATAAATCCCCCCCAAAATAGAAGAAAATATACAATATAGAAAAAGATGTGAAATCAAAATGAGCTGCAAGTAGATAAAGGTGCTTTCCAACTGCCCTTAAGATGACACAACTACATAGACACAGCTAAATTTCTGTGTTCATACATTCCATTACTCATATCGCGGACATTTTAATTATCCCATCAAAAAGAATCCAAATTAAAAACATTGTCGTAAATTAATTAATAGCTTTACAAAATTAATATACAAAATTGCGCCAATTATAACAATGGCTATTTATAAAAAGAAAAAATGTATTAAATAATATTAAGCAATAAATATTTCAATACCAATAAATATTTTATTCAAAATATTTGGCGCTGCGAAACCGAAAAAAATGTTAATTGTCTTATTAATAGTAAATTAATAATTTACAATAACTCCCTTACAATCTAAAATACATAAACATATACATATTAGAAACGCAGTCAGATTTATTCTACATATATTTAATTCTAATATCATACGTAGCATATGCACACGCACACACACACATTCACCAATGCACGCACAAGAAAGAAAGAAAAAGATTAATGCAATTTATACATATGTATTCAGTTTAGCAACACCAATGCGGTGAGCAGCGCCAAGTATTTTGAATAAAATATTTATTGGTATTGAAATATTTATTGCTTAATATTATTTAATACATTTTTTCTTTTTATAAATAGCCATTGTTATAATTGGCGCAATTTTGTATATTAATTTTGTAAAGCAATTAATTAATTTACGACAATGTTTTTAATTGGGATTCTTTTTGATGGGATAATTAAAATGTCCGCGATATGAGTAATGGAATGTATGAACACAGAATTTTAGCTGTGTCTATGTAGTTGTGTCATCTTAAGGGCAGTTGGAAAGCACCTTTATGTACTTGCAGCTCATTTTGATTTCACATCTTTTTTTATATTGTATATTTTCTTCTATTTTTGAGGGGATTTATATTATTATCTTCTATTTTTTGTGATATATATTTTCTTCTATTTTTTTTGGTGATTAATATTATTATCTTTTATTTTTTGTGATTTATTTGTTTCATGTACTAGGCGTAATTTTTTTACTTTTTGTTCAATATTTCAATTTCCAGTGTAAGATAAACACACAGAGATACATCTTAACCACTTGAGGTGCATAACATTATGAAGCGACTATTCAGGCACCGCCTAGTCCGCTACTAACAAACTCTAAAGACTGTGAAAGGATTTGAAAAAATATGTCCTTATTCATACTCTGTGGTCTATTCCGTATCCATTAAGCTTCAGAAGTCCAATGTTCGGTCCACAATATACTATATTAAAGCAGTCGTACTATATTATATTTCATAAAACGGGATTATTGGGGTCCGGGTTAGGTCTGAACAATAAGGTGAATACACTTCTTGTTATCGCCGCTGTATTAAAAAATAACACGAGATTACTCACGGGGGCGGCAATATACTCCGTCCAGGGGCTGAGGAAGAAAAAGGGTAATCCGCTCATTGCGAATGACCCCGCCTGCGTCGCCTTCCCTTCAAATTGGGGACGGATCCCTTATCGCTTCGGTATATACACACGCTCCAATATCAGTACAAAAGCACGCGTTGACGTATTCCATGCAAGAGAAGGTGGGCTTGAAGTCCGATTGATCCTAACCTAACCAATCTGCACTGCGTCCCTCCCGAACGATCACTCTCTTGAAGAGGCCCTCTTCACAGCAATATTTCCTTCCGAGGCCCACCTTCTCTCGCACGGAATACGTCAACCCGTGCTATTGTTTTGAAATTCGAACGCGGGTTTATACTCGGGAGATAAGGGATCCGTGTTTAGATTGAAGGAAGGTCGACGCAGGCGGAACCACCCGTAGTCAGCGGACTACGCCTTTTCTTCCTGTGTCTCTCCATGAGATAGAGTTCCTTCAAAGGCATCTTTAAGACTGCAGATTGGGCTAAGCTAAGCGCAGAAGTTGATGAACAAAGACACATGGCATTTTCGACCCCTCCGCATGCGTCATTCGGGCGCGCTCAGCCTGCTCAGCGTATACGCATTCAGGTCTGGACCCGGCTTTACGTGGGAACGAAACTATGTGTACAAAATGGAACAAATATTACATTCCTTCAGTTTCTCGACGAAATCTCCATGTCACTACTTTTCCCGACTAATCGTAGCTTTGTACGTTAAAGGAAAAATTCAATGTAATGTGCGTGCGTGTGTATCTTGGTTTATTTTCTAAAGCAAGAATGGAGCCAAACGTCACAACTACCCCGACGGGCGTGCTATTTGAAGACGATTTGCTCCAGGAAAATGTAGTGATAGAGACGCCGAGGGAGAAATTCGAGACAAACATCATCTGGGGGAGAGTGGCTTTCTTCGCGAGCGATCATCTTGCAGGACTTTACGGATTATACCTTGTCTTCACTTCCGCCAAATTGATGACATCGGCCTTTGGTGAGCGACATTAATATTTCCGCGTTAATTTTTGGAGAAATGTCGAAGTAGAAACTGAATACCAGTGCAACGAACTCTCACGAAGTGTCGTTGATACGCGTAGTTTACGTTGGGTTAACTACATGTTCTAAAGAAACCTGATAAGACATCATCTAGATCAGGGCTGAGCAACCCGAGGCCCATACCCCAACTTGGCTGCTCTGCTGAGCTGTAGGAGAACGACACTCTCCAAAACCTATTTAACTCCTACACTCTACACTGGCGAATTGCGAGCCGCACGAAGCTCTCGCTTCTACATAGCTTATATTGCTGATGGTGCGGAAACCGGCTGACTTGTAGTGGGCACAGTGAGGTAGGGTGGTCCTTATTTTCCGGCAAAACACCGTGCACGCGTTGCCGATGGATATTTTCTGGAACAGTCCGAGTTAATAACCGTTCCGACACTTTTCGTGGATGGTTTCTTCCTCAGAAATATCTACAGAATCCGATACTGTGTGGGCAATTTCTGCTAGATAAACAACTTTTCGTAAAAATGCAAAAATATTGAGAAATCACTATTAATTCAAAACTTCAACTCAACTGTGTGACGGGTTCCCGTTGTCCAATCACTTTAAAACTTTGCACATATCATTTTTTCACCAAGCCTCATAGTTCAGCCGGTTAAGATAAAAAAAGTAAAAAAAATTTGACCCCAATAGCTAAGGACCTCAGCCCTGTTCTAGATCTATATGTATATGTAGAATAACGAGGCATAAGATTATCCAATTCCACCCGTGGTTGCGCGTAGATTTTCGTGTTAGTGTCTTAAGGGGAGGTTCCGATCTAGAGCCCATCAAAATAGGTAATCTTTCGGAATTCATTAAAGGAATGCTACCGCAGATAATTTAATGGGACTTTTTGCATTCTATTCAGAATATCTTCAGCTATAGAAATAAATTTTTTTCTGTATTTAATGTTTGCAAATGGTACTGGGGATTCGTTGAAGTAGACGCGTCAACAAATTCATAAAAAAAACGGTGGGACTGGTAGCATTTAAACCAGTGACTGTGTTTACACACACAGACGCTCCGCTGACCGCTCCCACTAGGTCAGGTCTCTCCACTGTCGCTCCCACGGGAGCTTGGGGTTCTCACACTCTCGTCCGCGTTGTCAGGGATACCGCGAGACGCTAACCGCGAAGACGCTAGCCCGGCTGGCCCGTCATTGCAGCCTTCGTAGCGTTGCGCGGTCTCCTTGACAAGGGAAGGCACGCTGCGCCAGAGGAAGATTGGAAGGGGAAGCAGGCGCGTGAGGGGCCCCTGCGCTGGAGAGCCCTGCACTAGGCACTCTAGTTGCTCCCCACTCCGTTCGCGGACTCGCTTGCCCTTGAACGGACTCGGAGCTCGAGCTCGAATGTGTGCTCGCGCCCTGAAAACGCATGGTTTGGCATGCTTCACCTAGCCAAACCACTGAATGTAGGATGATCTTTACTCGATACAGTGAAAATTGTCGTATCCTTATCATTTATGT
Organism: Andrena praecox; assembly: GCA_963932275.1. NCBI lineage: Eukaryota > Metazoa > Arthropoda > Insecta > Hymenoptera > Andrenidae > Andrena > Andrena praecox. The sequence continues at coordinate 10,721,545 of OZ010729.1, forward strand.
AATACGTTACAACCCTATGAAACATTTAAACGATTTGCTCGTGAGTAATCATAACTGACACCGTACATGAGTCACAGTTGTTGACTTAAGAAGTGAAAAAGGAAAACTTCAATTTAGGCTGTAGAAATGTGCACTTATATTGTGTATTCACTCCTTCGTGATTTGTTACTTGCAGCATTCGTTCTGCACATGTTAAGTCTCTTCGGAATGACAGCTGGTGTACACAGATTATGGTCACACAGAGCCTACAAAGCAAAGTGGCCGCTCCAGGTCCTATTGATGATCCTTAACACCATAGCCTGCCAAGTAAGTGAACGAATTCGTCCATAAAGAAGTTTATAACTGAGGTTTGGGCTACATGATGATCCTGTCACACAAGAGCGAGAAAAACGGCGGCAATTACTCTTTGGAACCCCAATATCTATACGATTAGACTGATCGAATTAGAATTAGAATTATGATGATTAGAATTAGACTGATTTGAAAGAACAGTCATGCTTCTTCCGTTATGAAATGCTTTTAATCGCTACTACAATCGTTACTAGTCGTATAACGAATTTGAGTTAAACTTATCGCCTTCTTGATACCATTGGAATTAATAAATTATTTCATTCAAAAGTTCAGTTCAAAAGAGATTGGAAGCAACTGGAATGAACTCGAGTACTCGAGCTGAAATAAGTACGCGGCTATTTCGAATAAGTTTGAGAATTCAGTAAATTATTAATAAAATTAAAAAGAAAAATGTCTACAATTCTTCTGATTAACTTAAAATCGGAACCGTAAATGTTCTCCTTACCTTCCAACATTATTTATTTATGATTTCTAAACGATTTACGAGTTTCTCCTGATGGCGGAAACAAACTCTACAAAATATCAATGTAACTCATGCAAAGTTCAAGCGACATATCGATCCAGAAGCTAAATGATTATAATGGATGAACTGCCTTCGCTATTTATATACAATAATATACTGTAATTAGAATAAAATGAACCTAACTGAATTCTTTCTGATTTTTTTTCGACAGTGGTCTACAATTTACTGGGCTAGGGATCATAGAGTACATCATAAATATAGTGAAACAAATGCAGATCCTTATAACGCAAAGAGAGGATTCTTTTTCGCACATGTCGGTTGGTTGTTGTGTATAAAGCATCCGAGCGTCCACGAGAAAAGCAAAGGAATTGATATTAGTGATCTGGAAGAAAACCCCGTACTTGCGTTCCAGAAAAGGTAGGAGCGTTTTTTCATATTTTTACGCGTATGTTAATTGTATAGGAGAGAGATGCATTTCGCGGATTAAATCTGAAACTTTTCGATGCTATGGGCGCATATCTGCGTTCAGTGTGTGCGGAGAACCCATATATGTAGGTATTCAGCTACTTAGTATGGATAACAAATGCAACTGGAGGGTTTCCGCATAGCAGCACCAAAATGATCAAGAATCATCACGAAGGAGTATTGAAAATTGTTTAAAAACTTTGGGACAGTTCGCACAATCTTTCTTTTTTTTTGGTTTTTCAGTGCAGTGACTTAATAATTAATTTAGCCAGACTATAGTATTATAGTAAGACATTAACTAGAAATTTTATTACATGAAATACACAAAATTCCTTTCATCTCTGATATTAGGTTTGCTCTTCTAACGTGGTCATAAATGTTATAATAATCTTCCCTAAGATTCGTTTGCTAATTCTACCTGCATCGTCAAAATAACATTTTTCCTCCGAGTGATAAAATGTGATATACATATTACATATGAGGCAGTGAGAGCGACAACGGACCAACACACATTCAAAAAAAAAATTTCTTGTTTTATATGATCCCCACAAAATTACCTTTTTTAAAAAAAGGTACAAAAAAGAGCGCCAAGTATATAATCCATTCAAAAAGAATCCCATTTAAAAACATGGTAAATTAATATAAATTTATTAATGTGCTATATTTTTTAACGTTACAAAAGTAATGATATACAATAATTGCGCCAATTATCACAATTACTATTTATACAAAGAAAAAAATGTATTAAATAATATTAAGCAGATATATTTTTATACAAATAAATATTTTAATACGAATAAATATTTTATTCAAAATACTTGGTGCTGCTCTCCGAATTGGTGTTGCTAAACTGAATAAATATGTATAAATTGCATTAAAATCTTATTTCTTTCTTTCTCGTCTCAGTGGTGTCTTGTCTTGTTTTATTTATTAACCAATACAATTAACATTTTTTTTGGAGAGCAGCGCCAAGTATTTTGAATAAAATATTTATTCGTATTAAAACATTTTGTAGTGTTTATTGATGACTGGATAATTTTTTCACCCCCTCGGGGTTATTTTTTTTTAACAATATATCATATTGTCATCCAAACTACGCACGCCTGCAAAGCTACAAGACAATTGGATTGGTGGAATTGGTTTAAATTTGATATTAAATGAGCACGAATTTTGTCGAAGTGGGGGGGGGGGGGGGTGCGAACGAACATTCGTTCTTTTAGTCTAAACATACCTTTACTTAACGCAAAACGTAATGAAGAATTTCGATAGATCGATAGCTCAATAAAAAGGATATACATATATATATAAACTGGGATGAAACACTGAAAGCAAACAGAGGATCGACGTTGAATAAAATCGTTTAATTAATATAATACAATAAATACAATAAATATTTTATTAAAAATACTTGGCGCTTCAAAACTAAAAAAAATGTTAATTGTCTTAGTATTAATAAGTTACAATAACTCCCTTACAATCTAAAATACATGAAAATGTGCTTATTTTGTTCGTTTCCTCGTGCAGCAGGGTCGCTTTCCCTTTCGCTTCTGCTTCGATTATCTGTAAATATATAAATGCCTCATTTTAGTTACAACTTAACGTAGAACATATATAAATACGAATATATTTCTGAAAAGATTGAAAAGTATCAAGGGAGATGCGTTTTCAGCGTACTTTCTTCACTAATGTGACTTACTCTACATTGCAAGCAGTACGCCATCATTTTCTTAATTCTTAATGCTACGCTAATTTGAAAAATTTTGTTGATTTACCTTATTTGACAAATTTCCAGAAACTTGTGCGAAACAAGATGTCTATTTAACCTTCTTCGGACAACCTCCAAGCCTGTGCGTCCCCTTCATTTCTATCCAAGGCTATGCGTCCCCTTTATTTCTCTCCAAGCCCGTGCGTCCCCTTTATTTCTATAAGCTTTATATAGAAACTCTTAATTAAAAATGGCTTACTGGTATAAAAATATCTGGCAATTTAAATGCAATTTGTTACAATATATTATTATTTTGTACATGCCTGGTATAAATTTCTAGAAACTTGTGCGAAAGAAGATATTTCTCTGTCGAACCTACTACGGGCAACTTCCAAGTCTGTGCGTCCCCTTCGTTTCTAGAAGCTCCACATGAAAAATGTATTAAAAAATTTTGGCGACTTACCCTGTTAATTGAGACAATAATTCAGTGTCCTATATGATGTAAAAACCCGTGACATTTGAAAAATGTTGACTACTTACCTTATTTGACACTTGGCAGGTTATGATGGTTTGACACTAGCTAGGTTACGTTTACCTTGACAGATGTGCTCTCTGTCTGGCTGTCGAGTGACAACAAATCGTGTTTGTTACGCGATTGGCCGAAAGTGCCGACACCTTCATCGAATGAACAACGTGCATATAGGAGACATTTCCTCTCCCTTTCATGTTCCCCTCTTGCCAAACACTTGACGATGGAGAAAATCTCTTAACATAAAATTCGGCAAATTCCAACATTGCATTGAAATATCTCAGCTCATAAGGCACGTAGGAACAAAACGAAGACACTTTTCTGATGTAAATCAAACCCAAGCTATCCATTAAGACCATTCAGAACTTAATCGGATTAGCCATTATTGAGATTCGGTAATCTCAGGGTTCTTCCAAAAACTGCTCGGCGTAATATAGCCACGGTAGTGTCTCGCGCTGCGCATATACCTATATATACTTGGCGCGAGACACTACCATGTCTCTTGATTACTAGAGCCTATTGGAATACGTTATTGCTACTAACTCAATTTCGAAAAAAATGTGGGTTAGTCCGTTTTTGCTCTCACTACCTCATATAGTGGACGAAAACGGCATTGGTACAGTAGGGAAGCTGTATCGAAAGAAATTACAACTTGCCAAACAAGTAATTTTATTAGTGGAGGGACTGCTTAAATCTTTGTTGGGGGTTCCCTTCTTAGTGAAAAGTTTTTTATTATATAGCTGTAAGAAGGGAATACTTCGGCTAAAAGTAAAGTAAGACTGTGGAGTACCATTTTTTAAGAAAATCAATATTGAAAGTGTGTAGACACGATACAATATTTGAATTCCGTAATTATTATACGACCTAGTTTTCTGTCAACATTTCATTACAAATTGTTAAATTTCAGCGCGTAAAGACTTCAGCACTCGGATACTCTTTTAATATTAAATATTTTAGTAGTTTATTAATTTGTACTTAAATCATAAGTGTAATAATAATATAAGTGAAATTGTAACACATACATATTATTTTAGCCTTGTTGCCGTGCAAACACTTTTATCCTCCATTATATTTTATAGCTTTCATGCGAGAAATAAACTGTAAGTAATTTGGCTTAACATCTTTCCTAATCTGTTTACAGGTATAATTATGTCCTGATGGTCTTTTTGGGTGTCTTTATGCCAACGGTTCTACCAGTTCTATGCTGGCACGAGACGTGGTCGAATGCTTTCTTCGTTTCAGTGGTTCTGCGTCATATTTGTTCACTGAACGCCACGTGGTTGGTCAATTCTGCAGCCCATCTCTATGGGAACAAACCGTATGACAAGTTAGTATCAGTTAAAATTTATATCATTTGGCTTGCATGAAGTAGGGATAAGCCTAACCTACGCATTAACAATTTTTAAGTAATTACTTTTTTAATATACATCTCCTATTAAAGTCAAGTGAGTGACAAATATAATCATTTTTCTTACATTGCGAAAAAATGTCAATTTATCCGTATTTTGTATTTAGTTACATATATACCTTCCACACAGAAATTTACAGGAAAGTGGATTAGCATTAGCCAGGAAATAGAACAAAAAGATGCCACTTTTCCATGTATTATTTAAACAAATCGTATTTCCTGGAATCTGATCACGTAGTTTGATTCCTTATGAAAAAATACACACACTTGCCATTCAAACCGTTTTTCTACCTCTAATAGTTTTCGAAATATTATACCATATAGGTTTCCCTTCGCCACTGTGACCGCTGTTTTCACCATTTTACCATGAATGATGGCAGCTAAAAAAAAATACGTGTCAAATATTTTTGTAAGAATATTCTCAATTCAACATGTACCCTTGCGACATACATACAATAAAATTGGTCCAAACGACTTGAGATTTTTTGAGAATCTAGAGGAAATAGTTTGCTACTTAGGTATCGTGTTTCATCGTTTTGAAAAAAAAATACAAGATTAGTATCAGATTTCTATTCGCGAGAATTTACAACGTTGTGTACAGGAATGGCGACGCACCCTGTTGCTAAATCACTCTATTAGGCTTAATATTAACAAATGGGGAACGCTGTATTTGAAGCATCATCGAGCTTGGAACATTCGATTAATTAATTATTTTTCGCTCTTCAAATATATGTATCGCAGAGCCCTAGATAAGCAGCGCTACTTTACAGAACTCTTCCCTAATTTCAGGTACATCAATCCCTCCGACAACATGGTTACAAACTTCTTCATTTTCGGTGACGGCTGGCACAATTATCACCACGTGTTTCCGTGGGACTACAAGGCGGCCGAGCTGGGCAACTACAGATTCAACTTCAGCACAGCGTTCATTGATTTTTTCGCGAAGATCGGCTGGGCGTACGATCTGAAAGTGGTACCGGCAGGCCTGGTGCAGCAGAGAGTGGAAAGAACCGGTGACGGCAGTCATGAAGTGTGGGGCTGGGGTGACGCAGATCAGACGCAAGAAGACAGGGACCGAACAGTGTTGATGCATAGCCTTAAGAAGGATTCGTAAAACAGAGCAATCGTCCCATAAAACAGCCGCTCGTTCGTCCCCGGATAGTGAATCCAACAATGGCTGCTCGGTCATCAACATTTTTATTGGGAAACCTATATAGCTCTTGTGACTATAATCCCCATAAAAAACTTCAAAAAAGTAAAAAAAATACGCCAAGTACACGAAATCAAATAAATCACAAAAATAGAAGATAATTACAAAATAAAAAAAGATATGAAATCAAAATGAGCTGCAAGTACATAAAGGTGCTTTCCCGCAGCGTGCAAAGGCGACACTGTGTAACGCAATGTAAGATTCGGTGCTTTCCAACTGCGCTTAATAATATTAAGCAGATATATTTTTATGGAAATAAATATTTCAATACCAATAAATATTTTATTCAAAATACTTGGCGCTGCGCCACGATTTGGTGTTGCTAAACTGAATAAATATGCATAAATTGCATTAATCTTTTTCTTTTTTTCTTGTGTGTGCGTTCGTAATGTATTTTAGATGGCAAGTGAGTTATTGTAAATTATTAATTTACTATTAATAAGACAATTAACATTTTTTCGGTTTCGCAGCGCGAAGTATTTTGAATAAAATATTTATTGGTATTAAAATATTTATTTCTATAAAAATATATCTGCTTAATATTATTAAGCGCAGTTGGAAAGCACCGAATCTTACATTGCTTTACACAGTGTCGCCTTTGCACGCTGCGGGAAAGCACCTTTATGTACTTGCAGCCCATTTTGATTTCACATCACTTTTTATTTTGTAATTATCTTCTATTTTTTGTGATTTATTTGATTTCGTGTACTTGGCGTAAATTTTTTACTTTTTGAAGTTTTTTATGGGGATATCACTTCTTTTTACAAAGATAATTTGCATAGGGAGTGACTTCAGATAATTTTTAATATTTTATTATCTTCTATTTTTTGTGATTTATTTGATTTCATGTACTTGGTGTAATTTTTTTTACTTTTTTTTAAGTTTTTATGTGGATCCCACTTCATTTTACAAAGATAATTTGAATAGATAGGGAATGACTTCAGATAATTTTTAATCTCATATTATTACCGGGGCCGTGGCGGCCGTGAATAATAAAAATAATCCCCATAATATATTTATATAATAACATATATATTATAATAATTTTAACGAAATAAATTTTTTATTTTATACATATATACATGAAAATGTGCTTATTTCATTTGCTCGTGCAGCAGAGTTACTTTCTCTTTCAGCTGTTGAAAAATTCTCTTCGCCTAAATCGTTAACTGAAATAGGACACATTTACTAATTATTTATAAATTATCATACGTGCTCATATGTCAAGGTAAGTGAATGAATAATTGCGTATGCAAAACCCTACCTTCAATTTTGTGCGTACATAGTCTGACGTAGATCACACTACATCATCTTCTGCTTCGATTATTTGTAAATATATGAAAGCCACATTTTTTTTAGTTATACGACTTAACGTAGATCTAATATAGAATTATAGAAATAGAGTGGCCTTTTGCTATAGTAAGGTAGAGACTGCACAATTTGTCCAAAGGAGGTGAGAGCGTATGGTAGAAAGTCTTGTTGCAGGAAATTTTAATGCTAATGGTAATTTAGCGAAAATGAACGAAAAGATCCAATATTTTTAACGCACAATTTATTGATGTTGGAATAAAATTAATTTAGTATGTTTATTGGTGAATTGAAATCTTGTTAATGGGAAACTAATAAAATTAATGAATAGCGTGGCAACTACTGTGGATTTTAAAGTATTACGAATGTCTTTCACAACAAAAGATTGAATTGAAAAGTATCAAGGGAGATGTGTCTTCAGCGTACTTTGTTCACTAATGTGACTTGCTCCACATTGCTAAATTTAAACTAAATTTTGTCCCTGCGTCCCCTTCATTTCTATATTGTAAGTCCGGGAGAGTTCGACCACTTTTTGGAAATGAAATTGTAGCATCGTTGTTTTTCACATTTTTGTCGTTTTATGCACTCTAATTACTTCTCATCATTATTAGTCTTCTTCTTTACTCTCTATCGTCACTTGCTTCCTACTATTAATACCCTTTCGTCCCGAAATTGATTATGTAAAATATTTGCAATAGGTTCTGAGCACGAGGTTGCCGGAGAGGTTATGTTCGGCGATACGCCACCAAAACACTGTTTTGAACAACAAAACGATCTTTATTTAAAAGGTGCAAAATCAGCAGAGCCATAATGCACAGTAGAACACGTTGAATGAGCCCCCGTACACTGTATCTAACGATAATCAACTACGTATCAAACACGTGAACACGCGAACACGCACAATCGCGAATACGCCGTCAATCGACTTTATACACGCAACTAGTGTCGTGCACTCCGTGACCGAGTCTACTAATGATCAGTTGTGTGATCTGAGCACAAAATTTGCTTGTTGAGCAAAGCTTTAAGACAATGGAAATATGCGTTGTTCTGTGCACACGGTTGTGAACAGCAAGAATGCAAGATGGAAGCACATTTCCGCCTTGGCGTCGTCTCGAACATTCTCGAGCAGTGTTCACGGGAAAGGGCCTGATAGCTCTGAGCTACCCTCTGTTGAGCATGCCCGCGACGAGCTGTGACGTCAAACCAATCAACGCCACGCTGGTAAACGAACCGAATCGACGCCAGTGGCTGCGAAACAATCGACGGCGACGAGAAGATGGTTGTGTTAGTAACGTCTGTATAGATAGATTTGACTGTATTTTGCCGAAAGTTTTTTATTAATATCTCAGAAACTAACAAATACCCGCAGCTGAAATTTTATATTAGAGGTTCTCTCCCGCTCCCGCCCAACCCCTCAAAATTTCAGTTCATTCCGTTGGTTGGGTTGTTACGTATGTGGAATTTTCCCATACTCCGCTCTCAACCATTTTTCGAGCTCGCGTCTGCGAAGGGAAAACGCCCTAAAATCCTTTCGCTTATCACACACCACTAATGGGGGTCGTGATCTCGACCAGCTGGATGACGATCATGGGAACGGGAGTGACACGACGACGACCCCGAAGAATTTCCATATATGGAGATTTCCAACGAATCCCCACTCATTTTTGGGACTATATAAACCCTTTGGTTTCTACCCTCTTTGATTAAAAGCTATACAGACACGCGTAGAGTCACGTCGTGTCACGCTCGTACAGAGTTGGTTATATTCAGTGAGATCGGGCTCGAGTCCCAGTCAGAATCATAGTTAACCTAGTTGAATCCGCGAGTTCGGTTAAATTCTATTTGGCTTCTCCAAATAACCACTCGTATGCCCCGCATCGCCAGTGCGTCAACACCGTGCAACCTTAGTGGTAATTCACTCTATTTTACTCAACTATTTAATCGCGACACTTACATTTGTACAATAACTAATTATTGAATATATGGTGTTCGTTTGTAAATCGAGTAGATTCGTTTAAACCCATCTTTTACCCAGCGATCCTTATAATATTAGTAGCATATATACCCACCAATACAACTTTACCGCTCGAGTTGTATCAAATATTAATTAAGAGTTACGAGGCAATACTAACATTTCCCGCGACTCCCTGATTTCACATCAGGGTCGTTCGCATCCAATACCAAAACAAGGAATCTTCTCCAACCCAGTGGCTCCCCGATTTCGCATCGGGTTCGTCCACGTTTAACCTCTCCTGCGGCTCCCTGATTTCGCATCAGGTTCGGCTGTAAGTCAACCACCTTCCGAACAGCTCCCTGGTTACGCACCAGGTTCGTCTGTGAATAATCCAACCTCCTAACAGCTCCTCGACTTCGCGTCGAGTTCGTCTGTGAACATCATCCTACTGACTCCCCGATTTCGCATCGGGTTCGTTCACGAATAATCACCCTCCTGCGGCTCCATGATTTCGCATCAGGTTCGTCCGCTCTCTAACTAACAAATTCATAAACCGTATTCCTTGGGAAATACCCCTCTCGCCGGCCTCCCGCGTTGCCGCAGCCCCGGCTCGTAACAGGGTCATACCGTAGTACATATATCCAATTTTTATTAATACTTTTGAGAATGTTTCAGGTAACATCGTGGGTCCATCGGGCAAAGTAAGAAACACACGACACTTTCAGATTTATATTAGGCAGGTGATTATTTAAATTTAAGTAGATATGTATATGGTTAGTTAAGGTGTTTGGTGGCCACATAGAATTAAGTAGCTTTTAAGGAAAAATATAAACACTGCAGTGTTTACCTAAATATAAGCAATTACTAAATATACCTGGTCTGTGATAGGTCTATCCTATACCTCGTCTGTGATCTGCCATACAGAAGAAACATGTGCTGCCGTCCCACTTTCTCATGGATTCCTACTGTACCGTCAAAACACTTACTGGCAAGGTGACTGATCATCAAAGGGAATGTAGATTTCTCTTTTATTCACAGAGCACAGATCGTACCATAGGATACCTCCCTCGTCTGTGATCGCACGCCGAAACAAATCAATTTCTTCTTAACACGTTCACTGTCCCGTACATCACACAACTAATATAATAGAAACAAACCTTGTCTATTTATTAAAAATTGAAAATGTCAGTTTATGAGAAATAAGAAAAATTATGTTCTGTTGCTTTTCGAAGTACCTATGGCAAACAATAAGGCTCTTTAGATGTTTTGCATACCTGGTGAACTAGTTTGTCTTCTTTACGAGCGTTTCCATCGCGGTTATTCAAATTTTCATAATATCCACGGCATCACTTTTTGTGAAATGTGTTTTCGCTGGTTCGAAATATTTCAGTGAGTTTTCGAAAATATTCATCTGCACAGGCTTTCGTTATCACTTCATATCCCCAAGAGTTTGTAAATTATTTTCTACCTGACATTCAGAATGGTTAATCTAGCTCTTGTGACGGTTGTCACTCCGTGCGGAAGGTTGGTCTCAGTCGGCTTTGCCAGGGTTTAACGAAGTCCTTCCGTGGTAGGTTAAATTAGATTTATTCACTATCAGTTTATATACACTATATACAAGTAACTTAGACGCGGGGTACTTCGCGTTAATCGCGGTCAAGCCGTCGTTGCGCGGCGGCGCGGTTCGCGGTACGGCGTCGTCGGTCTATGTCGTGCGCGTCCGCTTAACGGAACAATTCGGTTGCTCCGCGCCTGGTGTCTCGGTATCGGGACGGTAAGGGAGCGAGAGAGACCGGGCAGCTTCCTGCGTCTCTTTAACGGGACAAGCGTCGGTAGAGACCGGGCAGCATCCGGGCGTCTCTATTCAACACGAGGAGCGGGAGAGAGACCGGGCAACGTCCTGCGTCTCTTTAACGGGACAAGTGTCGGCAGAGACCGGGCAGCATCCGGGCGTCTCTGTTCAACACGAGGAGCGGGAGAGAGACCGGGCAACGTCCTGCGTCTCTCTAACGGGACAAGTGCTGGCAGAGACCGGGCAGCATCCTGGCGTCTCTGTTCAACACGAGGGGCGGGAAAGAGACCGCGCAACTTCCTGCGTCTCTTTACCGGGACAGGTGGTAGGAACGGGGTAGATTCCGATCTGGCGATCGAGGAGTATACGGAGTCGTTTCACCGAGTTTTGCACCGGGCAACATCCAGGCAAGTCTGGTGGTGGGGGTCCGTCTCCCCACTGGAACTCTCTTGCCTCGGTATCATCGCGGCATATGTCCCGATTCTCGGAAATTCCCAGCAGCGAGAAACCGACGCGATCTAGCGGCGCAGTGGGGAGTGAGCGTCATCGTGCTGACGCGTCGCGGGACCGGCACGCTTCGGGCGAGTTCGGTCGGGTTCGGTCGCGGTCGCCCGCGCGTGCTCGGCTTCTCGCTCACTCCCGGTCGCACCGCCGCGCGCTCGATTCCTCGCGCTGGGACGCTACGTCACACTCTTTTATCTTCTTCCATTTCGTTATACATAGTGATTCACCTATGCCACGCAAATTACATGTAAACTCTTTGTTATATAAAAAAATGCTTTAAACAAAAGTTGTATAGTGTCAAGAGGGACGCTCAAGGTAATAATTAACTTTTTACTATTTTGCTCTTTTATCGAGATATGAAGGTCACCTTGACTTTTTTAATCGTAATGGGTATAATTTGACCCTGCAGTTGAAGGGAGTGTTGAACGCTGAGTAAAAATCTATTAGAGAGTATGGGTTCAAAAATCAATAATTATTTAAATATTCTTTAAATGATTTTTAATGTAAGTAGTGCTGAAAATATTGTCCATTACAATCAATACAAGAGCGCCGTCGATTAATTAGTGCAAATAACTAATTACTACATTGTGCGCCCCCCTTGATAACTTTTGTTTGAACCCTTTTTTTTTTTCATTTTACAACAAAGAGCTTATAAGTATATTGCTGTTACGAGCCGGGGCTGCGGCAAAGCGAGAGGCCGGCGTGAGGGGTATGTTTATCGGGACCCGAGAATGATCCGTGCATCTAATTCTAACTAGTTTCATTACCGTAGTTTTACATACTTTGTAACTTTCAGATACAGTTTCCTGACATTTTAACCTATTTGGGTGTTTAGAATGCACATGACCCAGGAAGTCATCACTTCCTGCGACAGCGCGGACAAGATTTTGCAATTAAACTGATATTCAATTAAAGTCTCGCGCATATTCCCACCACTTTCAAAGCTGAATTATGTAATATAAAAAGAAGCATGGATGCATACGGGGGCTCACTTGTAGTTTAGTGCGCTTAGAAGGCAGAATCTTAGCGAGAACGGATCCAGTAAACCAGGCCTGCCCCATCGGGTGCAAATACCTCCTGAATTTCTGGGACCCGGGCAACAGCCGAGCGCGGGACGGTTACGTTGCTAACCACAGCATGGGTTGCGGGAGAACTGCATGAGTGTGCGGCCGTCCATGCAGGCTCGTACCACCATGCAGTTCTCTCACAAATTTCGCAACGGGTAGCAATGGAACAGTCCCGCGCTCGGCTGTTACCCGGGTCCCAGAAATTCAGGAGGTATTTGCACCCGATGGGGCAGGCCTGCAGTAAACGGTTGCTCAGTTGTAACGATTTCAATTTTCACTGATTTTACACGTACTCTTATGGAAATAGACGATCTTGACGGATAAAACAGCTGAAAAAATGTTGAAGAAATGGTATGTATGTTTTCAATTTTTTCGCTCTCCAAAGCGTTTTTTCCGCGTTGAAATTCTTTTGCTCTCCAAGCCGCATTTTCACTGCAATTGTAGATCAATTATCGAGCTTGTCTCAATTGTCATGTCTCGTCTATCGACGTGGCGCTCGCTTACGACGAAACAGGACAAATAAGTTGCCTTTACATTATGCAAATCAATAGTTCATGTAATTTCTCTAATTATGGCCCGAATTATGTCATTTTGAGGGTTATTTTTATCGGGAAAACATAAGGAACCGATAGGCGTCACTTTCGCAAAGATCTGATGGGAAATGCACAACCTGACATTCGTCACTTGCTTAGTGCCAAAACATTGTAGACCCTAACGATCTCGATCGTCGAAGGCCCTGAAACTCAGCGAGGCGCGATCTTGTCGGCGGCATTGCCTTTGAGGAATACTAGTGGGAGAATCGCCCTGTATTACTTGCGGTTACGTAAATCAGAATGAGCAGACAGCTAATACATGCTGCTATATAGTTTAGAAGCTCGCTTTGTTTTAGACCTCACTGAAGTAATATGGGCTGCGAGTGGTACGATCAGCCGACCGTAATAGCGGAGCGCGCGGCTCGCTTAACTGAAACGGGGCGCACCGCTGTTTTTAACAGCTTACTGCGACATTGAATATGCAAATTACCAATAACAGATAGGCTTACTTTATAGAAAACACTCCAGGGTATATGGTAGTATTTTTCGGATTTTTAAAATCAGGACCATGAGCCACAATTTGCAAAATAAGAATTTGTTTATAATTTTCACTGCTGTAAAAATGATTTTTCATTCGGAAAGAAATATTCGGGCAGGCCGATCCTCGATTAAAATAAAGAAGAAATCAACTAAATCTGACAAATAGTTTCCGAGGTAAAAATTCATAAGTACAACCCATTTTCACGAAAATAAAATAAATAAATAATAATAATAAAATAGACTAACCGACCAGGGAACCCCCAGATCTACGTCAAATATTCACAGAGGCAGCGAAATATCCGCCCCGGTGTGAGCCCACGCGCCGATTCCCTCAATCTCATATCGTGTGAGAAAAAAAAAAAAACCTGGACGCCGAGATAGCGAATTACTGAGCGATGTTGAAAGTGATGGCGGAACTGTGGGAGGGAAGCCACGGCAGAGAATTTCTTCATTTCATTTGAAACACAATTTCCAGCAATCGGTGACCGCGACGTAGTAAACTCCTTCAAACATCTCAAGTAGTATGAAGTATGAAGGCGTTGTTTCGGTTACTGACCCAACCGCCGGCGTTAGCTTTATTTATATAAAGAAAGCACGATGTAGAAAAGGAGGCTGGTATTTCCACTGTATTCGACGTGCGCGCCAAGCAGCCGCTTGCGCGCCTGACAGAGCGTCGGCCCAATTCGTGCGCGCGGCCTCATAAATTAGACCCTTTCAAGAAAACGTCGTGTGCGGCGCGCAGTCGCACTAGTGGGACCCGGCCTTGATACATATTTTCTTATAAATGTTAATGTTCGCAGGAACATGCATGGTCGCCTAGGGTGTGTACTGTGTGGAGATGGAACTGAATTAAGTATCGCATGTATCCTGTTTATTGATACGTTACGCTTAATTTTATACTAATACTGTGATTGTTTTCAGCGTTAACAGAACAGGGAACATGATGATTCTACACCATTGCGTTGACAAAACAAAAACGCATCGGCACCCAGAGAGCACAAAGACGTCTTAAAGACGTCCACGAACGTCCAGAAAACGCCTTAAAGAAGTCCTAAAAAGTTCCATTTTCACGAAACAGTACGTCTTTGAGACGACCAGAAAACGCCTTGGTTACGTCCGAAACAGACGTTTTTGGGACGTTTTTGGGAGGTTCGACGGTACTGGTTCGATTTAACATAAATTTAAGGAAATAAATGGTTTTCAAAATGAGATCAAACTCGATAACAATTTATTTAATTTATTTAATTCAGAAATAAAGCAGAATACATGCACCTACAATAGATACAAGAACATGTTAGTATGAGGTCGAATATACAGAATATACAAGCTATGCAGGATATACACTTAAAATAGATATGGATGTGCCCTTAAAATAGATGAATTATGTAGAACATGTAGGTAGTATAAAAAAATTATACAAAGTATAATTGTTTATTCATCGAGTGCGGCAATCTTAATTAATCTGCAATCATCTAAAGCGTGCTGAAATCTGAAAATAAAAAGAGGTGTGGAATTAACTAATACCCTGTAACAGCGATGCCTCGATGGGCGGTCCGAGGGCCCGAGCATCCATAGCGCTGTCTACGAGCCGTGTGGAAAGTGGTGCTCGAAGCCAATGAAGCGACAGGCATGCAGCGGATAGGGAAAACTCTGGTAGTGTGCCCTTAGGCCCTCAAGGTGAAGTTCCACGGCGTCTGGCTCGGCGAGTCGGTTTGGCTCGCCCAGGTTCGACGAGTCGGTTTGGCTCGCCCAGGTTCGGCGAGTCGGCTTGGCCAGCGCGAGTCGCCGAGCCACGCGCCGTGGAACTTCACCTTAAGGGTACGAGCCTACACGCACACTACTAGAGTATTCCCTATCCGCTGCATGCCCGTCGCTTCATTGGCTTCGAGCACCACTTTCCGCACGGCTCGTAGAAAACGCTATGGATGCTCGGGCCCTCGGACCGCCCATCGGGGCATCGCTGCCCTATAGGAACAATTAAATAAAGACACGTATAAAGACTCCTTGTAGTGTATTAGTTACTCGCTTTGTTAAAATATCTTCGGCTGTGACGTTTTCCTATCGCAAGCTCTGTTTAGTCAGGCTTGTATGGATAGCTCTGTACTTGTTCTCTGCCATTTCCCTGTGTTCTGCTGCACCTTAAAGAGGAATTTCGACGAAACATTACATTTGAATTTTACACTAATCAATATTGTGAACAGTAAAATAAGGGTGATAGTTGCATATTATAAAACCGTTGCTACGTTTAATTTTTGGAAATCTTCTTTTCCTTTTCTGCCCAGGCCAATTAAATAGCAATACAACATCCATCATCAACGACGTTAGCGCCCGTTTCACAAAATTTGCGAATTCGTTGACTTAAAATTTAAAAATTATTCAAACCCTAACCTAGAACTACATACCTTTGACCGCAAATACTGAAACAAATATACAAAAACTGTACAAAAACGTTATGAAAGCTGTATAAAAAGAGTATGAAAACAATATAAAAACTGTATAAAACCGGTTTGCAAACATGTACGTATGTCAAGTATATCAATAATTATGTAAAGTAAATTGTACGAAGTACGGAACGGGCATTGGGTCTCTCCCGAACCACGCGGGCCGGCCTACGGACCGCCCAGCCGTCTTTTTTGGTAAATCCACACTTTGGTGTGAATGAATTGTTGCAGGAATATTTGTAGAAATATACGAATACAAAGTAAGCGAGCGGGACACAGGCGGTGGGAGGCATTGCGAGCGAAATAGCCCCCTTGCCTCTTGTATCGTCCGGGTTCCTTCTTTTCAGCAAACCACAGCACCTACCGTCGACTAATATGAGAAATTAATCTCAGTTGCGGACGACAAAACCGACGTTCGTGTGACTCTAGCCTCAACGTCCGTCACGTCAACGCTCGTATGACCGCGACCTGAGAGTGACACGTACACCTAAGTAATTTCATTACCATAGTTTTACATACTTTGTAACGTACAAATACAGCTTCTTGACATTTTAACCTATTTGGGTGTTTAGATGATTAGGTGTTATGCACGCGATCCGGGGGGTCAGCGCTTCCTGCAGTTTTGCGACGCAGTCAAGGTTTTCCAATAAAACTGATATTCAATTGAAGAAATACAATGTCCCCACCACTTTCAAAATCTTATAAAAAGAACTACGAATGCATACGCGGTTGTTCATTTCTAGTTTAATGCGATTAGAAGACAAAGGCGTATCAAAGTCGGGTTCCACTTCCTTTCGAGCAATTACACAGGAGAACCGTACAGTACGTAACATTGCTGTTAGGCATTACTTTAAACTTATTCCTCTTTGAGATTCCCGCATTTCTCAGTTGTTTGAAACCCGAGCCAAACACTCTACCAATTGTAAAGACCGAACTTATAGTATATACGTTGTCATTTCTTACTAACAGTTCTTTATTTGAATTCAATCAATATT
Organism: Andrena praecox; assembly: GCA_963932275.1. NCBI lineage: Eukaryota > Metazoa > Arthropoda > Insecta > Hymenoptera > Andrenidae > Andrena > Andrena praecox. Next base: position 10,738,810 of record OZ010729.1, read on the forward strand.
TCAATTTCCAGTGTAAGATAAACACACAGAGATACATCTTAACCGCTTGAGGTGTATAACATTATGAAGTGACTATTCAGGCACCGCCTAGTCCGTTACTAACAAACTCTAAAGTCTGTAAAAGGATTTGAAAAAAGATGTCCTTATTCATACTCTGTGGTCTATTCCGTATCCATTAAGCTTCAGAAGTCCAATGTTCGGTCCACAATATACTATATTACAGCACTCGTACTATATTATATTTCATAAAACGGGATTATTGGGGTCCGGGTTAGGTCTGAACAATAAGGTGAATACACTTCTTGTTATCGCCGCTGTATTAAAAAATAACACGAGATTACTCACGGGGGCGGCAATATGCTCCGTCCAGGGGCAGCGGAAGAAAAAGGGTAATCCGCTCATTGCGAATGACCCCGCCTGCGTCGTCTTCCCTTCTAATTGGGGACGGATCCCTTATCGCTTCGGTATATACACGCGCTCCAATATCAGTACAAAAGCACGCGTTGACGTATTCCATGCAAGAGAAGGTGGGCTTGAAGTCCGATTGATCCTAACCTAACCAATCTGCCCTGCGTCCCTCCCGAACGATCACTCTCTTGAAGAGGCCCTCTTCACAGCAATATCTCCTCCCCGAGGCCCACCTTCTCTCGCACGGAATACGTCAACCCGTGCTTTTGTTTTCAAATTCGAACGCGGGTTTATACTCGGGAGATAAGGGATCCGTGTTTAGATTGAAGGAAGGTCGACGCAGGCGGAACCACCCGTAGTCGGCGGACTACGCCTTTTCTTCCTGTGTCTCTCCACGAGGAGTTCCTTCCAAGGCATCTTTAAGATGCGGATTGGGCTAAGCTAAGCGCAGAAGTTGATGAACAAAGACACATGGCATTTTCGACCCCTCCGCATGCGTCATTCGGGCGCGCTCAGCCTGCTCAGCGTATACGCATTCAGGTCTGGACCCGGCTTTACGTGGGAACGAAACTATGTGTACAAAATGGAACAAATATTACATTCCTTCAGTTTCTCGACGAAATCTCCATGTCACTACTTTTCCCGACCAATCGTAGCTTTGTACGTTAAAGGAAAAATTCAATGTAATGTGCGTGCGTGTGTATCTTGGGTTATTTTCTAAAGCAATAATGGGGCCAAACGTCACAACTACCCCGACCGGCGTGCTATTTGAAGACGATTTGCTCGAGGAAAATGTAGTGATAGAGACGCCGAGGGAGAAAGTCGAGACACGCCTCATCTGGGGGAGGGTGGTTTCCTTTGCGATCCATCATCTTGCAGGACTTTACGGATTATACCTTGCCTTCACTTCCGCCAAATTGATGACATCGGCCTTTGGTGAGCGACATTAATATTTCCGCGTTAATTATTGGAGAAATGTCGAAGTAGAAACTGAATACCAGTGCAACGAATTCTCACGAAGTGTCGTTGATACGCGTAGTTTACGTTGGGTTAACTACATGTGCTAAAAATACCTGATAAGACATCATCTAGATCAGGGCTGCGCAACCCGCGGCCCATACCCCAACTTGGCTGCTCTGCTGAGCTGTAGGAGAACGACACTCTCCAAAACCTATTTAACTCCTACACTCTACACTGGCGAATTGCGAGCCGCACGGAGCTCTCGCTTCTACATGGCTGACTGGTAGTGGGCACAGTGCGGTAGGGTGGTCCTTATTTTCCGGCAAAACATCGTGCACGCGTTGCCGATGGATATTTTCTCGAACAGTCCGAGTAAAAACCGTTCCGACACTTTTCGTGGATGGTTTCTTCCTCAGAAATATTTACAGAATCCAATACTGTGTGGGGAATTTCTGCTAGATAAACAACTTTTCGTAAAAATTCAAAAATATTGAGAAATCACTATTAATTCAAAACTTCAACTCAACTGCGTGACTGGTTCCCGTTGTCCAATCACTTTAAAACTTTGCACATATCATTTTCTCACCAAGCCTCATGGTTCACCCGGTTAAGATAAAAACAGTAAAAAAAATTTGACCCCAATAGCTAAGGACCTCAGCCCTGTTCTAGATCTATATGTATATGTAGAATAACGAGGCGTAAGATTATCCAATTCCACCCGTGGTTGCGCGTAGATTTTCGTGTTAGTGTCTTAAGGGGAGGTTCCGGTCTAGAGCCCATCAAAATAGGTAATCTTTCGGAATTCATTAAAGGAATGCTACCGCAGATAATTTAATGGGACTTTTTGCAATTGTATTCAGAATGTCTTCAGCTATATAAATTTATTTTTTTCTGTATTTAATCTTTGCAAGTGGTACTGGGGATTCGTTGAAGTAGACGCGTCAACAAATTCATCAAAAACGGTGGGACTGGTAGCATTTAAACCAGCGACTGTGTTTATATACACAGACGCTCACCTGTCCGTTCCCACTAGGTCAGGTCTCTCCACGGTCGCTCCCGCGGGAGCTTGGGGTTCTCACACTCTCGTCCGCGTTGTCAGGGATATCGCGAGACGCGAGACGCTAACCGCGAAGACGCCAGCCCGGCTGGCCCGTCATGGCAGCCTTCGTAGCGTCGCGCGGTCTCCTTGACAAGGGAAGGCACGCTGCGCCAGAGGAAGATTGGAAGGGGAAGCTGGCGCGTGAGGGGCCCCTGCGCTGGAGAACCCTGCACCAGGTACAGTATTTCCCCGTTATGAGCCCGTTTTTTTCCCCCGTTGTCAGCCCGGCGACCATCCCCACCATTTCCCGGAAGCCTACGGACGAGAGTGAGAGAACCGGACAACGAGCGAGAGGACACGAAAGCCACTGGCCGCGCGGAATCATGTCCTCAAGCCACTATGAGCCCGCCGCCAGCCCCGTTCGTCGGGCTCATAACGGGGAAATACTGTACTCTAGCTGTTCCCCACTCCGTTCACGGACTCGCTTGCCCTTGAACGGACTCGGAGCTCGAGCTCGAATCCGAGTCGAGCTCGAATGTGCGCTCGCGCCCTGAAAACGCATGGTTGGGCATGCTTCACCTAGCCAAACCACTGAATGTAGGATGATCTTCACTCAATACAGTGAAAATTGTCGTATCCTTATCATTTATGTAATACGTTACAACCCTATGAAACATTTAAACGATTTGCTCGTGAGTAATCATAACTGACACCGTACATGAGTCACGGTTGTTGACTTCAGAAGTGAAAAAGGAAAACTTCAATTTAGGCTGTAGAAATGTGCACTAATATTGTGTATTCATTCCTTCGTGATTTGTTACTTGCAGCATTCGTTCTGCACATTTTAAGTGTCTTCGGAATCACAGCTGGTGTACACAGATTATGGTCACACAGAGCCTACAAAGCAAAGTGGCCGCTCCAGGTCCTATTGATGATCTTTAACACCATAGCCTTCCAAGTAAGTGAACGAATTCGTCCATAAAGAAATTTATAACTGAGGTGTGGGCTACATGATGATCCTGTCACGCAAGAGCGAGAAAAAACGGCGGCAATTACTCTTTGGGACCCCAATATCTATACGATTACGTAGTTAGACGAAACTGCAGAATTAGACTGATTTGAAAGAACAGTCATGCTTTTTGCGTTATGAAATGCTTTTAATCGCTACTACAATCGTTACTAGTCGTATAACCAAATTGAGTTAAACTTATCGCCTTCTTGATACCATTGGAATTAATAAATTATTTCATTCAAAAGTTCAGTTCAAAAGAGATTGGAAGCAACTGGTCATCGATCCGGAATGAACTCGAGTACTCGAGCTGAAATAAGTACGAGGCTATTTCGAATAAGTTTGAGAATTCAGTAAATTATTAATAAAATTAAACAGAAAAATGTTTACAATTCTTCTGATTAACTTAATATCGGAACCGCAAATGTTCTCCTTACCTTCCAACATTATTTATTTATGATTTCTAAACGCTTTACGAGTTTCTCCTTATGGCGGAAACAAACTCTACAAAATATCAATGTAACTCATGCAAAGTTCAAGCGACATATCGATCCAGAAGCTAAATGATAATAATGGATGAACTGCCTTCGCTATTTATATACAATAATATACTGTAATTAGAATAAAATGGTCCTAACTGAATTCTTTCTGATTTTTTTTTCGACAGTGGTCTATAATTCACTGGGCTAGGGATCATAGAGTACATCATAAATATAGTGAAACAGATGCAGATCCTACTAACGCAAAGAGAGGATTCTTTTTCGCACATGTCGGTTGGTTGTTGTGTATAAAGCATCCGAGCATCCGGGAGAAAAGCAAAGGAATCGATATTAGTGATCTGGAAGAAAACCCCGTACTTACGTTCCAGAAAAGGTAGGAGCGTTTTTTCATCTTTTTACGCGTATGTTAATTGTATAGGAGAGAGATGCATTTCGCGAATTAAATCTGAAACTTTTCGATGCTATGGACGCATATATGCGTTCAGTGTGTGCGGAGAACCCATATATGTAGGTATTCAGCTATTTAGTATGGATAACAAATGCAACTGGAGGGTTTCCGCATAGCAGCACCAAAATGATCAAGAAGCATCACGAACGAGTATTGAAAATTGTTTAAAAACTTTGGGACAGTTCGTACAATCTTTCGTTTTTTTGGTTTTTCAGTGCAGTGACTTAATAATTAATTTAGCCAGACTATGGTATTATACTAATACATTAACTAGAAATTTTATTACATGAAATACACCAAATTCCTTTCATCTTTGATATTAGGTTTGCTCTCCTAACGTGGTCATAAATGTTATAATAATCTTCCCTAAGATTCGTTTGCTAATTCTACCTGCATCGTCAAAATAACATTTTTCCTCCGAGTGATAAAATGTGATATACATATTACATATGAAGCAGTGAGAGCGACAACGGACCAACCCACATTCAAAAATTTTTTTTCCTGTTTTTTATGATTAGTAGAGCCTATTGGAATACGTTATTGCTACTAACTCAATTTCGGAAAAAATGTGGGTTAGACCGTTTTTGCTCTCACTGCCTCATTAGTGGACGAAAACGGCATTGGTACAGTAGGGAAGCTACATTGAAAGAAATTACAACATGCGAAACAAGCAATTTTATTAGTGGAGGGACTGCTTAAATGTTTGTTGGGGGTTCCCTTTTTAGTGAAAAGTTTTTTATTATATAGCTGTATATTTATGATATAGCTGTAAGAAGGGAATACTTCGGCTAAAAGTAAAGTAAGACTGTGGAGTACCATTTTTTAAGAAAATCAATATTGAAAGTGTGTAGACACGATACAATATTTGAATTCCGCAATTGTTATACGACCCAGTTTTCTGTAAACATTTAATTACAAATTGTTAAATTTCTGCGCGTAAAGACTTCAGCACTCGGATACTCTTTTAACATTAAATATTTTAGTAGTTTATTAATTTGTACTGAAATCATAAGTGTAATAATAATATAAGTGAAATTGTAACACATACATATTATTTTAGCCTTGTTGCCGTGCAAACACTTTTATCCTACATTATATTTTATAGCTTTCATGCGAGAAATAAACTGTAAGTAATTTGGCTTAACATCTTTCCTAATCTGTTTACAGGTATTATTATCTCCTGGTGGCCTTTTTGACTTTCTTTATGCCAACTGTTCTACCAGTTCTATGCTGGAACGAGACGTGGTCGAATGCTTTCTTCGTTTCCGGGGTCCTGCGTCATATTTGTTCACTGAATTCCACGTGGTTCGTCGCATCTGCAGCCCATCTCTATGGGAACAAACCGTATGACAAGTTAGTATCAGTTAAAATTTATATCATTTGGCTTGCATGAAGTAGGGATAAGCCTAACCCACGCATTAACAATTTTTAAGTTATTACTTTTTTAATATACGTCTCCTATTAAAGTCAAGTCAGAGACAAATATAATCATTTTTCTTACATTGCGAAAAAATGTCAATTTATCCGTATTTTGTATTTAGTTACGTATATACCTTTCACACATAAATTTACAGGAAAGTGGATTAGCATTAGCCAGAAAAATGAACAAAAAGATGCCACTTTTCCATGTATTATTTAAACAAATCGTAATTCCTCGAATCTAATCACGTACTTCGATTCCTTTTGAAAAAATACACACACTTGCCACTCAAACCGTTTTTCTACGTCTAATAGTTTTCGAAATATTATACCTACCATATAGGTTTTCCTTCGCCACTGTGACCGCTGTTTTCACCATTTTAACATGGATGATGGCAGCTAAAAAAAAATACGTGTCAAATATTTTTGTAAGAAGATTGTCAATTCGACATGTACCCTTGTGACACACATACATTAAAATTGGTCCAAACGACTTGAGATTTTTTGAGAAGTTAGAGGAAATAGTTTGCTACTTAGGTAACGTGTTTCATCGTTTTGAAAAAAAAAATACAAGATTAGTATCCGATTTCTTTTCGCGAGAATTTAGAACGTTGTGTACAGGAATGGCGACGCACCCTGTTGCTAAATCACTCTATTAGGCTTAATATTAACATATGGGAAACGCTGTATTTGAAGGATCATCGAGCTTGGAACATTCGATTAATTAATTATTTTTCTCTCTTCAAATATATGTATCGCAGAGCCATAGATAAGCAGCGTTACTTTACAGAACTCATCCCTAATTTCAGGTACATCAATCCCACCGAGAACAGGGTTGCAAACGTCTTCCTTCTCGGTGAGGGCTGGCACAATTATCACCACGTGTTCCCGTGGGACTACAAGGCGGCCGAGCTGGGTAACTACAGATTCAACTTGAGCACAACGTTCATTGATTTTTTCGCGAAGATCGGCTGGGCGTACGATCTGAAAGTGGTACCGGCAGGCCTGGTACAGAAGAGAATGGAAAGAACCGGTGACGGCAGTCATGAAGTGTGGGGCTGGGGTGACGCTGATCAGACGCAAGAAGACAGGGACGGAACAGTGTTGATGCATAGCCTTAAGAAGGATTCGTAAAACAGAGCAATCGTCCCATAAAACAGCCGCTCGTTCGTCCCCCGATAGTGGATCCAACAATGGGTGCTCGGTCATCAACATTTTTATTGGGAAACCTATATAGCTCTTGTGACTATAATCCCCATAAAAAACTTCAAAAGAGTAAAAAAATTACACCAAGTACACGAAATCAACTAAATCACAAAAAATAGAAGATAATTACAAAATAAAAAAAAGATGTGAATTCAAAATTAGCTGCAAGTACATAAAGGCGCTTTCCCGCAGCGTGCAAAGGCGACACTGTGTAACGCAATGTAAGATTCGGTGCTTTCCAACTGCACTTAATAATATTAAGAAGATATATTTTTATAGAAATAAATATTTCAATACCAATAAATATTTTATTCAAAATACTTGGCGCTGCGCCTCGAATTGGTGTTGCTAAACTGAATAAATATGCATAAATTGCATTAATCTTTTTCTTTTTTTCTTGTGTGTGCGTTCGTAATGTATTTTAGATTGCAAGTGAGTTATTGTAAATTATTAATTTACTATTAATAAGACAATTAACATTTTTTCGGTTTCGCTTTTTTATTTTGTAATTATCTTCTATTTTTTGTGGTTTATTTGATATCGTGTACTTGGCGTAAATTTTTTACTTTTTGAAGTTTTTTATGGGGATATCACTTCTTTTTACAAAGATAATTTCCATAGGGAATGACTTCAGATAATTTTTAATATTATATTATCTTCTATTTTTGTGATTTATTTGATTTCATGTACTTGGCGTAATTTTTTTTACTTTTTTTAAAGTGTTTATGGGGATCTCACTTCTTTTTACAAAGATAATTTCCATAGGGAATGACTTCAGATAATTTTTAATATTATATTATCTTCTGTTTTTTTGTGATTTATTTGATTTCATGTACTTAGCGTAATTTTTTCACTTTTTTAAGTTTTTATAGGGATCTCACTTCTTTTTACAAAGATAATTTCCATAGGGAATGACTTCAGATAATTTTTAATCTCATATTATTACCGGGGCCGTGGCGGCCGTGAGTAATAAAAATAATCCCCATAATATATTTATATAATAACATATATATTATAATTATTTTAACGAAATAAATTTTTTATTTTATACATATATACATGAAAATGTGCTTATTTCAATTGCTCGTGCAGCAGAGTTACTTTCTCTTTCAGCTGTTGAAAAATTCTCTTCGCCTAAATCGTTAACTGAAATAGGACACATTTACTAATTATTTATAAATTATTATACGTGCTCATATGTCAAGATAAGTGAATGAATAATTGCGTATGCAAAACCCTACCTTCAATTTTGTGCGTACATAGTCTGACGTAGATCACACTACATCATCTTCTGCTTCGATTATTTGTAAATACATATCCCGGCTCACTTTTTCCGAGTACTCGAACAGCTCTACTTCTGACACACCTCCATTCAATTAAAGTTCTAATTAGAGTCTTTGAAGAGTCTTTGAAAGCAGCTATTCCTCATTAACGTTGCTGATTTTTGCATAGTAACTTCGTCAATCGTTGAATTTATTTTCAGATTGAAAAGAAATGTAGTTTTTTTTATTTTTATAAATTTTCAACATTCGTTTGCATTGATCAAAATTCACCCGCGATTGTTGCTTAATTTGATGATGTTGAAACGAAATTTGCACTGAAACAGTAGGTAAATGCAACGGCACTTTATATTGATAGTAAATTTTCAATATTAATGCGTGCTCGTTGTTGCCACTTTCTGTATGAAAGTAACTTCGTTTACTGTGCAGTATAGTGCAATTATTCCAATCTCGAACATTTGCATAAATGTTTGTGATTATTGTATAGTCGAGTCATTGGTGCCAATTAATGAGAAACTAGAAGGAAACTATAAGAAAAGTGCTTAAATTTATGAATATCAATTGCTTCGAAATGACATGTAATGTCATTAGTAGCTTCTTTTTCATCAATTGCTAAAGTTTTGATTGCCTACTTTGTCTGCTGACAATGAAGCAGTATTTTTAATCTTTTCCTTCTTTCATCTTAATACCAAACGGATATTCCATATTGAGTTTTGGCTTGTAGCTTCAAATATGATATTTCAATATTTGGGTAATAGTGATTCAATGAAAAGATTATATCTGTTGAAATTACATTACTTAATCGAGATAGATTGTAGGTACTAATCCACTGAGAAAGTTTCTGTTGCAGAGTATTATGTGTGAAGAATATTGCAAATAGAGGATTTCAGGTTCATCATCCATGAGAAACCAAAACTCAAGGAATTTTTATTAATACTTTTGAGAATGTTTCAGGTAACATCGTGGGTCCATCGAGGGAAGTAAGAAACACACGACACTTTCAGATTTGTATTAGGCAGGTGATTATTTAAATTTAAGTAGATATGTATATGGTTAGTTAAGGTATTTAGTGGCCACACAGAATTAAGTAGTTTTTAAGGAAAAAGATAAACACTGCAGTGTTTCACTAAATATAAGTAGCAATTATTAAATACGAGCGCTCGTATATGTAGGAATTATTAGTATTTAAGTAGGCATAGGAAATATGCACTGGCATAGAAAAACTTTTTGCTAAAACTTTTACCCTATAATGATATATCATTATCAGTGTTTTCCCTGATAATTTCCCCCAAATTTTCCCCCCTTTTCTTTGTTTCATTCCCAATTAGTGAAAAATTATCATGGTAGAAATATATCAGATATTCTTAAAATTTGAAATGAAAGAAACAAAGAAATGTTTTAAATTCTGCTTAGCTTCATCGCGGTAGCTTTTTACAGAAGGACTCCTTCTGTTGCCCGGTTGTGGAGCGATTGTGGATCGTTCAGGGGGATTTATGGAAATGAAAATAAATTTTTGCATAAAAGGAGGGCGGATGGGCCGCGGTTAGGGCGGGTCTCCACTCGCAGCGCCTCCACGTGGTGAGACCTGGGCAATCTGTACAATTTGAAGTATAATTACTAATCGTATCACAAGTAACATTGTAATACAATTATTAATTCCATGACAAATAATACGAGCCGATTGGCTGCGATCATCTATCTTCGTTAATCTCTATTCCATCCGTCCAGAAGCGATTCCAAATATTTATCCTTCAATTACATTTTATTTCTCCAATAATATTAAAAAAAAAAGACTCCAATAGCAATCATGGTGCCATATCTAGAGACGCGGTAGCGTCTCGACGCCAAGTACAGGAAAGACACCCTGTATATGTCGACTGTCGCTACCGCTATCATTTACTCGTCGCCGGGCTATTCCAACCTAACCTGAAACTTATTTCATTAATATCTCATCACGCCTGCAATATTTTCTAAATTTAAAGGCATTTTTCTTATGTAAACCGCATATAAGCTTTCGACTAAGACCAAATTTCAATAAAATCTGTCCACGCATGACAGAGATATCATAATATTTACTCATGAATCAGTCGGATTTCCCAAACGGTTGTTCCTGAGTCCACGCGAGTCGTTGACAAACCGAACCAAAGCGTAGTGTAACGAAAGCCTGCCCTCTATGTCAAGCAAGTCACACGTATAGTTCATGAACAGAGGCCGCTGTATTCAGTCCTCAAAATTATGGGTCGGTAACACAGTTTGGGCGGTGACACGAAGTCCCATAAGGTGATAGGTCTATCCTATACTTCGTCGATGGTGATAGCACAGACCAGGTATAGAATAGACCTATCACCCAATGTAATTTTGTGTCACAGGCTCGGGGGGCTCGCGAGCCCCCTTACCATTTTAGTGTCGCATGCAACGTTACCGGTGAAGTCTCGAAACAGATTGTAACGCTACGCGTGGTAGGAATTAGAATTCAACACGTGTAAAACTAGGTCATTCGAAACCCGCGATTTACAAATGATTCTGTTAGAGTAACAATTTAAAGATCGCTTTATAAACGTTTTCTGTGCAACCACAGAGAAAGAAGGATCACAACAAAACAATACCACATACGCCATTTAACCTTGCTGCCCTAATCGGGTTTATTTAACGCAAAACAAATTTATTTAACATGAAAATTGATATACACAACAACATTATTTGTGGAAGACATGCTTCCATTATGTAGCGTGGAATACCTCGCCAAGGAATTGTAACTTGGTATATTTCAATAAGGTGCTGAAGCAGAGAGGATTTTAAAAATGGTTAAAAACACATCAGTCCCAGTATCTCGCTGAAATATTCCAACTTGCACTTATCTTTCTATCTCAACACTATGCTCATGTTCTGGGATCCGGTAGGAACAATCGAACAACATTTCAAGTTACATATTTTATTCTTACATTCTACCATAGTATTGCAAGTTAAAGAAATTCTAATTAGAATATTTCACAATCGCAGCCATCGGCTCGGTTCTCACCGATTACCAGGTCTCACCACGAGGAGGTTGCTGCACTTCGAGACCCGTAGAGAGATAGATGGAATCAAAGTTCCATCGATCTCCCTGTACATGAAAGCCTTAGCCTATTAAACCAAAAAGATGGACGGAAACAAAGTTCCATCGATCTCTTCGGTTTAGATACAGAATCTAGGGAACTGCCAAGCAATCACCCGATTAGAAGAAATTCAGCAAAGAAGGAAACACGAAAGGTAAGAATGAAACGAGTATTGGACGGCGCAGTTCCTACCACCCTGCTGTCCGAGTCGAAAGGGATAAGCGCTCGGCGCCTCCCAGACGATTCCTGTTGCTCCGAGCGACCCGTCAGGAGCAACACTAGGTGTGACCTGACTCAAGCCGACTAACGCGGAGATTGGGTAGTCGGACAGGGAGACATACGCAGGCAGCGTACCAAAAGGTACACCCCCTACGCCCGAAACTTTTCCCCTTCGACAAAAACACCAGGGGATGAAACTGATCCAACCATACCGATTCCATGCTCAGTCACTTACTTCCGCAAACGGAAGCAGCGGTGACCTCCTCATCACGGATGATGAGCCAATAAACGAGTAACAAAAGCTAATGATTTAGTGACTACTTGGCAATTTTACATGGGGCCTTAAATACTTCATGTTATAATAAATTAACCTAGGCTTCGTTAGATGTCTTCTTTCACTATCACTTTGCACTGTCACTTTTCACTATTTTCATTTAAATATATTATTTTATTTGTTTCCCTTCCCCGCGGAAGGGTGAACCTGAAAAGCTGAAACAATCAACGGCGTTTGGTTAGTAATGGTGTGATCGGCCTGAAAGGAAATTAAGGAAAACTTATTGAGTTAGTTAAGATCGAAGTAATTTCAAACGATAGAAGAGCACGCACGAGCATGCAAAACCATAAATACATGGAGCAAATAGGAGAGAATATGGACCCATCGATGAGATGCATGACAGAGTGACAGAAGTCACGCAAAACCATCGAGGTTATCGACGAGATGAAATAAATCATGGAAAACCATCGACGAAATCGACGAAATCGACGAAATGAAATAAATCGTGCAAAACCATCGTAGAGATAGATGAAAGAGAGCAGGGAATGGAAACACATCAGTGAGATGCATGACAGGGATGATGTCATGCAAAACCATCGTAGAAATACCTACCTGAAACAGAATAAAATTCTGATTAGCTGCCGAGAGCGAACCAAACTTACGGAATGTAAGTTTGGCTCGATCTGGGGCCCTTAACCTAGGTCGTAGGCTTCAGCATGATTCCGTTTCACAAGTCGCAATGCTTGGGGAAACGTTACCAAGTATCCGAGCACACCAAACATGGAGGTACCTACGAAAGTGACCCATTTCTACGAAATATTTCTGGTCCATGTTCGACCAATGCTTTGTGCATTTTGAAAAATTTGGAAAAAGTCTTACAACTAAAGCAATTCTTATATCTAATTAGGATATTTAACAATCACAGCCATCGGCTCGATGGTTCTCACCGATTACCAGGTCTCACCACGAGGAGGTTGCTGCGCTTCGAGACCCGTAGAGAGATAGATGGAATGAAAGTTCCATCGATCTCCCTGTACATGAAAAGCTTAGCCTACCAAACCAAAGAGATGGATGGAAACAATGTTCCATCGATCTCTTCGGTTTAGATACAGAATCTAAGGAACTGCCAAGCATTCACCCGATTAGAAGAAATTCAGCAAAGAAGGAAACACGAAAGGTAAGAATGAAACGAGTATTGGACGGCGCAGTTCCTACCACCCTGCTGTCCGAGTCGAAAGGGATAAGCGCTCGGCGCCACCCAGACGATTCCTGTTGCTCCGAGCGACCCGTCAGGAGCAACACTAGGTGTGACCTGACTCAAGCCGACTAACGCGGAGATTGGGTAGTCGGACAGGGAGACATACGCAGGCAGCGTACCAAAAGGTACACCCCCTACGCCCGAAACTTTTCCCCTTCGACAAAAACACCAGGGGATGAAACTGATCCAACCATACCGATTCCATGCTCAGTCACTTACTTCCGCAAACGGAAGCAGCGGTGACCTCCTCATCACGGATGATGAGCCAATAAACGAGTAACAAAAGCTAATGATTTAGTGACTACTTGGCAATTTTACATGGGGCCTTAAATACTTCATGTTATAATAAATTAACCTAGGCTTCGTTAGATGTCTTCTTTCACTATCACTTTGCACTGTCACTTTTCACTATTTTCATTTAAATATATTATTTTATTTGTTTCCCTTCCCCGCGGAAGGGTGAACCTGAAAAGCTGAAACAATCAACGGCGTTTGGTTAGTAATGGTGTGATCGGCCTGAAAGGAAATTAAGGAAAACTTATTGAGTTAGTTAAGATCGAAGTAATTTCAAACGATAGAAGAGCACGCACGAGCATGCAAAACCATAAATACATGGAGCAAATAGGAGAGAATATGGACCCATCGATGAGATGCATGACAGAGTGACAGAAGTCACGCAAAACCATCGAGGTTATCGACGAGATGAAATAAATCATGGAAAACCATCGACGAAATCGACGAAATCGACGAAATGAAATAAATCGTGCAAAACCATCGTAGAGATAGATGAAAGAGAGCAGGGAATGGAAACACATCAGTGAGATGCATGACAGGGATGATGTCATGCAAAACCATCGTAGAAATACCTACCTGAAACAGAATAAAATTCTGATTAGCTGCCGAGAGCGAACCAAACTTACGGAATGTAAGTTTGGCTCGATCTGGGGCCCTTAACCTAGGTCGTAGGCTTCAGCATGATTCCGTTTCACAAGTCGCAATGCTTGGGGAAACGTTACCAAGTATCCGAGCACACCAAACATGGAGGTACCTACGAAAGTGACCCATTTCTACGAAATATTTCTGGTCCATGTTCGACCAATGCTTTGTGCATTTTGAAAAATTTGGAAAAAGTCTTACAACTAAAGCAATTCTTATATCTAATTAGGATATTTAACAATCACAGCCATCGGCTCGATGGTTCTCACCGATTACCAGGTCTCACCACGAGGAGGTTGCTGCGCTTCGAGACCCGTAGAGAGATAGATGGAATGAAAGTTCCATCGATCTCCCTGTACATGAAAAGCTTAGCCTACCAAACCAAAGAGATGGATGGAAACAATGTTCCATCGATCTCTTCGGTTTAGATACAGAATCTAAGGAACTGCCAAGCATTCACCCGATTAGAAGAAATTCAGCAAAGAAGGAAACACGAAAGGTAAGAATGAAACGAGTATTGGACGGCGCAGTTCCTACCACCCTGCTGTCCGAGTCGAAAGGGATAAGCGCTCGGCGCCACCCAGACGATTCCTGTTGCTCCGAGCGACCCGTCAGGAGCAACACTAGGTGTGACCTGACTCAAGCCGACTAACGCGGAGATTGGGTAGTCGGACAGGGAGACATACGCAGGCAGCGTACCAAAAGGTACACCCCCTACGCCCGAAACTTTTCCCCTTCGACAAAAACACCAGGGGATGAAACTGATCCAACCATACCGATTCCATGCTCAGTCACTTACTTCCGCAAACGGAAGCAGCGGTGACCTCCTCATCACGGATGATGAGCCAATAAACGAGTAACAAAAGCTAATGATTTAGTGACTACTTGGCAATTTTACATGGGGCCTTAAATACTTCATGTTATAATAAATTAACCTAGGCTTCGTTAGATGTCTTCTTTCACTATCACTTTGCACTGTCACTTTTCACTATTTTCATTTAAATATATTATTTTATTTGTTTCCCTTCCCCGCGGAAGGGTGAACCTGAAAAGCTGAAACAATCAACGGCGTTTGGTTAGTAATGGTCTGATCGGCCTGAAAGGAAATTAAGGAAAACTTATTGAGTTAGTTAAGATCGAAGTAATTTCAAACGATAGAAGAGCACGCACGAGCATGCAAAACCATAAATACATGGAGCAAATAGGAGAGAATATGGACCCATCGATGAGATGCATGACAGAGTGACAGAAGTCACGCAAAACCATCGAGGTTATCGACGAGATGAAATAAATCATGGAAAACCATCGACGAAATCGACGAAATCGACGAAATGAAATAAATCGTGCAAAACCACCGGAGAAATCGACGAAATCAAATAAATCGTGCAAAACCATCGTAGAGATAGATGAAAGAGAGCAGGGAATGGAAACACATCAGTGAGATGCATGACAGGGATGATGTCATGCAAAACCATCGTAGAAATACCTACCTGAAACAGAATAAAATTCTGATTAGCTGCCGAGAGCGAACCAAACTTACGGAATGTAAGTTTGGCTCGATCTGGGGCCCTTAACCTAGGTCGTAGGCTTCAGCATGATTCCGTTTCACAAGTCGCAATGCTTGGGGAAACGTTACCAAGTATCCGAGCACACCAAACATGGAGGTACCTACGAAAGTGACCCATTTCTACGAAATATTTCTGGTCCATGTTCGACCAATGCTTTGTGCATTTTGAAAAATTTGGAAAAAGTCTTACAACTAAAGCAATTCTTATATCTAATTAGGATATTTAACAATCACAGCCATCGGCTCGATGGTTCTCACCGATTACCAGGTCTCACCACGAGGAGGTTGCTGCGCTTCGAGACCCGTAGAGAGATAGATGGAATCAAAGTTCCATCGATCTCCCTGTACATGAAAAGCTTAGCCTACCAAACCAAAGAAATGGATGGAAACAATGTTCCATCGATCTCTTCGGTTTAGATACAGAATCTAAGGAACTGCCAAGCATTCACCCGATTAGAAGAAATTCAGCAAAGAAGGAAACACGAAAGGTAAGAATGAAACGAGTATTGGACGGCGCAGTTCCTACCACCCTGCTGTCCGAGTCGAAAGGGATAAGCGCTCGGCGCCACCCAGACGATTCCTGTTGCTCCGAGCGACCCGTCAGGAGCAACACTAGGTGTGACCTGACTCAAGCCGACTAACGCGGAGATTGGGTAGTCGGACAGGGAGACATACGCAGGCAGCGTACCAAAAGGTACACCCCCTACGCCCGAAACTTTTCCCCTTCGACAAAAACACCAGGGGATGAAACTGATCCAACCATACCGATTCCATGCTCAGTCACTTACTTCCGCAAACGGAAGCAGCGGTGACCTCCTCATCACGGATGATGAGCCAATAAACGAGTAACAAAAGCTAATGATTTAGTGACTACTTGGCAATTTTACATGGGGCCTTAAATACTTCATGTTATAATAAATTAACCTAGGCTTCGTTAGATGTCTTCTTTCACTATCACTTTGCACTGTCACTTTTCACTATTTTCATTTAAATATATTATTTTATTTGTTTCCCTTCCCCGCGGAAGGGTGAACCTGAAAAGCTGAAACAATCAACTGCGTTTGGTTAGTAATGGTGTGATCGGCCTGAAAGGAAATTAAGGAAAACTTATTGAGTTAGTTAAGATCGAAGTAATTTCAAACGATAGAAGAGCACGCACGAGCATGCAAAACCATAAATACATGGAGCAAATAGGAGAGAATATGGACCCATCGATGAGATGCATGACAGAGTGACAGAAGTCACGCAAAACCATCGAGGTTATCGACGAGATGAAATAAATCATGGAAAACCATCGACGAAATCGACGAAATCGACGAAATGAAATAAATCGTGCAAAACCATCGTAGAGATAGATGAAAGAGAGCAGGGAATGGAAACACATCAGTGAGATGCATGACAGGGATGATGTCATGCAAAACCATCGTAGAAATACCTACCTGAAACAGAATAAAATTCTGATTAGCTGCCGAGAGCGAACCAAACTTACGGAATGTAAGTTTGGCTCGATCTGGGGCCCTTAACATAGGTCGTAGGCTTCAGCATGATTCCGTTTCACAAGTCGCAATGCTTGGGGAAACGTTACCAAGTATCCGAGCACACCAAACATGGAGGTACCTACGAAAGTGACCCATTTCTACGAAATATTTCTGGTCCATGTTCGACCAATGCTTTGTGCATTTTGAAAAATTTGGAAAAAGTCTTACAACTAAAGCAATTCTTATATCTAATTAGGATATTTAACAATCACAGCCATCGGCTCGATGGTTCTCACCGATTACCAGGTCTCACCACGAGGAGGTTGCTGCGCTTCGAGACCCGTAGAGAGATAGATGGAATCAAAGTTCCATCGATCTCCCTGTACATGAAAAGCTTAGCCTACCAAACCAAAGAAATGGATGGAAACAATGTTCCATCGATCTCTTCGGTTTAGATACAGAATCTAAGGAACTGCCAAGCATTCACCCGATTAGAAGAAATTCAGCAAAGAAGGAAACACGAAAGGTAAGAATGAAACGAGTATTGGACGGCGCAGTTCCTACCACCCTGCTGTCCGAGTCGAAAGGGATAAGCGCTCGGCGCCACCCAGACGATTCCTGTTGCTCCGAGCGACCCGTCAGGAGCAACACTAGGTGTGACCTGACTCAAGCCGACTAACGCGGAGATTGGGTAGTCGGACAGGGAGACATACGCAGGCAGCGTACCAAAAGGTACACCCCCTACGCCCGAAACTTTTCCCCTTCGACAAAAACACCAGGGGATGAAACTGATCCAACCATACCGATTCCATGCTCAGTCACTTACTTCCGCAAACGGAAGCAGCGGTGACCTCCTCATCACGGATGATGAGCCAATAAACGAGTAACAAAAGCTAATGATTTAGTGACTACTTGGCAATTTTACATGGGGCCTTAAATACTTCATGTTATAATAAATTAACCTAGGCTTCGTTAGATGTCTTCTTTCACTATCACTTTGCACTGTCACTTTTCACTATTTTCATTTAAATATATTATTTTATTTGTTTCCCTTCCCCGCGGAAGGGTGAACCTGAAAAGCTGAAACAATCAACTGCGTTTGGTTAGTAATGGTGTGATCGGCCTGAAAGGAAATTAAGGAAAACTTATTGAGTTAGTTAAGATCGAAGTAATTTCAAACGATAGAAGAGCACGCACGAGCATGCAAAACCATAAATACATGGAGCAAATAGGAGAGAATATGGACCCATCGATGAGATGCATGACAGAGTGACAGAAGTCACGCAAAACCATCGAGGTTATCGACGAGATGAAATAAATCATGGAAAACCATCGACGAAATCGACGAAATCGACGAAATGAAATAAATCGTGCAAAACCATCGTAGAGATAGATGAAAGAGAGCAGGGAATGGAAACACATCAGTGAGATGCATGACAGGGATGATGTCATGCAAAACCATCGTAGAAATACCTACCTGAAACAGAATAAAATTCTGATTAGCTGCCGAGAGCGAACCAAACTTACGGAATGTAAGTTTGGCTCGATCTGGGGCCCTTAACATAGGTCGTAGGCTTCAGCATGATTCCGTTTCACAAGTCGCAATGCTTGGGGAAACGTTACCAAGTATCCGAGCACACCAAACATGGAGGTACCTACGAAAGTGACCCATTTCTACGAAATATTTCTGGTCCATGTTCGACCAATGCTTTGTGCATTTTGAAAAATTTGGAAAAAGTCTTACAACTAAAGCAATTCTTATATCTAATTAGGATATTTAACAATCACAGCCATCGGCTCGATGGTTCTCACCGATTACCAGGTCTCACCACGAGGAGGTTGCTGCGCTTCGAGACCCGTAGAGAGATAGATGGAATCAAAGTTCCATCGATCTCCCTGTACATGAAAAGCTTAGCCTACCAAACCAAAGAAATGGATGGAAACAATGTTCCATCGATCTCTTCGGTTTAGATACAGAATCTAAGGAACTGCCAAGCATTCACCCGATTAGAAGAAATTCAGCAAAGAAGGAAACACGAAAGGTAAGAATGAAACGAGTATTGGACGGCGCAGTTCCTACCACCCTGCTGTCCGAGTCGAAAGGGATAAGCGCTCGGCGCCACCCAGACGATTCCTGTTGCTCCGAGCGACCCGTCAGGAGCAACACTAGGTGTGACCTGACTCAAGCCGACTAACGCGGAGATTGGGTAGTCGGACAGGGAGACATACGCAGGCAGCGTACCAAAAGGTACACCCCCTACGCCCGAAACTTTTCCCCTTCGACAAAAACACCAGGGGATGAAACTGATCCAACCATACCGATTCCATGCTCAGTCACTTACTTCCGCAAACGGAAGCAGCGGTGACCTCCTCATCACGGATGATGAGCCAATAAACGAGTAACAAAAGCTAATGATTTAGTGACTACTTGGCAATTTTACATGGGGCCTTAAATACTTCATGTTATAATAAATTAACCTAGGCTTCGTTAGATGTCTTCTTTCACTATCACTTTGCACTGTCACTTTTCACTATCACTTTGCACTATTTTCTTTTAAATGTATTATTTCACTGTCTCCCTTCCCCGCGGAAAGGTGAACCTGAAAAGCTGAAACAATCAACTGCGTTATGTTAGTAATGGTCGGCCTGGAAGGAAATTATGGAAAAACTTAATGAGTTGGTGCCGATCGAGATAATTTCGACCTATAGAAGAGTACGCACGAGCATGCAAAACCATCATACAAAAAGTAAATGAAGAAGAGAGCAGAGAATGTAGACCCATCGATGAGATGCCTGACAGAGTGACTGAAGTCACGCAAAACCATCGAAGAAATCGACAAGATGAAATAAATCATGGAAAACCATCGAAGAAATCCACGAAATTAAATAAATCATGCAAACTCATCGAAGCAATGCATGAAATAGAATAAATCATTCAAACCCATCGTAGAGATACATACATGAAAGACAGCAGGGAATGGAAACACATCAGTGAGATGCATGACAGGGAAGAAGTCTTGCAAAACCATCGAAGAAATGCATGAAGTAGAATAAACTATGCAAAACCATCGTTGAGATACATGAAGGAGAGCAGGGAATGTAGATCTCCCAATGAGACGCATGACAGAATAACAGAAGTCATACAAAACCATCGAAGAAATTCATGAAATGAAATAAATCATTTAAACCCATCGAATAAATGCATCAAATAAAAGAAAACATGTAAACCCATCGAAGAAATGCATCAAATAAAATCAATCATGTAAATCCATCGAAGAAATGCATCAAATAGGACAGATGACGTAAAGCAATCGAAGAAATTAGTTAGATAGGGGGAGAAATCAGTTATGACCTTGGTAGAACAATAAAATTTTAAATGGCTTAACGAACCCAAAAATTTCATCGGCACCAACCGAATAAGCTAACCCAGGCCAGGAGAGCGAGGGGCCGGAGGAAGGACCATGGTTGAAACCCTGACCAGGTCACCACCAAGTCCAGCAAGTCCAATAGGTCCGAATGGTCCAGTTGGCTCGGGAGCTCCGGGGAGTGCAGGAAGGACCAAGGCTGAAACCCTGACCAGGTCCCCAGGAAGTCCAGTAGGTCCGAATTGTCCAGGTGGCTCGGGAGCTCCAGGGGGTGGAGGAAGGTCCCCAGCAAGTCCAGGAAGTCCAGGAAGTCCAGGAAGTCCAGTAGGTCTGAATGGTCCACGTGGCTTGGGAGCTCCAGGGTCCCCGGGGGTCCTCCAGGCACGGAGGACTCGCGACGACTGAGTACATGGAGCTCGGTGAGTTCCCTATATAGGCTGCGGGAAACCATGCCCCCACCCACCAAAACAAGGTCGACGGTTAATTACAATTGCCAAATCCAACAAATTCTTCGGCAAAACTGGATTTTACGCTAAAATATCCATTTCAGTGGCTATTGCTATTGCAAATAATGTTAACAACATTTACACTAACCGCCCAGTATAAATTATTATTAACTATGATCGATACAACTCGAGATATCAAGCAATTAGTAACATTTGGCCTTGGATTTGCAAATGATTTTCTACGTCGAATGAAGTCTCAATTATTCTCAATGTTTAATGATTCGATAAATTAATGTTAATGCTTATACATATCACATAGTATTATGTATAATGTATAAATACATTTTAGTTGAACTTGTTGTAAATGAATAGTTACAGGAATAATGCAGAATTATTTCGAGGAATAATTCTAAGTGGCATACTTGTTTCTCCACCTTAGTTACTAACATCGGCGAAGTATAGGATAGACCTATCACCTTATGGGAGTTCGCGTTCACATCACTAACACGCAGAACCACATACAGAGGTACTCTATGAAACAGTTTTTCGCAGGCGCAGGCACAGGGACTGACTCTACAATCGCATTGCACACGATTACAAAAGCACTCTTTGTTTTTAAACGTCCTTCAGTTTCTGAAAAAGTCTTCTAGGTAACGGTACATCTCAGTGGAATCCTGTTGAAAGGCCTCCCACATAGGCCAGTAATCGATGAAATTGTTGCACGAATTGAGAAATCACGAAATAATATGCACTATGACACGCACACGCTTCACGGAACCGATGAATTTCTCGGCTAGACAAGTGCTAGACAAAATTTTATTTCGCAATGCGGACTTCAAAAGTAACTCGATTCTGCAAATCGATCCATCCATGCACCCCACCCAAGTAGCATTTTTTTGGCCAACGGTAGCCAACAGTTGGGAATCAGTTGGGAGGTGGTTAGTAGTTTCGCCTACAAACCTTCTTTACAGGGCCCAACCGTTGAATGTTGCATTTGCATCCCGACAATTTGCCTACGGTTGGGAATCAATTGGGAGGTGGTTAGTAGTTTCGCCTACAAACCCCGTCTATTGGGCCGACTGTTTAATATTGCACTCATCTTCCGGTGATTTGTCTACGAATAACCAATTCTGGGCCAACTAATAATGCCCTACGGAAATACATTTAGTTAAAGATAATAAAAACAAATATATAGGTTCGGATGAAAATAAAATCATATCCCAAAGTAATTGAAAGAATTTTGAACCCACATTGGCTACACTTTTTATGAAGACTGTCTGGGGGAAGAGAGGGTTGAGTGGAACGGTTGACGTCGACAGTCACAGGACGCAAGCCGCCTCGCGAGCGAAATGGTCCCGTCCGTCATTTTGTACATTGTTTAAGGCTACGGTTATACTGGATCTTAGAGCATATACGAAGAGAACTAGTTTAAAATGAGTCCACCTAACTTTTTAATTTTGCCAGTTGAAATTCTAACATTTTCCCGTTACCTATAAATAAAAAGTATAATTCAAAATCCAACCGTTTGCCTACTGTTGGATTACTATTACATATGTAATGTGTTAATCTTCTTTACGGGCGAATAAACAAAAACTGGGTTTCACTATAAATAGAGAAAACGACATTTAATGCTTATTCTTCCCTATCTAAGAATAATTTCGTTTGTCTATTTCGGTTTTCACACTCCCTCTCGTCCATGTTTCTCCACTCTTTATTCCGGCCCAGGTCCCCCCTCTTTCTATTCTATCTAGTCTACTTTGCCGCCATGTTACGCGGCAAATTTAAGGTGGGTTTGTAGAGTAGTATCTGTACTACTTTACACATATAGTACGGTAGGCCCTATAAATGGTTGGGCAACAGTAGGAAAGCCTACCTTGGCCATCTGTTGTTGGCCCAACCTGAAAAAAAGTGCCAAATCTAACTGTTGGCCAACTAATATTATGTGCGTGGCCCAACTGTATGCCAACCAAAAATGCTACTAGGGCACGCACCTCATGCAGCATGCAACTTTCTGCGAAGCTTTTAAGAATTAGATTTTACTGTAAATTTCAGTGTTGGCGGTAAACTAATACTCGGGGCAAATAGAATCCAATTATTATTACTTCACTAGAATGATTAAACAGTGCATTAGAAACTTGTGGGAATGTCAGTAACAGCGTGAATTTTTAATACTTTTCAGCTACGATACGTGAAAGGATTCTATTACACGCAAAGTATTAATAAACAATGTCATCTTGCAATTTATAGCTTGCACGGGCTTTGAAGAAATATCATTTTTGTGCGCCATAGTGTCTTGATCCCCGAAATGGGTTTTCGGAGAGAAATCCGCGTGAGTTGTTGACAAACCCAGCCAAAGCATAGCGTAGCAAAAGCCTGCCCAGTGCCCTCTATGTCAAACGCTCACTCTAAACAAGTCACACGTATACAAGCACGAACACACCTTTCAGCATTTCAACACATTTCAGAGTAGTTCCGGAGTTGGACGCTGTTCATGATCAGAGGCCGCCAGATTCAGTCCTCGAGTTATGGGTCGGTAACACAGTTTGGGTGGTGACACGAAGTCCCATAAGGTGATAGGTCTATCCTATACTTCGTCGATGGTGATAGGTCTATCCATACCTCGTCTGTGATCTGTCATACAGAAGAAACATGTGCTGCCGTCCCACTTTCTCATGGTTTCCTACTATACCGTCAAAACACTTACTGGCAAGGTGACTGATCATCAAAGGGAATGTAGATTTCTCTCTTATTCACAGTTCACAGATCGCACCATAGGATACCTCGTCTGTGATCGCGCGCCCAAACAAATCAATTTCTTCTTAACACTTTCACTGTCCCGTGCATCACACAACTGATATAATGGAAACAAACCTTGTCTATTTATTAAAAATTGAAAATGTCAGTTTATGAGAAATAAGAAAAATTATGTTCTGTTGCTTTTCGAAGTATGGCAAACAATAAGGCTCTTTAGATCTTTTGCATTCCTGGTGAACTAGTTTGTCTTCTTTACGAGCGTTTCCATCGCGGTTATTCAAAATTTCATAACATCCACGGCATCACTTTTTGTGAAATGTGTTTTCGCTTGTTCGAAATATTTCAGTGAGTTTTCGAAAATATTCATCTGCACAGACTTTCGTTATCACTGGATATCCCCAAGAGTTTGTAAATTATTTTCTACCCGACATTCAGAATGGTTAATCTAGCTATTTTATCTTCTTCCATTTCGTTATACAGAGTGATTCACCTGTGCCATCCGAATCACATGTAAACGCTTTGTTACATGAAAGAATGCTTTAAACAAAAGTTGTAGGGTAGATGTCCCAATTACTGCCACCTTAAGATTATAACCCAACTTCATTTAATCATTTCGCGTGTTGTGTAACCTAAAAATTGTTTCAGTTTGAAACATAATATTATTTAACATCTCTTTTATTAAAAAAAAATAGTTTTATGAATTAAATATGAAGAATTTATTAATAATTAATTAAAATTCGCGAGCGATCCTAGTGTACCTATAACTGTCACCTCGAAAATCATCTTGTCCTAGATACATATGAGTACATATATCTTTTTATTTTAATGTAAATCAGAATCTCCATTTAATAATAACTATTTGTTGTACCTTTCTTTTTATACGTTACGTTTTTATTACATATAATAAATCAAGTGGCAGTAATTGGGACACTGGCAGTAATTGGGACACCTACCCTATACTGTTTAGTGTCAAGAGGGACGCGTAAGGTAATAATTAGTTTTTTGTTATTTTGTTTTTTTATCGAGATATGAAGGTCACCTTGTTCTTTTTTAATCGTAATGGGTAAAATTTGATACTGCAGTTGAAAAGAGTGTTGGACACTGAATAATAATCTATTAGAGTGTATGGGTCCAAAAACTAATAATTATTGAAATATTCTTTAAATGATTCTTAATGTAAGTAGTGCTGAAAATATTGTCCATTACAATCAATACAACGGCGTAGTCGATTAATAAGTGCAAATGACTAATTATTACATTGTTCGCCACCCTTGATAACTTTTGTTTGAACCCTTTTTTTTTCATTTTACAACAAAGAGCTTACGAAACGAAAATTCTTGCAAAAATCAATTTATTCAATTTAAATATAACTTGAGTATATATAACATTAAGCTGCACGTCTAAATAAATTACGAATAAGTAAAATGTATTTTCCCAGACATTATCATAGAAGTGGTAACAATAATATTAACGTCATACGATTTTTTTATACTGCGACTGCAACTTATTGTTTGTAGGAACTTATCTAGTACTGTTATATTTATCACTGGAGTAATAATTTCGCGAACGAAGCAAATACATTAGGATTATTTACGCAATGATCTGATCCGTCAATTTGACGGGTTCCGTAGAAATATAGATCTTAAAAGTTAGAATGCCTAGGAGGAAATAAATGTGTATAAATTCTTTGACTAGAATTATTAAATTACTATACAAATTGGTAACAATTAATGCTATGGGTTTTCGCTATTCCTCCTCGAAATTTGAAATCCGTCCAATTGACGGGTGCCGTAAACCTAGTGTTAAGAATTCTAATTCCCAAAAGTTCACATAAAATGTCCCACAAGTCTTTTAGGCGTCTAGAATAAAATTTCCGAGAGATTTGGGTCCCTCGTTTCACTTCTCACAGTTACCAAATCAGAAGCAGAGGGCCTTAAAAGGACATGGCCGCAATGTGATCGACTACACTACTAGAAGATCTTCGCCACTCTTCAGCGCCAGCAATCTGATCAAAATGCAGGCACGCACCGAGCCAGGGGCTCGTTTGTCGTGCACTACAATTACGAGCGCCTCGCAGACAACGCCGCAGCTACCTCCTCCATTAGCAATTTCGTAATTATAAAACTCAATGGCCGATTCCCGGTGGACGCGGTCGGCGGTTCTCATTTATCGCAGGTGCGAACGCGAGGCGCCCGGTGGGGGCCATTCGCGCGCGCCCGCCGCACAAAGGGGGGCCCCGCGACGGATCGACGCTGCTTTAGAAAATACCCCGACGCAACCGCGAGCAGCCTTATTATGCATGACACCGTTCTTAATTCCCTCGTGTGGACGCACGGACGATTTGTGTCGGGGAGAAATTATCAGGCCGACTGCGCCCGCGGAACAATCGCGAGTGGGGTGAAAGACCGGCGGCGCGCGATCCAGACAACAAGCTCGTTCGTAGACACCTTTTGTTCCGTGGTTCGCGGCAGAGGCGAGCGCGTCGCTTTATTAATCGAGAAGCATCTTGATCCCGCGAACGCGTGGATAGGTGGATGCTTATCGACGAGGTGCTTCCCCTAGAAATTCCCCGGCTCTCAGTGCCCGCAATCCCACCGATATCCCCGACTAAATGCGGGGCAGATAGAGCGAATGCGCGCGACGTTGTAGATAGATAAGAACAGGCGGGTCTGTTGGGTGCGAGTGCTGCGAGCTAACCGCGTCTCGGGCGGATTCTCCGCGGGCCTGCTGTCCTCCTACTCGGCCGATGATGCGGCGCGCACGCTTGGCCGGGAGCTCGACAAAAGGCCGCGAAATCAGAGGAGTGAATGTACCCTTTTTTCCTTCGGTGCGTCGCAGTGCGTCATGCCATTACGGCATATCAAGCCTCGCGGGGAAGACAAAAAAGCCACAGACCGTGGCGGGCTGGTGGTTGGCATTCAAACGTTCCTCCGCGTCTAAGAAGGAGCACAAAGGACGCTGGTGCCAGCGAGGGGAATTGGAAAATGACGAGGAGCGGAGAGACACAAGGAGTCTAAAGGGGTCGACACGGAGCCATGGGACAGAGGGATGGCGCTGGCGCTGACGCTGACGCTGACGCTGACGCGCGCGCGCGCGACGAGGGACAGAGCGCGGAAGGAGCAGAGAGAGCGGGCGAGAAGGAAGGAGCGAGAAGGTGGACGGCGCACGGGAGAATGGTGCGGAGAAGGAAGGAGAGGGCAGAGCAAGAGGGGCACGCATAAAGGGCCATTAGTTAATTAACTCCTAATTATCTGGCGGCGGAGAAGCGAGTGCATAATCGTCAAGCATTGCTGCTGTGCAGTGGTAGCGCGAAAAGGCAGACAGTGCTGTGCACGGATCGTTGCGCTCGGGCGCCAAACAATCGGCGGCTGCTGATTGCATAGACTTGGAACATCATCCCCTGCGTCTTTTCTGCCTCTCCACTTTCTCCTTTTTCTTCTTCTTTATTTCATAGGCGCATCATACCCCGCGCTCGCCACCCGGCCTTCTTCTCTCCTTTCAAACGGCCGACCTTCCTCGCCCAGAAAGAGGCCCTGAAAAACGTCTCGTCGCAGCTTTCTCCGACCAACATCCCAAACGAGCGGATTGAAGGGAGCTGGAATTAGCCGCTCTCCCTCTCTCTTCGAACCTCATTCTTCTCCCTTCGGCTTCATTCGCTACTACGACCCGGCTATTCTTCTGCAAACCTGTTTCCTCTCTGTTCTTCTTATTATTATCCAATACTCCTCTGCCCCGTCTCTTCAGTCTGTCGTTGCGGGCCTCGTCGCTGCACACCTTGTTATTATTAGTTTCTGTACGACGCGGCCCGATGCGATTTCCATGACTCTTGTAAGTTCTTCATCTCCTCAGGTTTCTATGATATTCTTTAGTTTCTAGAATTTCCTTGGCGGCGAAGACATTTGTGCATTTAGACAAATAAATGCGGTGACATTTTATTCGTTCACACAGCTTATTACTGTCGTTGGTTCTTTAACGATAGATTTTTATGTGAAAAATCACTTCTCTCGAGGCCCCTATACGAATTCCTGGACAGATGACTCTTCGTGTCCTGTTTCTCATATTTTCTTTCTAGAGCAGATGACCCAACAGTTTCCACCTGCACTACCGTTAAGGCACTAATTTTTGATCAGTACATGAAATAAATCGTTCTTTTGAGTTTATGTCAATAAATAATTGTTTGAAATAATTACTAACATAAAAATTGATAATTCAAAAATATATGTGTTGTCTGTGAAAGCAGTTAGTATTGTTAGTTTTAGATGATTAAAAACTAGTTCCTAGTCACCTTATTATTCCATACCTTATAAGTATTTAAATTTATATATTTATTTTCAACTTTTTAAAATTTTTCCTTGAAGTTTAAACATTAGTTCAACTTTTAGTATAAAAAAAGTCTATGGTTTAATGTTTTATTAGGTTAAAAATAAATATTAAAGCGGGAAACCTTCTAAACTGATCAGAAACTAGTTCCTTAACGGTATTATTCGCGGCTAAATTGAATGTCGAAGCAGTTGATCGCGAATTACACCCTTCCTTTACAGCATATTAGCGAGCCACGTGCTTACAGAATTCAAGAAATGCTTCTTACTCGACGGAGGAGATTTCAAAGCGTTAAAAACTCGTTTAAGTGTCGTACAAAAGGATAGACTTCTTTGCGGTTGAGAATTATTAAGCATTCGTGGCAATTCAGACAGAAACTGCTGGAACGAAGTACGTGCTTTCTTGACAAATGCCTGGATATCATTTAAGCGTTATCTATTTCAAAGCTTTCGGTCTTCAATTTTCAAAAGATTGGACATTTTTTTGTGCCTCTCTCAAACGGCTTCAACCCTTACGGTGCGCGGATACCGTAGAATACTTACTCGGTGGAAACAAAGGCAATGCGGGGAGAAAACTCCGAGGACTTTTCTCGTGCGGATGGGCCTTCGTTTTGCCGCATGCACACTCTTCACTTTTGGTGACAAAACGTCACAAGTTACTTTGCTGCTAGGGGCATTGTAAATATACGCTACCTGGATCGATATAATGCCATTTGTCGACATAAATGAATATGGATATGTAAAAAAAATTGTCCTCTAAAGTTCAGGAAATGCTTTATGCGTGGTCATTTCAATTGAGCGCATGCGTTTCCTGTAAAAAGTTCCTGAAAATACCGCTCGTCTTGGACCGGCCAAGTTGATGTAATCCCGTTAAGGGGGTATAGGACTATTGAACGACTGAAATCGACGGTTTCTTGTCGGTTGAATTGCTTAGATACCAAATAATCAACGTACTGGCACTTTTCACAGTTTTTTATGTACGCATTAACAAGTAATGTAAAATAAAAAATTGTCAGAATGTTGAAAATTATTCAAGTTATTTGACGCTAAAGATGCTTCCGCGTAGCGCGCAGCTGTAATTGGTGTACATAGTCCCAGGTGAACCAATCATCTAAAAGCAAAATGCTTTGGGATGATTAGTTTCTGCACTAATACATATCGTGTGGAACTTTGGTGGCGAATTTAAACAAACATTGTAAAAGTTACACACGAATTAAGTTTTTCCACATTTTTATGGGAAAAAAATCGTCTTTAATGAGTTATAAAATGTGTTTACAAACATCCAATGTTAATGCGGAAATTCCACACGATAGGGAAAGGAATTCTACAGCTCCAGTTGAAATTTTAAGTGAAAATATTAATTCGTTCAAGAGTTATGATGTACACCGTGTTTGAAAATGTAGTTTCTAGATAAACGGCTTCAAAGTTAAGTCCCATACGCCAATACCGCTCTGCGAGGCCGTTACTCGACGGTGTACTCAATTACGTTCAGCGCTATAATTTCCGTAATTATTCGAATTTCCTCACGATACATTGTTGTAAATGTTCACAAAGCATGGCACTTTCAGAATTAATAATGATAAAAAAATCGATTTTTCGAAATTTCAATAGTCCTATATCCCCTTAAGGGGTTTTACCTAGTCAGGAGACCGAAAAGAGGCGAATGTTTGTGAATTTTTCTTGAAAAAGCGGAAGCATATATTCTTACAGAACTTTTTGCACTTTAAAGAGCAACATTTAAAGAACACTTGGTAGGTTTTTTTATAAAAAAAAATTATTTACGTTTATAATAAAAATACAACGACATCCACGAAGCCTTTTTTAAAAACGGTGAGCAAGATATCTCAAATGTATCCAAGATATCTCCAAGATATCTCAAATATCAGCACATTATGCCAAGCTAATCCAGATGAATGCGACTATTTTCACAAAAAAAAAAAATAAAAAACATTTTTGGCGATGTTGTAGAGGTACACAGGAATTTCTGTATTATTTAAAATTTTCATTACATTTCAGTATAATTTTAAAAATTTTACAGATCAATCTATTATTTCCAAAAAATATCAATTGCCAGCTGTAATAATTCAACAATAATCGCATAATTTCTTCCCAATAATTTTAATTAATATCACAAAATGATACACAGGTATCTCCTTTTACGAAAAGACACATTTATGGATGACAACATTTCCTCCCTCCGCTGAACACGCAGCACGTATATAGATACCTACCAACTGAAACTCCATCCATCTACTGTTTCAGGGAATCATATCCAATCAGCGAACAACTTTCCGGATTTTAATCTCTGCTTGAGTCTAGGGCTGGGACTATTCGAATAATTTAATATTCGGATATATTACAAGTATTCGAATGCTACGAATAAACTTCGAATATTTGAGTATTCGAATGTTATTATTCGAATACTGAAATATTCGAATAATATTCGAATTTTTAAATATTCGAATATTTCAGTATTCGAATAGTTCAGTATTCGAATATTTCAGTATTCGAATACTTTTCGAATATTTCAGTATTCGAATACTTTACGAATATTTCAGTATTCGAATACTATTCGAATATTTCAGTATTCCAATCCTATTCGAATATTTCACCTATACTTAAATATTCGAATAGTATTCGAATACTTGGATATTCGAATTATATTCGTCAAATAATTGAGCAACTGAAGTATTCGAATACTCGATTACCGAAAAATTCGACAAATAGTCGCAGCCCTACTTGAGTCCCGCAAAAAGAGACTAATTAAAGAGGCCACATTATCTTACGAATCTCCGTGGAGCCACTAAAACTGAGCCTCCAAAGCTGAAATACGGGACCAACTGACAGATTAAAACCCGAGCCGCGCTTGTAGGGAAGAGTTTCGGGGTCAATGACCTTCCTCCATCAAACTTTTTCCACGATATACAAGAAAAAGAGTGTCGTCCCTCTAATTCGCCCCTGCTTCGGCATCCATTTCTCGCACGCCTACTTGCGCCGATCTGAAAGCCCATATACGCAGCCGGCAGCAGAAGCAAGCAGAGTCATTCAGAAAAATCCGCTTTCAACACTAATAGTGCTTTAACGGCCGTCTAAAAGGCCGCTCGAAAGAGGAAGCGCGCAATTAAAAGCGAACCTCCCTGAATACGAGGCCTCCACGAGTCCACGCACGCTCGCCGAAGGGAATGCGCTATCGTTCGGGCTCCTCTGCCTCCATTTATCTGCGAGCCCAGGGTGGGATGCGCCAACGTCCAACGCACAATTGGTTGCCGATAAGGTCATCGCGACAGTTCGCTGGACGCTCGTCAAAATCGCCACTTTCAGAGGGACACCCCTCGCGGAGCTGTCGACAATAAGGGAGAAGCAGTAACTCGACGTTTCCACGGTGGTAAAGGTGCGTTTTCACGTGACAGTAAACCTCGTGACTTTCGTTGTCGCGACACTCTACGACAGCGTGAATCAAATGTTACGACATCGCGGTATCTAGTTTTCACAACGACAAAAGTCATGGCATTTAGTAACATGACTGTAAAAGTCACAATTTACCTTCACGTGAAAACAGCCCTTAACTGTTACCACTGCGATCAGAGACATTTTTATAAATTGTTCGAGTTGCTGGGAATACTGATAATGATTCTAATCGAAGACCAACGATATAGCTTGAAGAACATCGTATAAGTGATAACTACTATCGCTATGAATAATTTTAATACGAATTTGTGCCGTGACTAATACTCATATTAAACTAATCGTAAGTGATAATAGAGTAATGTGGGGCAAGAGTGCGCACTTAAAGTTTAGACTTCTCTAAAATCCTTGGTATTACACTGATAGTCATATCGTTTTGTGAGAAATAACTACTATCCCTTATTATTCGATAGGCAGTGACTTCACGTAAATTTACCTGTCACAACTTATATAAAATAAATATTTCCAAAAAGTGTCAAATGCGAACTTTTACCCGCTATGTGGGGCAAAAGTTCGCAGGTTATGGGGTAAAAGAACGCAACGAGAAATATAAAAAAAAAATGCGGATTAAAAATTAATAACAAAAATCAAAAGCTGAGATCAGCGTGGCTCAACTATCACAACCTCAAAATTTAGCAAACTCTAGAATTAAAATAAGTTTAATGAAGATATAACACCCGTCAAATTATTTCGCATGCGAACTCTTGTCCCACTGCATTGTGCGAACTTTTGCCCCCACAGCTACTTTTACATTGTTTAATCAATCCTGTTGTCTGCGAGGAGAATTGAAAACTTCTATTAGCACTTTTTAATAGAAGAATTTCAGCTCTTTCAGACGGCATATTAATTAAAATATTTACTGATCAATTTATAGGAATAATATTGATTCCCAAACATGAGAATATTACATCAGAACTAACGGATTCAGTACTTACCGCATTGTAAGATAACAAACCGAAACACAGCCACGAAATTCCACATTAGTGACTCTATCCTGATTGACAATTGAATGCCAATCACCATTGGCAACTGCCACAACTCAAACCATGAAATTCGCATGGTGCGAATTCTTACCCGCTGCGAACTTTTACCTACCTTTACTCTAATACCCAGGGGCGGATTTGGAGCTTCGACGCCCTCACAAGGGGACCTTCAGGTTTGGCAATTTCAGAAAATTTTAATACTTAGTGTACGCGAAGCTCTTCACTCGGCCATTAATTTCCCAAAGCGGTAAGACGCGCCTTTTAGCCAAATTCGAGAAAATCGACTTATTAATCGACTGCTTCTAAATCTCTCACACGCATTTTCTATCGTTAATGGTGAGACAATTCCTATCCACTTACCGAAATAGACTAACTTATCGCAGTGCGGGCAGTTGGGTGGCCGCCGAGGCTTCGTGGACAGTTCCTTGAAGTGGGAACGACTGTTGAAGCGACGAAGAAGAACCTCTCAGCAGCGTGGTCAATCGCGCACTGGTGCCTGAGTTCTGCAAGGTAACGTGATACTCTCCGGTTGATTGAGCGTGTACACGAACGTGTGTAACGTCGACCCCGACATGTGTGTGCGCGCGCGAGAAACCCGTGTTAAGGGCGCGTCAGCTTGAGACTGGAATGTCTGTATATCCAGCGTGTATGCGCTTTGTAGCCGGGTATGCGTGCACCTGAACTTGCGGCAGGAATTAAGTGTTCCTGTGCCCGTCACTGTGTAGAAGCGGTCGCGGTTAGAGAGCCAATTTCTTCCGTGATGAGTCGCTCTCCTCCGCCCCTCGCGGCGAACCGATCCCGTTAACCATTCTTAACAGATTCGTTATCAAATGCGCATACCCAAGTGCCAGGGTGTCCGTGAGTATTCAATTGGACCGGTTATAGGTTTATACAATAGGGACGTAAATAGCGGCGCACCTTGTTGCACTTGGAATGCAATCGTGTGATAGGCCGCTGCCGCAGACGTTTCAGGACGGTCTGACTCGTGTCGCATTCGAATTTAGATCGGTTGAGGACCTTGCAGCAAGAGGGGTGCAGCTCCAATTTTTTATGGTTCTTTAATTATGACGTGTAGATAATAGGTATAATTTAGGGTTTGTCGATTTTTAAAAAACATTTTTTTTATTTTGTAAAATTCCAAATCCGATTTTTAAATGTAGAAAACCGATTTTGTTACTAGAACTAATATGGCAAAAATGGGATTAATTATTTAATTAAAAACGTTAATATTTCGACTTGAAATCGCCTCGGACACAGCATATTTTAGTTAGGTAACAGTTTACTGTGAAACTAATCTTCATGAGTTCATACTTTCGCAAGAAAAATAGGTAGGTACTAAATGAAATGAAGATTTATAATTTATATTTTGTACGGATCTAGTTATTTTAATTTCTTTTATTTATTTGGTTTTGTATAGGTAGAGTATATTTTATTGGGGTATATTTTTATAATTCCATAAATATTAAAAAAACTGAAAATTTGTAAAATAAGTACGAAATCGAAAACCGGTTTAACCGGTTTTTTGGGTATAGTGGAATTCGGAAACCGGTTTTTCCAAATGTCGGTTTTTGTATAAACCCTAAGGTATATGTAAAACAAAATTATACATCAGTTGGTGCACTTTTGATGCAAATCCTATAACAATTGAGCGATTTATTGCAAATGTTGAACCTGCACCCATTAGTCTTTTGCGCAATACGAATGCTCCAGATTTGAAAAATTTGCCAAAAAGAGAAATAAAAAATTATCAACTCAATAACTACTACTAATTGTGTGAGGATATGTATTTTTCAATTAGTGCTCTCCTTTTAATGTTAATCAAAACAATAATTTTATAAACAGTTTTTTCTAATTTACTTAAAGTTGGTAGATATGGAGCTGCTCCCTCTTGCTGCAAGGTCCTCAATTAGAAATATAATTCTTAGAACGCAAGGACAGTCGTTTATAAAAATTCTAGTTCCATTATAAATAGGCACAAGTTGATAATTTATTTTGTTAAAGTATCGTCACTAGACATGGATATTGTTACTTGTCGATACAGTATTCATTCTGCGGTGAATGCACATAGAATTCGATATGATATTGATCAACATTGAGCGATAAAATTGAACTGCAGCAAATTCAGATCACAAAATCTAATTGCAATGACTCTGGGTAATAACACTTGGCTACTCTAGAGTAGATTTGAAAGAAAGACTTGCTGTTGTTCTTACTTACACATTACAAGTTTGTAACAAGAAGATAGAATAGAAGTTAGTCAGAACCTGAGTTTGTTGTTAGTTGTGGCTTACCTATTATCACTGCATTTCTTTGAAATAATTTCTTTGGGGTAGTTTTTTTCTACTAGAAATAATTGAAGTCTATCTACCTACCTTGCTGACTTCGTCCTGGATATAAAGTGTTTGTTATTTAAAATAATAAACTATTATGATAGTTGAAACAGATCAAAACTGGAAAATTACCAAATCTAGAAAATATGATGGATCGCGAATTGTGGACCTCTAAATCCAAGTCACAAAGCTTCTTTTAATTGCGATTGCTGCACGCTGATGCGAAGTGATCCTTTGTTCGTTGGCACGTTCTAAAGGACATTTTTTAATTTATCGAATTGTTACATCTGTCGCGATTCAGATTCTGCAATTGTTGGTAGCAATGTCTCTGCATTAAACTACACTCTAGTTCTTAATATGATTCTACACTATTCATTTTTCACACTTATAATTAGCTCGTCGACAAAGGGCTAGGCATTATGCCAAAGTAAGACGAAGCAATTCGATTCTTCTTGGATAGGTTAACCGTATGCAAATTCATTCCCAATAATGCATGCAGAAATGAGATGCAAAATTAGTGAGATAAATTCTCGGTATTCACTATAGAATCAGAAACTGTTATAAGGTATATTTTATAATCTTTACTATTAACAGCAGATGACAAACTTGGATTTCGTTCCATCGCAGTAAGCAACAAATAGACACCGAGGGGGTGGTTCATCTTTAACACGTTCACTGAAACTTTCGTGACCCGCATGTGGCTCAGAGAATTGTGAACGTCTTAAGACTCCACTAACTAGATAGAAATTTTGCGGACCTACTGGCAGTTAGTGTCTCCTCGTCGAAACTTTGCACAACCTTCCAGCAGCTGGCATTGCCTTGCCACCTCGCTACGAAACTACATAATGTTGCATACGCACTTCCTCTCTGAATATTTTTATGTCATAAAGCTCTAGAAAGGAATGATTTATTTGTTGGAAATTTAGTGATCTATGCACATCCCTCCACCATTTATTTCGGTAATATAAGTCCAAAACACAATCTACAGAGATTCAGTCTTAAAGAGTGTATGTTATGTAAGCGAGTAAGATGTAAAATAGTAGCTGGTTGTACAATTGAATGAAATTCGTGGCATTGATATCGATGGCCAAACGTGTCATTTATTTGTTTAGTAACGTTTATAATGATAGAATAACAAAAAAACGTAAAACAGGTACCTACTAAGAAAGAATAGATGCAACTTTATATTGTTTACGTCGAAATAATTCATAGAGTCAATAAATGATGACGTACTATATATCCCATAAAAACATAAGAAGAATATAAACAAATTAATTCGTTATTTATTAGTTACAAAAGTATTCAAATTGTAGGTGATTTGAAACATAAATGATGATCCTGGTCATACTTAATTTTAAATTCCCATTATACACAAATATTTGCGATAGTGTAAATCTGTAAATGTAGAGACTGTAAAAGTTAGAAATATTTAAAAATATTTACAATACCCATACTGCACACTCCGTTGCAGCAAGGTTGCAGGTACGTTGCGGTGCAAGATTGAAACGTTGCAGGTAATAATTCTGAGATGTTGCAGGAATCTTTCTATGTCCGCCCCTGTGCAACATTGCATGAAATATTGCTAGAAAATTTCCGGAACGTTGCGTGACTATTGCTAGAAAATTTCCGGA
Source organism: Andrena praecox (assembly GCA_963932275.1). NCBI lineage: Eukaryota > Metazoa > Arthropoda > Insecta > Hymenoptera > Andrenidae > Andrena > Andrena praecox. The sequence goes on from OZ010729.1 coordinate 10,775,199, forward strand.
ACGTTGCGTGACTATTGCTAGAAAATTTCCGGAACGTTGCGTGACTATTGCTAGAAAATCTCCGGAACGTTGCGTGGCCATTGCTAGAAAATCTCCGGAACGTTGCGTGACCATTGCTAGAAAATCTCCGGAACGTTGCGTGACCATTGCTAAAAATCTCGTATTTATGAAGCTACTCTTATATTATAGAAAAAAAGTTAAAAATAATTTTTTTATTTTTTTTAATGGTTTTTTTACAAGGTCGATATATCACCTAAAAAAGAGGTATATTCATAGCGTAGATGATTTCCCGGCTCAGGTTTATCCGAAATAAAAAAATTACAAAAGATACACAATCTGTATAAGTGTCGCTATAGCCCCTTAATTAACAATTTTTGTCGAGAAATAACCGAGATTTTTTTCGTGGAATACCTGAGAATATATCCTTTTGGGTGTTTTGTCAAACTTTTTTTCAAGCAGTCGCTATTTTGTTACTTTTCAACAAAAATTGTTAATTGAGCTAGGGGCTATAGCGACACTCATACAGATTAAGAATCTTTTGGAATTTTTTGTTTCGGATAAGCCTGAGCCGGGAAATCACATACGCCATGAACATATCTCCTTTTTTTAGGTGCCAATGGACACTGTAAAAAACAATTAAAACAAATTGCAAAAATTCTTTTTAATTTTTTTTTTGTATAATAAAGAGTAGCTTAATAAATACCAAAAAGATTATTTCATTATATGTTGCATTTACTCAGAAAAATATCTTTAAAAGTAGCTTAATTTTTCGGCGCTTCAAAGTAGTATGACCCCTTAAGACACAGTCCAACTACAATACATATACAGTAAATCCTCGTTTGGAGCCCGTTTTTACCACGCGTTAGGAGCCCGGCGACTATCCCCACCATTTCTTGGAAACCTTCGGAGGAGAGTGAGAAAACCCGATGAGCGAGCGAGAGGAAACGAACGAGTCGACACAAAGTTGCCGTCGGCTTTCGTTTCCTCTCGCTCGCTCATTGGGTTTTCTCACTCGCGCCAGTGGCCGCGCGGAATAGTGTCCAGTCGCGTTAGGAGCCCGCCGCCAGCCCCGTTCGACGGGCTCCTAACGAGTATTTACTGTACACCTAACACTCTACTCAAATAAGTCTCACATTTTATATATTTTTGGGTTGAGTATAGATACCTATATTCAATAGTCAGAGTGCCCCACAGAGTAACACCTGATAATTGTTGCAATTGTCAATAATGGAGACATTATTGTTTCAGAAAATGCCTGTTAAATCTAGTGCAATCCAAAGCAGAATGGTCGACTTATAGATATTTCAAATTAACCTGTTAAATCGCGTTGAGTAAGACGAGTTGATACATGTTGAAAATAAAAGAATACCTATCTTACAAAAGAAGTAAATAACGTATTCAGTCCTGTGTTACATTTATTATGAAAAAAAAAAGTTAATTCACTTACGACTATATTTATAAATATACGATTTTAAATGCCCACAATGAACGCGTTTCTGGTGAATGAAAAGACACTGTTAACAAATTAAATTGTACTACGTTCGATAATTTGTTGCATTAAGAATACAGTCCGACTCTCGCGCCTCCCGAAATCGAGACGGATATCCTTTCCAAACAGATTAAACAAAAGCTCATTGTGATTTAGGTCGTGGAATGGAAAAATAACTTTCTATTGACGTTTACACTGTACGATAGTGTTGAGTACAACTACATTCTTCCTTAACCACATCCTGTGATTGCTAATTAAATAGAACGCTGCCGTCCCAGTTCATTGGAGAACTGTTTGAAACGAGCAGCTGAGACTATAACCTGGCGACTGCCGACACTCGAAGTACCTACTAACTTGTAACTAATCAAAATGATCGTAAAAGACGAGGATCGTGTTGAAGTGATAACCGCCATTGAGAACGACGACGTGAAAACAGTGGCGCGTATATTCGCCGAAAAATTTGATAAAAAACTTCTGCAGCCTTTCGGTGTCCTTCGAGTGACAGCAGTTCATCTGGCTGCTTGGCGGGGTAGAATAGAGCTATTGCATCTGTTTCATAAAAACGGTGCTGATATTAACGCGACGGACAAAATCGGACGGTGCGCATTGTTTCACGCTGCCCATCGTGGAAACGTCGATGTTGTGAATTGGCTGCTGGAACGTGGAGCATTCACGGAGAGCAAAGTGGGAGTGGATTCTTGTTCGAAGGATTCCGCTGATTCGTTTTTGGGCCCGTGTGTCATAGGTCGAAACGTTGGTACTGAGGATGAATAAGATATAAATATAAACATAACGGAAATGACGGATTTCGAAAATTATGATTCACTCGACATGTAAATTTAAAAAAAAAAGATGTAGGTAGGGTAAATCAACCAGCGAATGACCGAATTGTTGAATTTATGGACCTTTGAGATCAACACTTGAATATATTTATGTGCAACAACGAAACAACTGTTGAAATTGCATTAGAATTTATTTCTCTTGAAATTTCTATAAAAATAAATACTTATTCTTATCGTGATTTTTAAAAAATCAATTATAAAATGCAAAACGTGTAGAAGCCCAGATACATTTTTGAAATACATTTTATACGAATTGTACTTATTAATGTTTGCTTAATACGCGTAACTAAAAGTATGGGATATTAACCGTGCAACTACACTGCATTTATAAACATATAATAATTTTTAAATTTATAATTGTCATTTCTTTGCCTAATGGTCATTCTCTCTGGTATGCGGTCAATTACTGGTTGGTTTACCCTATATGTATACAGTATAATTTGATTCGACGCAATTTGGGGTCCGTTCTTCCAAAATGTATTTCCATCGTGCAATGAAACTAGGAAACGTTTTGATTCAAAATCTGCTGTCTTTATTTATTTTTCGTGTGTATCTAAATGTTGTCCGTGATTTATAATAAACATTGCATATCAGCGTCCTAAAAATACTAGTCAATTATTTCATTAGCTACCGATACCAGAGTGCTGGGGAAGAACATCCTTGCATCAGGCAGTGAAGAACAATCATTCCGAAGTGGTCGAGATATTAGTGAACGCTAACGCCGATGTGAATGCTGAAGATGAGCGAGGAATCACGCCGTTACTCCTGGCTGGATCTACTGTGACTCAAGCGGATCCAAATGAGATATCCAAATTCGTTGATATCATTGATATTCTCGTGTCTGCCAAAGCGTCAACAAACGTAACTCATCCTGACACAGGTAGGTATTAATTCTATATAATAGCGCGTGTTAATACTTGTCTGACAAGCATTCAATTAATTCGAAAACTTGAATAATAACATCAGAATAATTCCTACACTCTTCTTACTATTTATTGATCTTAAGTTGCAGAAGATATTTGCAAAAATGATGGATTACTTAATTCCAGTTCATTTAATTTTTCCTACAAGTATAATTTAATTCGCTTTGAAAAATATTAGACAACTAGCTTTACTACCCGGCTTCGCCCGAAATTTGCATTCTGATTTTATAAAAATTTGATTTATTTTTTCGTGAAAATAATCACATTCGTCTGGATTAATTAGGCATAATGAGCCGGAACACATTTTTTTACCCCAGAGTTTACCGTTCGAAAGTTTTTAGGTGACAGGCAAACACACAAACACTTTCTGCCTTATATATTAAGATATAGTGTGAGAAAATACATTCATCATTAGAGATACAATTTTTGGATCATTTATGCCAGTGTTTCACAAACCTCTTTTGAGTCGCGACGCCCTTTTATATGTAATATTCAAATAACCTGCGACACATAAGAAAACACATTAAAAATAGGTATTTCAGATTATAATTCTAACTGAATAATATTTAAGAAAAAACCAAAAGACCGTGGCCACCCCCTGAAAACACTGCGCGACCCACCGGTTGGGAATCACTGATTTATGCTGAGTCAATTGCTTTTTACACTGGATGTAGGGATGTCCATGAAACTTATATTGCATGCAGTGCACATGAAATTAGGAGGAGTTTAATTCATCATTTTGCTAGTTTCGAATTTGTAAAAAAAGATATAAACCCCTAAATTTTATAATTTTTACCTATTTTCACGGAGACCGAGGAACAGTATAGAGTTCATTCTTTCTTTATTTCTATCGAAATAAATTTGCCTTCCTGAAGAAATTTCTGTTTAAACCAAAAAGTTGTTTTACAAGACGAAAATTATAAAATTATAAATTGCTTTGCCAATTGCGCCTCTAGGTCGCACCTGTAAAAATCCGAAAAAATGTACCTAATCGGATTCTTGGAAGCCTTCTCTACGAAATGAAATTTTATTAGAATCCTTCCCAAACAGCACACTTCGTGGCGACAACGTTGCAGGATGGTTGCAGTAACCTTGCAGTGTTGCATGGTTGCAGCGCAATGTCGACGTAACGTTGCTGCGACGTTGCCGTGCAACATTGCGCGGGGCGGACATAGAATTATTGCTGCATAGTTGCATCAATGTTACGTTGCAATATTGCACTGCAACGATCCTGCAACGTTTGGCAACGTTTCCACAATGTTGCTGCAACGTTGCGACAATATTACGGCAATGTTACGACAACGTTGCTGCAACCACCATTTAAACCTAAAATATTCCCGTTGTTTTTAATGATACGAGAAAATGTCTAAGGAAAAAAATGTTTGCTTCAGAGAGACAATTATTCTGACGGAGACGATTTTGTTCTCAAGGTTATATTTCCCGAAATTTCAAGATCATCAATGGTTGTTTTAATGGGATGACGTATTTTCATTACTATAACGTTATAGCCAATAAAAATACAAATTCAACCATGTATAACATGTTGTCCTGTTTGTCTAGCAATCATTTTTTTCCAGAGACATTTTCTCGTATCATTAAAAACAACGGAGATATTTTAAGTTTAAATGTTAGGTGTCTCACCCTGTATATTTTAATGTGTAGAATGACACAGGGTGGAAGTTGTAGTACATACCTAGTATTACAAAACCGTAATGGAGTTCGTCAAAATGAGCCTTTGTTTTTGAATAATTTGAGTTTAAAGTTTTGCACGGTAGGAGTATAAGTTCGAATACATTAGCAGTCTTATCAATCAGTGGTTGTAGCTGTGGCAGTAAAGTGTTCGCCTACGACGCTACAGGTCGCCGGTTCGATTCCCCTTGGGGGGAAAATAAATTTTCTATGAGAAAAACGGCCTTTTATAATTCTATGATTCTGCACACATTCAATATATGTATATATACCGTTATTTATAATTTTCGCCCTACTGCCCGAAACGTTGCAGGAGGCGGACATAGAATCATTGCTGCACCCTTCCTGCAACGTTGCGCGAAACATTGTGCAACCATCATGCAACTTTGCTGCAACGAGAGTGTGCTGTGTGGGCTGACATCAAGTGCCATCATATGATCGATTTAGCGTGAAATGTGAAATGACCTATTTCTAATATCTCAATAGTACAGTGCCTATACATGATCTTCATTGTTTCACTATAAAGAACGTAAAACAGCGTACAATTAAGAACAAATTCGATGTTAATTAATTAAAGCCTTTCCAAACAAAGGCGCCACGGCTTTGCATCACGCGACGATTTTAGGCAGTTCCTTAGCGACGAAAAGATTGTTGGACGGCGGTGCATGTCCTCTTTATCAATGTAAAAGCACTGGGAGCACTGCGCTTCACTTCGCCGCCACCGTAGGCAGCCTAGACACTCTCCTGGTTCTCCTAGCGATAACACCCCCCGGTCGTATTGACATGCGAGATAAAGTAAGTCCACTCTGGTACCTTCGGTACAACCCTGTGCGACATTGATGGTTAAGCAAAATTTCACACTGCTCTGTGTTGCGTCAAATCTGTTTAGATCGATCGGACACCGCTTCACAGAGCTTCTTATCAAGGACACTGCAACTGCGTTCGAGCGTTAATTGATCATGGCGGCAACCTGGCTGCCAAGACGGAAGCAGGTGTCACTGTTATTGACGCCATACTTACTCATCTACCTAAACCAGTGCTGTTTTTACAGGATATCTTGAATTCTCGAGTGCAACGGAACAACAATCCCGCGGACAAAAGCTCGCACGTAAACAAACACCGCATAAAAAATATATTAGTCATCTATGTTGTTGAAAATAGTAAAGCCAGTGATGTTAGAATTACTTCCTTGTTTCTTCTTTGTGCCATTCTCTACCGAAGATTACCGCCAACTTCGACGTGCTGGCGCCCCCAAGAGAATTACAAATGGGGGTAGTTACGTCCCTCATTGCAGCGGCTTCGGACGTAGAACAATTGACGATACTGCAACATCCGCTGGTGGAGACGTTCCTCTGTTTAAAGTGGTCCAAGCTGAGAGTGTTCTTCTTCTGTCTGCTTTTCATCCACGCCGTATTGGTCCTCTCCCTGTCCGGCTACTCTATAATCCTGCTACAACACGGAGTCGATTACATCTTGTTACGGAGGATTTTGACTTTCTGCTCGTGCCTACTTTACTTTCACAACATGGCCCAGGTGTTAATGGAACCGAGGTTCGATCGGAGCGCACGAATGCAGCATCTTTTAACAAATCTTATCCGCTTTCATGTAATCGAGCAACGGAAAACTGAAACAATACTCTTACATTTATTGCAGATATTATTTCAAACAGTTCGAGATATGGTTGTCATTTGCATGCGCGACGTTGTCACTGGTCATTTCGCTAAACACTGGCTACACAGGGGACATTAAGATCCAGGAGAAATTGTTACGTACTTCCCAAGATCCTTCACAGTGGATGTTGCATACCATGAGCTTGGCAATTCTGCTTGGTTGGATACAAATGATGCTCTTGGTTGGTCGTCTTCCAATGTATGGATACTATGCACTTATGTTCTCCACGGTACTGAAGAATATTCTCAAGGTCAGTCAAAACAATCGATGTGTGTACTTACGTAGCAGCTTGAACCGCGCGACAACTAGTCTTACTTATCATTAGAGCCACTATGCGTTAGCGACAATTCATCTAACAATGCCATTTATGGCACCGCAAAGGAGGGGGGGGGGGAAATATTGGCATATTTTTTAAACATTTTGTTATATCATATAGCAATTAACATTTTTACATTTGCTTTAAGGGGCTGTTCTGGTCTAGAGCCCATAAAAATAGGTGATGTTTAGGAATTAATTCAAGGAGAACTACTACATATAATTGAATGGGACTTTTTGCATTGTATTAAGGATGTCTTAAACTATAGAAATACATTTTTTGTTTTATAATTAATCATTGCAGACGGCACTGGGGAGTCGTTAAAGTCGGGGCGTCAAAAAATTCATCGAAATCGGTGGAACCTGTAGCAACTAAACCATTGGTCTGAAATAAAAAACAACGCCAGATTATTAAAGGGCATGAAACTCGCTCGTGGACTAAACAGAAAAAATTACAAAAAATGACATTTTTTGATAAAATAACGACACCTGAAGTTTGAAATCACTTTTTGCCTATACTTTTCGTCCTTTCAACGCCTTTAAAAATTATAAATTTTCAATTTTTTTTTAAATTTGATTGGTTTCTCCAAGAGCCAGAAGTATATTCTTCGAAATAGAAAAAGTTTCAGTCGAATCGGATAATAACTTATCGAGATATAAGTTCCACCGATTTTAAGAACACTGTTTCGAGAAAAACGCGTTTAAAGTTTTACGTGAGCTCCGAGTGGCCGGGTGTTACCCATGCATTTGCCGCTACTCAAATGACTATAACTTCGGGAATTTTACGAAATTCAAAAAATCCTTTTAAACACGCATTCTTCGACGGTTGAACATTCGAAAAATGAAATAAAAAATTCGATTTTTAGACCGGAACCTTTCCTTGCCCATACAGCACACTTCGTTACAGCATCGTTGCAGCAATATTCCTATGTCCGCCCCGTGCAATGTTGCACGGCAACGTTGCAGCAACGTTACAACAATATTGCGCTGCAATCATGCAACATTGCAAGGTTGCTGCAACCTTCCTGCAACGTTGCTGCAACGAAGTGTTCTGTATGGGTAAGTATCCTATCATAACATTGCATAAGTTATGCATAACGTGGCCAAACATACCCCGTAACTAAAGTTTTACCAATCTGAACTTACATTGACACTTAAATTTTTTCTTTTTATGTTCAATGCACTCTTTTTCTTATTTTCCTATTTTATTTCTTCTTTAACTAACATTTTTAAATTTACTTAGGTATACTTAAGTTCAGTTATAATAAAAAACTTGATGGACTAAGTTGTGAAATTATCATAATGTAATGTGTGAAGGTTTTTCTTTACGGAGACCCACCGGTCAAAAGGCTCGAAAATAGGTGATTTTTATGATTCTTTTTTCAAAGAAGAGGTTATAACTTATCCTAAAAAATGTTTGTAGCTTTTATTAGTCGTTATAGTACGAAAAATATTTTTATTTCGTGTTTTCGGTCTTGATGCATTTTCCAATAGAATGGAAGAGTGGCGCTTTGTGCAGCGCTGCCAAAAAGAGATGCCTAAACAGTAACCATGAAATTTACTCACAGGATCGTCTGAAATGAAAAATCGAAAGAATTTCTTAAACTTTACACCAATGGCTATCGCATTAACCTCTGACGCGGTAAAAAAACACCGATGATTGGTGCACGTTTGAACGGAACAGTAAAAAAAACGGTCAATTTTTCACATAAATGCGCAGTTAAAAATAAACCTTGTCTCAAAAAATTATGTTAGAGGCTGATTCGAAAGCGAGTCCAATTGCGCATCAAATGCCTCAAGGTTTCTTTGAATCGGTTCATTAGATCTTCTGGAATCGTGGTCACCGTTTAGGCATCTGTTTCTAGCAGCGCTGCACTAACAATAAGCGCGACCTAGAAAATTCATCAAGACCGAAAACACGAAGCAAACACCTTTTTTGTTCCTTAACGAGTGTATTAATAAAAGCGGAAAACATTTTTAAGATATGTTACAACCTCTCCCTGTAAAAAATTAATAAAAATCACCTACTTTCCGAGCGTTTCGACCCCTTAATAATCCTTCACCGAATAGTGGACGTGCCCAATATCGTTGGCTCCTCTTTTTACCCGACTGCGGCACGCAAAGGAGGGTATTGTGTTTATCAGGCTATGTATGTATGTCCATGTTACGCTCTAGAGCCTGTACGGATACACCGATTTGGACAAATGAGGTGTCTTTAGAATTGTCTTGACATTTCGAATGTTATAGGATATAAAAAAAAATGAAAAAACATTAAAAAAAAATTAAAAAATTAAATTAATAAAAAAATTAAATTAAAAAGAGAACTAAAATGACAAAAACAAGACTTAATTTATTTATACATGGTATATTAATTATCATAAATAGGATAATAATAAGATGACAATTTAAATTAACTCAATTGGCTGCAGGCGGAGGCCTTAAATATTTTGATGCAAATGATTTGATGTAATTACATTCGAACATTTGTACATTCGAACATTACATTACATTCAATATTGTGTATCGCTGTTCGCCCTAATTAGATTCGATGGGTTATTAACAACGCCAATAGTATTCCCCACACGGACAAAGAGAGAAACATATAATTTACACAGCACACTGAAGTTGAAATGTCACTATATAAGCATGAATTTGCATTGATGTTGTCCACCTCTTTTAGTTACCAGCTTGAAGCACTTTCTTCAGTCATTGCGGTACATGCTTGGGGTAGAAGAGCATCGAAATATTTAAGGCCTCCGCCTGCAGCCAATTGAGTTAATTTAAATTGTCATCTTATTATTATCCTATTTATGATAATTAATATACCATGTATAAATAAATTAAGTCTGGTTTTTGTCATTTTAGTTCTCTTTTTAATTTAATTTTTTAATATTTTTTTAAGCAGTCGGGTTTTTTAATTTTTTTCCCTCGTTCCTCGTATTACGAAAACCTGTATCGCATCGGCCTTTGTCCACTGCAAAACGGGCGGGAACAAAAAGTTCAATCACCAAGTGTCTGCAAAACTGTTGCGCCTATGCAACATCGCAAGTGGTTTAGAAAGAATGAGCAACACAGAGCGGCTGTTAGAAGAATCCTCGTATGTACCCAGATACCAAGCAGACAGGTTCGACTCCATACGACACTGTTAACCCTGATTCAATATACCAGGGATGGTTTTTAATATCGCCTGTGATGCGGACGATCCGCAATTTAGCATGGGCGAAAGGTAAGAGCGACCAGCCCCTCCCGTCGGCGAATATCGTTAGAAATGAAAAGCGGGGGTAGACCAAGGTTCTAAATGTCTCCCCGGCGATGCGGCTCCCATCAGGATCCACTTGCCTACCCCTACTCTTAGCCTACCACCCTCGCGATTATAACAACGTGCATCCGGAGCTTTTTATTTCCTTTCAGGTTCTCCTAGCGTTCGTCTGCCTGATTGTCGGATTCGCGTTGAGCTTCGCCGTTTTGTTTCACGGGAACGACCAGTTTCGCAATTCCTGGAGGGCCGTCGTGAAGACCGTGGTAATGATGATGGGTGAGTACGAGTACGGGGCTCTGTTCTCGGACGGGAAGAACGGGAGTTCCTTCCTACCAGCCACGGGCAGGGTCGTGTTCCTTGCTTTCGTTATGCTCGCTAGTATCGTCCTGATGAACCTGATGATCGGCCTCGCGGTCAATGACATCCAAGGTCTCGAGAAAGAGGTACGATCTTGGCAATACTTTTGCCTCCCGCGTCTTCGGCGCATGCTTGTTTGCGAATCACCCCAAGTTCGTGAGAACTTGTACATAGCAGCAATGAAATTCGCAATATAATTTCTGACGCAATATTATGTATAATTATAATATTACGTATTCAGGGCCATATCCGTCAGTTGCTGAAGCAGGCGGAGTTCGTGGGCCATTTGGAAAGGCTGACATCGCACCGAATCTTTCGCAGCAATTGGCTACATCCTTGGTTGAGCTCGCTGCTGGACTCGAGGAGCGGCATTCCCACAAAAATTACGATCGGCTATCGCGGGCATTATTTCCATCATTCATCCGCCGGTATACCAGCGACACTGAAAGAAGCATTGTTCCTGCTGGCCTTAAGAAACTCGCGCGATAACGAAAGGTGAATAAATAATTATTACGCAATCAGGGGAGAAGCTCCATCGCTTGCTGGCGAACCGTGAGCACTTTACGCTTCTGTTAATAACTCCTCTACAACGACCGTAACTTTGAGCAGCTTAAAGAAGGCGCCTTTTTCAGCTCGGTAATGAGTGGTAAGTATGGAAACAACAGCTGCGCGCAATTAACGACGCTATTGGAAGAACTCTGCAGTTAACGGCATCTTATTAACCCAGTGCAAAGGGCCGCAAGTTTTCGAACCCATTTCTTATGCGAAATCAAGCGCGTCGAAGAATATGTAGATAAGATGGCACGTTTGCAGTTACTGTTAATCGCAGTAGAATATGTCGCGACATCTCCAAGAAGATCAATTTAACGTGTGAAAAATCACAATGGTAAACTTAGAGCGTTGTTAGATTTATATTTAATGATGGATTCGATTCTTTTTCACTGACGATTTCCTAGTAGCACAAAATATTGGTTAAATATTTTTTCCAAATATTAAAAAATATTTTTTTAGCCACACTTTTTAATATGAAAAAAATGTTGAGTCCAAATATTATATACACGTACTGAAAATGTGAAATGAATGTTTAGAGAATATGAAACTAAATATTCGTGGAATATAAAATAAATATTTAGAAAATATGTTCGTTAAATTATGTATAGTCGTATGCTCGAACACTTAATAGTAATTTTTGTAAAAAAGTGACTGTACTGTATCTTATGTTAGATGTGTTTCACCCTTAGAGCATGCTTATACGCATTCAATTGTTGCCAGAAAAAAAATGCGCCTCGGAGGGAATTTGGACAGCAAAAAAGAATTAGTAATACATAACTATATATCCTCTACATATCCCCAAAGATTAAAGTTTAAATTTATTCACTCTAAGGGGGTGAAATATTGACCCCTGAAAACCCAGCTATTTTCCGATTTTGTGTTGTAACTCGCGAACTGTAAGAACTGTGAGAACTATAATTTATTAAATGATAGTCCTAATTAAAAGAAGTAACTTTCTCCTGAAAACTTAATTTCTATCCCCTACAGTTCGCGAGTAATAATACAAAATAGAAAAAATTTCGAGGGTCAATTGCACCCTCTTGGAGTGAATTTGGACGGCAAACAAAATTGCGCTGTATTCAGGAGGACGACCCTTATATATTCACAACGTTTCATAATATTTTGAATTTCCGGGTTCGGGATCTTCCCTTGTCAAAAGTATGAGGGTTAAAACTCGGTAACCCGTCATACATGAAAATGGTTACTCTTACGAAAAAAACTCATAGAACCCTTTTTGTAGAGAATTTCCTAAGCTACAAATTTCATAATAACTATTTTTGTAGTAAAACTGTTAGATAACGAGATATTCGCGAAAAACTGTTTTTGTTTACCTTCAACCCTGTGTAAAAATTTTAGCGGACATCGATGAGGACTTTTGACCTATTGTTTAAAACGGCGAAATAAAGGACCCTGCCAAAATTTAGCTTGCTGGAAATTATTCCGTAGATTGGACGTACGTCCGACTAATTTCACTGGAACAAACACTTCGCCTTCAACGAAACTCGGTTTATCGTTTCTCCGTATGATTGACTTAGCTACTAAACTTTTCACTTATTCGAACGATCGCGAACTTTCTTCGAGGAATCTGATTGGAGGAATTGAATGCATGTATTGTATGAGTTTCTGACTGACTGAAAATTTATGGACACTGAAAAAACAGTACAGAAATGAATCCATGCACAGGAAGTGCCTGTGAAGATGGTCGTGGATGCTTTTGGACTAAATTGTTCTGAGTTCTACTAGGTGGTCGTCTCAAGATTCCACATCTGGAATACATAAAGTTCTAGAAAGAGGATTTCGAGGGTTGCTGTCAAGTGTCACGATGAGTTGTTACACTTTTGACTGTACAGAACAGTCGCATAAAAGGAATATGTATTTCGCAAATGACATAAGCGATACGAAAAGAGTGCAGAAAACAATTGTAAACACTATACTTATTTAGATTATTGCCTCATCTCTTCACTATATATGCCTTTGTAAATATCAGCAGTATGCGCTTATATGACTGATAATGTAAAAAAAGTAGTTATTAGTGCATTTCTAATACTGAACAAAGCGACTAAAGTCAGAAATATATTCACCCCTAAAAATGATTTTCTGAAATGTTTGGTAGCATATGTAAGAAATTATATACATTAAGTAACTAAAGTCCAACCAGAGTACCTACCCACTATACAAGTCTATCATAAACAACTGGTCCAACCAAAATTAGCGTTGCAAACAAAACAGTCAGCTTCACTCAACGCGGGAAAATTTTTTTCTCCCAAGATAAAATACGATCATATTTGGTAAATCGAGCATTACTAGACTAAAAAGAATTAGATTGGGAATGAAATTTAGAAAACCCACTATGTGGAAGAAAGGGAGGAGAAAAATTATTGTAAATAAGTCATTCCATTTTCTTGATACAAAAAATTGAGAGGGAGAAAATTTGAATATTATAATCACAGTTTTTTTTTATAACATAATTTGTTTCTGTGTTTCAACGGCAGAACTGCAATATGCTGTTGCACCTCTTCTTTAACGGAACCATCCTTTCTTTTTTATATTAATCCATTTTTCTCATTATTCTGTATATTTTTATTATTGAGCTGAAGTACAATACTGTTAGAAGCCTAACCGTAGATGAACGAACTTACTAAGGTACATATGTTCGTCGAAAACGGAATACCTTACGAGATATTTCATATTTTATATTAGGAAATTATTTTATAACAGCATGTATGCAAACGCTCTCCTCCCTCTATCAGTTTCTTGTAGCATCGCGTACAAAACAGCTACAACCTTCCCTAATTTGTACAATCACCCATATAATGCGTGCCGTCGATAATGTAGGGGAAACTGTTATCGACCAACATGGTAACGTTTCCAATTGCAAACTGATCCCTGCATAGATGTCTCTGCAGGACGGTTTCGCTTTTCCACATGTCATTTCGATCACTTTCGGGCAGGGTTGCCGACAATAGTAAATAAAGTTTATTTAATAAATTGTAAATATTCTTCATTTAATAATCAGCACATATAATTCCGTGTTGATTCGATACACTTTGTTACATATCCAATATTCATCGTCACTGTCCCACATTTTTTTGACACCACCAAAACTCTCAGAAGATACAAGGTACACGGCACATTGATCAGCGCTTTCAAACATTTATGACTGCAGCTTACAACAAAAGATACAATTTTCATTGCAGCCTGGCACACAAACTTTCTCCACCTACATACAGGCATATATGGAGCGTTAGCGACAGCAAACATTTTCAGAAGAATAGCGTGCATTTGTATTTTGTAGGTACATTTTGACGCTTGTACAATGTTTTATTAAAATCAAATGTTTTAAAGCTACAAAGTCTTTAGTGCTCCATCCGGTATTATCTATTCCATTTCATTAAAAAAAAAAAATAAAAAATGTTATTGGGGCTTGTGGAATTGATATCGCGATATTGTGACCCATCACAATACAACCACGAGTGGGACCAGTTTATAGCAAACGTCCAGGACGACATCGATTTATATGAATAAATTACACGCAAACCGTTCATTATACGTTCATAATAATACGCGAATTGTACACCGAATCCGATTTAAATCATTTAATTAAATCAACGTATGACAGAAATTTGGTTAAGCATTAATGTTTTGCTGCATCGGGGGTTAAATATGTATATCTGAACTTTAATAAAAGAATTAATATATAATTGTTGTCTCAATTCACAATTTTAGTAAACCTGTTAATAATTTATACATAAAGAATTGTAAAGTGGCACGTACGATATGGCTCCTCTGACAATCGGTTCAATTCTTTGCAGTACATTCTGACAGCGGAAAAAACGCGGGAAACCGTGGAAATTCAAAAGGATGCACAGGACCGGTAACATACCGTACATGCATTTATTAGATAAAAAAAGATAATTAGATAATTAGCAAGAATTAGATAAATGCATTTCGATGCATATTAAATTTCCTTGCTTCTCTATGCACATTTTAACATTATGCAGACTGATTGTACGAATCAAGAAGCCAGATTGTCTTCTACACAGGGCCGGAGATTCTCCACACTTGAGATTTTGCTGTGTGTGGAATTCCACATCGGGAATTTTGAAGGCAATTTACCATTTTTTATTTTTTGTTTGCGCACTCTTGTTTTTTTAGAGTGTTGAAATTTGATCTTTTAATTCCCCATTACCAACTCCCCACTCGAGGAAGATTTTCTCCGCCGACCCTGCTTCTTCACTCTGTTGCATTAACGGTTGGTTTTTAAAAATTTCAGTAGATCTCCCTCTTACAGTCTTCTGTAGGTACTCTTCTACAGTCGCGTTCTCTTTCTCCCTGTTTCATTTCAATTTCGTTCAATAGATCTTAATATCCTAGAAAGCGTGCGCATGTCAAGCACACGTATGCATGATTGCAATTTATTCATGAAATTAATGCTACAGATATAGGAGTCAGAAACATGTTCATCTATGTACCTATGTATATTATGTAAACGCGAACTGCATTCATCATACGACGGAAGAGTCTACTGAAGGTAAGTATGTGAAGTGATTCTGATGTTTGAGGTTATTAATACCGACGTAGTGTTCTCCTGTACATAATCAAGAATGATTACCTTTGTAATTTCAACGCAATATGACTTAGGGCTTAATTGATTGTAACGTAATCAGTCATTTGTCCAGTTTTGTAAATATTACGTCGAAATGATTAAAATGCTTATTACATGAAAAATAACAGGGAAGATGAAACAAAATTAGTGGTAATCAACTGTTTATTAATAGAATAAACAGTTTTATAACCTCAAACAACAAAAAAAAATCATCAACGTCTATTCATCAAAACGATTTATTTTGAATATGAAAAAAGTACGATTTAGGATTAATGTTCCTAAATCGTACCGTACTTATCCCAATTCGTACTTACAAATTTAATTACTACAATCATCGCATAGATACTCAAAAGTAATTCTATATATTCCCGCGCAAAGCTCGTATACCCACATTTTACATTGCGTGCATTGCTATTTTCTTGACACAATTTACAAAACCAGCTTTCATTTTCACCGTCTTTCTTCTTCTTCTTCTCTTTCGTTTGTGTATTGGTTTTGGCGGTATTCTTCCTCTTACGAGTTTCCTTTGCGGTTCTGGATTTTCTGGTTATGATTTCCTTCTTCTTGTTTTCTAGATTGTTTTTGTATGTTCGTACCAGTACGATTTAAGCTTACACACGGTGGTACGAAATAGGCACGTATATAGCATTCCACCTAAGAGTAGACCTACGCCCCTCCCGATTTGCGCAGCTCCCACGGATCCGACGCACGCGATTGGTCGTAGCGCTTTCCCTGTCGGTTGCCTACCAATCAACAGTATATTCCTGCGCGGAACGAGTCTACTCTCAAGTGGAATGCGGTATAGATCAGTTTGAATTCAAATCCAGAATATGTATTTGCCAATATTTCTGTAAATTTTTAGACCATAATAATAAGATTTAAAAATTTGGTGAATTTTAACAAACAAATTCGCTTTTATTCACAACTATTTTTTCAACTACTTCAACGTATCAAAATTTACATTTCTAGAAATAGACTGTTAGAGCATGATTGTATGGGTATTGCGAATGTATAGTTATCACTCAAAAGTTAAATGATTCAAAAACACGAAAATGGTAACTCAAAAACGACGCTGTGGCGCAGTGAAGCCCGTGTGACCAATTTACGATTCTAAGATCGTGTGACTACGGAGGGTTAATTTAATACAGAAATTCAATGGAACAGTGACAAACATATAGATGGCTTATTGTTAGTGCACAAATATTGTATGTCCATTTTTAAGCGTTTTCGAGAAAAACCGGTTTAACGTGCAATGGTACGTAAGATTCAGGGACATACAATGAACTAAAATAATATTTTTTGACAAATTTATGAAGTGGATATAAATGTGATTTTTATGCAGCATAAAGAAACAGCCAATAACTATTTGTTGCATATAAAAACTCGAATTTCACAAAAAGTGGACATGCAATATTTGTGCACTAAGCAGCCATCGATATGTTAGCATAAATAATGGTCCATTCATGGCAATAAAGAAATCTTGTGTAATAAATAAATTGCGCACAGAAATTATAGTAACAAGCCCAAATAAATCACATTTTGTGAATATAGGGTTTTTCATCTTCACAACAAAATCACATATATCCTGTTGATTGGTAGGAAACCGGCAGCGAAAGCGCTGCGACCAATCGCGTGTGTCAGATCCGCGGGATACATCTATATCACACTAAAACTCACAATCGGGTTTCGCAGGCCTGAAGAAGTTCCCTAGTAACAAATAATAGGTATAGGAAGAGTTTCTAAGCCACGCGAAATCGTCCACCACTGACACTTTCGAACACAATAGCGCTACTCGTGAATCATGGTGCACGATGGATATAAAAGTCGAAGATTACATCTCGCACGGCATATAAGTTCGGCATAACGCTATGTTTCTATCTGCTAGAAGAATTATTAGTTTCTGTTAAGGTTAAATGTATATTCTGGAAAAGATACTGGTACAAAAGTAATACAGAATGTTGAAATATATTAATACACAAGGAATCACGCACGCCACTCTCAGTCTTGTCATGAACATACTTAGTCACACAGAGTAGCCTTGTCATAAACCAAAACCACGCACCGCACGCGCATTCACGCATTCACACAGCGGTGCCACTAGATGGCAGTGTCCATTACCGTGCTTTTTCCTTCTCCAACAGTCTCTTTAATTACCAAATAATAGAGAACTATCAAGATCTCTATATTGGACTTTAAAAACCACTCGGCAGATCACTTTTAACCTTTGTAAAAGCAAATTATTCAGCCCCAGGAACAGTGTTTGAAAAAGAGGCTGAATACACATGAGAATTAATAGTAGGTAAAACGTTTATTAGAACAGTTTGGCGTGGAGGGCGAGATCGCCAAAAGTAACAGAATCGGAAATAGCCTTGTCAGTTGACGAGAACGTTGCGCAGAAGTGGCAGTAGCGATGGTGGCGGATGCACCGACGGCGCCGCACCGTGGTCCGAATCGCCGAAAACGTGATAAAGATGCCGTACGTTCACATTTCACCATTTATCATTATGAAGATGGTCATTCCAGGGGGTTTTGG
This sequence comes from Andrena praecox, assembly GCA_963932275.1. NCBI lineage: Eukaryota > Metazoa > Arthropoda > Insecta > Hymenoptera > Andrenidae > Andrena > Andrena praecox. The sequence continues at coordinate 10,793,435 of OZ010729.1, forward strand.
GGTCGCAGAATCTGATTCCGAGGTCAAAATTTTTGTTAGATTAAAACTAACTCCTGTAAGGGGGGGAATGTCGATAGAATAATGTTATGTTTGGTTTAACAGTACTGTCTGATTTGAAAAATTAACAGAAATAGCGTTTTTATGAGAGAAAAAGGTATTGACCGCGCGAGAACTAGGAGGTTAATAATTTGTATAAATTCACACTTGAGGTATTGCAAATGTTTTTATCTATCCATAAGATGAAATGGTGCATTCATTCGATGTTATTGAAATATATAAAAAGTTATAAATAACTGAAATACACGAAATTACGTGGTGGTCGTATTTTGCCCGTCGGTTCCACCACCAAATTTCTTATATTTCAGTTATTTATAACATTTTATATATTTCAACAACATCGAATGAATGCCCAACTTCATCTCACGGATAAATAAAAACATTTGCAATATCTCAAGTGTGAATTTATCATTGAGCTATAAGTATACCTGGAGAGGGAACAGAGCAATGGCGGCCGGTCAGAGAAAAAGAGAAATTGAGCTCAATGAACATAGCACATTTACTATATACATGATAGTATAGAGTGAGAGGGATAATAGGAAGAAGAAGGATAGGTTCACCCGTAATCTTCTATTTTTCTCTGACCGCTGTCGCCTCTACTTCTTCCCATTGCTGTTCTCTCTCCAGGTATTCTTATAGCTCAATGGAACTTATACAAATTATTGACCTCCTAGTCTTCCCGCGCTCGATACCTTCTCTCATAAAACCGCTATCTCCGTTAATTTTTCCAAACCTGACGCCGCAATTAACAGCAACTAACGTAATCAAATCACACCGTACAAAAAACACAACATTATTACATCGACATTTCCTGCCCCCCACAGGGCTTAGTTCTAATCCAATAAAAATGTCGACCTCGGAATCAGATTCCGCGACCCCAAAAACCCCTAGACCGACCATCTTCGTAACGCTGAATGGTGGCACGCGAGCGTATATACTCTTTACCACGTTTCCGGCGAGTCGGACCACCGCGCGACGGTGTCGTGACGGTGGCGGCGGCAACAACGCGGGGACGGTGACGGCAACGGAGACGGTGCCGTGACGGCGGTGGCGGCGACAACGGCGGCGGCGGTGATAAAAGCTCGGGCTCGCCCGGAAAAGCTCGGGCGCGATCGGCTCGCCGCCTTGCCTGCCATGACTGGCCGGCTGAGACCTTGCGGGGGGGGGGTGGGGGGGGGGGGGGGGGGAGGAGGAGGCGAGGGTGGGGGAGAGGTGGCGCGTCAGCGAGGGAAGCCGCGGCAGTGAATTCGGCGTCGTGATTGGTCGTCGCGTGGGAGAGCCGCCCGCCCGAGCTCACCGTGACCGGCAGTCGGCACCGAGCATCCAGACAGAGCAGTTCGAGCCATCGGAGTCGGGGCGAGATACGGGAACCACGCACCCTCGGGACCATACCACGGGCACGATGGCCGTCCGGCGCGTGCACCGTCAGCAACAACAGCAACAACAACAACGCCGCCACCGGCGCCGCGGTGCCGTACCATTCGCGCGCGTACTTCGCATTTGCTTGCACACGGAATCGCGGCAGCATCGCGCGCTCGCAAAAGCATCGAGGCCACCATCGTGCGGATACGTGGCGCGCGGACTATGCGCCCGGTGCACGCAATAAAAAAACGACGGAGAAAAAGAAAGCACGAGGCGCGCGGAAAGTTACTGCACGCTAATCCGACGCACACGATCTGCCACTCCGCGCTACCTACATCACCGCGCTCACCGCCGTTCGCCTCCTCCTACCGTGGTCTCCCGGCGTGCCCCTGGGTCGCGCCTCCTTCTCTCCTACCTGCGCGCCGGGCCTCTCCACGCGGTTCTCGCATCCTTCGCCCGAGATTACGTTTCCGTTAATGAACGGGCCGAGGAAAACGCGTGGCGACCTTTCCCGGCTGTCGTGCGCCCGTCCCCAGTGCTCTTAGACCGCTCCCGAAGCGTCCCAAAACACATATATATAATATCCTTGTGCTTTGACTGGTGGGTGGTGTTTTATTTCGGCGCGCGTTCTCTTCGGGTGCAACGATCTCCTCTTGTGTCTGTTCCGCGAAGTGGTGCCAGCCGGAACCTCCGTCGACGACGGGCGGGCGACGGTGGTGAGACGCGAGACGGGTGAGACGGGTGAGACGGGTGACGGGTGACGGGTGACGGTGACGTTAACGGTGAGAGCCGTTTTCTCTGTGCTTCGTCCCAATTGCCATCCCACTGCTGTGCGGGGCGGCGTCAGTGAGACGGAAGATCCGAGTGCCCGACGGCGGGCGTATCGCGGGAATCGGAACGGGGATCCGTCGTTAAGTCCGGCACGCACAGCCGGGCGAGTCTCTCGCGCGCGCGTGGCCGAAACCCGGCGGCGGCCGGCACGCGAGGACCGGGGGTTTCCCCCCCCGGCTTTTCGAAGTTGCCGCGTTGGCCGGATCGGCCGCCTGACCTCTCCTTGGTCCGCGACCCGAGGCGGGCACACCTCTCGCGCTAAGTCGGCGGACGACGAGGACAGGGAAGACGGTGGCCGTCGCTCGGCCAGCAATAATGCCGCACGTGAGCAGCAGCGGCGGCGGCGACGATCTCGGCAGCGAAGACGAGGTCAAGGTATTCAAGGATGAGGGCGAGGACGAGAAGAGGTCCTCCGAGAATCTTACCGAGGAGAAAAGCTCCCTCATCGACCTCACGGAGTCCGAGGTGCGTCGAACCACCCTTCCCCCCGCTTCTTTCTTACCACCCTTAAGTCCACCGGCGAATTAGGCGGCTCGCGCGCACCGCCCATCGCTCGCCTATCCGGCATCTTCGATTGGTGGCCGCCTAAGAACGTCACCATTAAAAGTGCGTGCATATGTGTGTTACAGGAGAAGGGCTCGCTCGCCGGTGGAAGTTACGCGACGACGGGCAAGACGACTGCGAGGTCCGATCTCAGCCCGGTGTTCGGTAAGTCCTGCCTCTTCGTCATTTTGTACTCTCACAAATCCCCGGGACCCTTCTATCCGTCGGTCGTAAATTATCTCGCGGCTCGCGGGTTCAATAGCTTGTGGAATATTTTTCATCGCGCGGCGGATAAAGGTCCGCGCACACATATATCCGTTCCGTCTCGGTTCCGTGTCAGTGGGCCAGTGGTAAGAAGAAGAGACCCTCTGCGCCCCTCTTCTTCTTACCAATGGCACACTGATGCGGAACCAGGGTTGCCAGATCAGGCCTGATCATTTGCCGGAGATATCAATGAGAAAAGCAGGCATCTAAAATTCATTACAATAACAACTTATTATAAAGGAGTAATCATAATGATAGTAATAAAAGTATTATGAATATTCATTCGAATTCATTACAGATAATAATAGTTTTTTATTTTTTGAAATGCGTTAAAAAAATGTTTGACAATCATATTTCAAATTTGATTTTATTATAAGTTCTGCTTTCACTAAGTCGACATCCATTCTGTTCCTGTTACCTGTCCAGGTCTGATACATAAGAGAAAAGATTCTTTCGACATTGGCCGAACTGACGGAATTAGAGAGAATTGGTTGCACTATTTTAAATAAAAAAAAAACACTAATTCCGATAGATGGCATGCTGCAACATACTCTCTATACTGCCGGAGACTTTTATTGTGCCTGCCTGAGGCCGGAGACAACGGTTTAAAACCTGAGACTCCGGCTGAATGCCGGAGATCTGGCAACCCTGTACGGAACTGAGACGGAACGGACATGTGTGTTTAGACCTTTAAGGTCCGCGCACACATATCCGTTCCGTGTCAGTTCCGTTCCGGCGTGAGATCCACTACGCTCCTCTTCTTCTTACCAATGGCACACTGACACGGAACTGACACGGAACTGACAAGTGTGTTTAGACCTTAAAGGTCTAAACACACATGTCCGTTCCTCTGCGCTCCTCTTCTTCTTACCACTGGCACGCCGGAACTGCGCCGGAACGGAACTGACACGGAACGGATATGTGTGCGCGGACCTTAAACCGGCTTGGCGTTAATACCCCCTGTATCGTGGGATTTCGAAGTCTTTTGGGACAAGCGTGCAGGCGAAGCTGCAGTTAAGGGCACGCTGTTCGTCCCCGCGCAGGGACGTTCCGCGAAAGTACGGCTTCTAAAGATAAACATTTAGAGCTCGAGTGGCGTCGCGGAATTTCCTACGATTTCGTGAATTGCGATCGCGCCCAAAATCTCGACTTGAGACACCCGAGGCGCTGCACTGTACGCGCAGCGGCGGAGGGAGAACAGAAACTCGCCGGACGTTAGTCTCCCGTCGGACGTTTATCGCTGGTCGACTGTGAAATCTGATAACATGTTATGATATTTTATGCGTGTCGCGAGGGGCAGCCGTGATTCATATAAATTAACGTCATTGTAGGTGGTTATCTTACGATCTTGTAACGTAATCTACTCATGGCAAATCGCTCTTGTGTACTGATGATAATTCAGACGCCCCGCGTCAGCTCTGTGACGAGCGACGTCGCTCCGACGCTAATCGAAAATCACGCCTATCGTCACTGTGCCATCGCGCGCCGCATCGTATCGCAAAAAAAACCGAACGTTCGTGGTTTCGATTCCGTTGGCGCTCTGCCGTCGTGAACACGCCGGTCGCGTTCGAATTATCTCTCGTTGCATTAAACGCGCGCTAGTTGTGCGGTAGCGGCGAGTAATTGAAACTATGCAGAAGATGTGGCGAAAATATCTGAGCGTCGGTTTCATCAATTTTCAAGGCCGTTTCAACGGCTTTTGTGCCGGTCGCGTCGTTTCACCTTCGACTCGCACGTAGCAGCTAACGATTCTCTGCGACAGCGGTGCGTTTTTTCAATGAAACCGGTCGTAATATGTAGGGCCCCGATTAGCGTAAACAAATCCTAGAATATTAGCCGTCGACTCTGCAGTTTTCATGAAAAATATCTAAACATAAAAATTTCCCAGTGGCCGGATCTTATTCGAAAATGTTCCGGGATCAAGAGTTTGATCGAAACGTTGTTTGTTGTTGCGATAAATAGATCATCTTAATTATTACGTTAAAAGGGAAGCGAAGGGTATGCGAAGAGAGAAACCCGGGTTCGGTGGCGAGTCGACGGCTAATATTCCAGGATTTGTTTATACCCAACGGGCCCCGCATTTTAAGGCGAATATCATTGAAAAATCACTCGTTCAGGTAGCGTCCTACCCTCGTTAGCACGGAACGTTCGGTTGGGTTTGGAAATATTTTTCCTAGAAAATTACCGCGGCCCTGTAATCCCGTTGCTATTGCTACAGAGGTAATACGACACCGTTTCCAAGTCCATGGTGTCGGTTTCGAAGTTCGCGGAAGCAACAATAAACATTCTGTTCAACGCATCGCTTACAAAATCTTCGAAATCATTTGATCGAAGTTTCCGACCCAGCGGGCCCAATTATTTCTGCTCGGAACAAAGTGGAACTCACGATGGTGGGCGATTTCATATTTTTAATGTGACTTCTGTCACGGGATTGGGTAGAAAGAATTTCCAGAATTGACAGTAATCAGAACGCCATTTGTATAGGGTAAAGGACCCAATTACTGGCACCTAACCAATTACTGTCACCTTAAGCTATTTTACTTAAAATAACTAATAAATAAACTATAGTATATAATGTATAGTATAAATTATAGGCTGAGTTACCTAATTCTTTTTGTGTATGACATTACAACGTTTATTTATTCGTTATTTTAAGTAAAATAGCTTAAGGTGACAGTAATTGGTTAGGTGTCAGTAATTGGGTCCTTTACCCTAGGTGTACATTTCAAAGTGGAATAACACTTTGTCGAGGGCTAAGTTGATTAATCGAGATTTTTATAGCTCTCTATCCGCGCGGACGCGTGCGCGTGTCTGTCTCTTCTCACTCCCCTGTCTTTCTCCGTAGTTCAGGCTTCTGATTTCGTCGTGCGATCGGGCAAAAGTAACCGCAATAATTGAAAGTCAAGCCTCGCGGACGCCAGCAACCAACTTGCTGCATTTATCCTGCGATAAACCTGCACGAGTGTTTACACCGCGGCGATTTTTTTCCCGCGAATCATTGCCTGCGAATAGTCGCGGGAGAAATCTCAGTTAGTCTTGCGGAAAATATGTACGCCTCGTGCGTCTACGCTGCAGTGCTGTTCCCGAGAGTTAGCGTTAAATATTTCACGCGTAAAATGTCGGTCCAACAAACCGCGCGAGTGGAACAAAGTTTCTTAAACTTGGCGGACTGCTGCTTCGTGGAGACTCAAGGGGAAAACACGGAAATTAACAAGGGTGGGAACGGCTTCAACCAGACGAGACTCCGGACGATCCCCTGTGGTCCGGACGTAGGCAATAGAGTCATAAAGCTGGCAGATCTGGAAACCATGCTCGCAGTACGAAATAGGAAGTGAAAGTTTTCTCTCTTGAAAAGAGTCGGCGTGGTCTTGAACGACGTTGACTAATGTTATATCTGCTGGCTTTTATGAGTTTATTCCTGCTACGTGCTTCCTTAAAAAGTATGGAGATTTCCTAGAAATGAGGAAAGGAGCTGCCTGGACCGGGCGCTATGGGTCCGGCTGTGCTTGCTTTCTGCTGGGGCCAAAAATTTCCCGCGCCTTTGGAAATAGAAAGCTTTTCTCTCTGCGAGAACGTTGTCGGGTGTTTGCGCTGCGAGAGGATTCACCCGCCGAGAGCAACTTGCCGCGAACGAACCGAAGTTGCTGGCGTTGCTCTCAGGCGTGTTTACACAGACGCTGACGCGAACGCTCGCAATGAATGTCGGAATTTGTTGCTAGTGTCCACGGAGCTTAATCGCGCGCCCGGTGGAGGAAATCGAATTGGCGTGGTTTAAGAGCGAGAAGTGTCTTCGGCGAGGGAGCGCGGGAAAAGCTGATGCTAATTTGCTGACGGAATCGAGCGAAGTTCAGGGAACGGGCGTTGTTATTCTCGCGACAGGTTTCAACCGAATTGCAACTCGTTAGCGACGATATACAATGAAGCACGCCGGGTTCTCGGCGGCGCGGGCTCCTCCGCCGACAGACTTTGTCACTGACAAATCGATGTCGTGCCGCTGAACACGCTGTCACCGTGTTGCCAAAACACTTTAAACGAGAGTTACGTTTTGCGCGGCCGGCGCGCGAGATTTTGACGGCTTTACCCGGCACCTGAGTGTGGCAATTGGACGTTGCGGCCACTGTGATTTTACGGAGCAAAACATCTCGTTGCGCCAGAGAAACCGTCATCTTTTTTCTTCCTACCTCGACTTGACACTCGATTCGCATCGAGGCGTGCTTGTAGGTTTAGCTAATGGTTCAGCGATTGAAAAACAATTGCGCGACTTTAATTAAATCGATCGCGGCTTTATCGACGCTCCATTGCCGCTTTGAGGCAAGCTGCCGAGTAATTTGACGATCGCTCGTCTGTCACACACCAACTCGAGAATGTATTTAGGGGAATCTTATCACAATTGGGGAGTTGTCAGTATTTGAAAAAAAAAAAGGGGGAAAAGTAGTGAAATCTACAGATTTATTAATGAAAAGCCTAAAATGATAGAAATATTAATAAAACACTTATTCGTTTTACCAAAATTTAATAAATAAAATTGACGTTTTTAAGTTGTGAGTCATGTGATCTCAAACGCCAATCACGGCGCGTGACGTCATTGTGCAGTAAACAGCGATTTATATATAGCGACGAGTGACACTTCGCGCATTTGCTCATACAAGTTTATATTAAAAAATATCGTTTACGAGTACTTATTACTCGATTTCTTAGGTAAGGAAAGTATTAGGCACTCACTCGTTGCAACATGTTCCAATCAATTACCAATATCTGACACACAATCTAATATAACCTCAATGAAATGAAATAATAATAAATGATAGTTAATAATACGTTAGTTACTTACATTGAAATGGTCTTCACAAAAACATAAATTAGATTTTGAAGACAACTGATAGTTTATTCTCGCAAGATTTAGCCACTTATTGCGAATATTTGTTTCCAGCGGAACATGAATAAATAACTTCTTCGGTGTACGTATTGAAGTGTTCTCACAACAGGGAACAGCACAGTATTGACTATTAAAAAAATTTTGGCGACTTACCTTGTTAATTGAGACAATAATTCAGTCTCCTATTTAGTGTAAAAGCTCCTGACATTTCAAATTTGGACCACTTACATTATTTGACACTTGGCAGGTTATGACGGTTTGACACTTGGTAGGTTATAAACATAGATATATGTACAATGGCGGACGCCGATCATACATACACTAGTTTCTTTTGGCTGAAGGTGTGCGTGTAACGCGTATACGTATTATGTTGACGAAAATTTGGCTTGAAGAATCAGAATCAGAAGAAAATCTTACCGTTTCTGACAGATCCATGAGACGATATTATGATATCTCTGTCATGCGTGGACAGATTTTATTGAAATTTGGTCTTATTCGAAAGCTTATGTGCGGTTTACATAAGAAAAATGCCTTTAAATTTAGAAAATATTGCAGGCGTCATGAGATATTAATGAAATAAGTTTCAGGTTAGGTTGGAATAGCCCGGCGACGAGTAAATGATAGCGGTAGCGACAGTCGACACATACAGGGTGTCTTTCCTATACTTGGCGTCGAGACGCTACCGCGTCTCTAGATAATTTTTATTATCCATTATTTTTGTGAGAAAAATTCACTCCTTACTGTCCCTAACCACAACTTTCGTTGTTTACTGCACGTTGACGTCACAAATGGTCACGTGACCATGCAGTGCGTTTTCGCGGCAACTTTTTTATTTCAAATAAAAATTACATTTTTTTCATGTTAGAGGTGTAGCAAAAAATTAATATTTTTTTTACAAGCATATTTTATCATAATGAACAGTTTTATACACTTTTAAAAATTTTGTCAACTCCCCAATTGCATTGCCTCTTCTCAATATGATACCTGCATATTTTTGTCGCGCAAAATCTTCTTCGCGATTACAGCGACATTAAACTGAACGATCGAAGCGCCTACAACTTATATACATAGCGTGCTGAGACTTACCAAGCGATGAAGTTGTTTAAGTAACTGCTTCTTTAATTCAATACAGTGTACATACTTTATTCTCAAATAAATAAAAACGAACTGATTAGAGAGCGACACTTTGGTTTGAAATAAATGTAAATCTGTGTCCGCTTACATGTGAGACTCACCCTTCACATTTGTTCGCAAGCTTTATTTCCTGCTGTATCGTTATTGTCCGCGGTGTATCTTCAGGGAACTCTAGATTCTCTTAAATGTTACTTGTGCGCTGTCTGTTCTCGCAGAAGCGCAAACGAATCCGCGGAGTGTTAAATTATTGTAATTTGCCCGGCCCGGACGGTAGCGACGCGCGGCAGGCTTGCACGATACGAAAATCACTTTCTGCGACGTACAATTACGTGCAAATAATGCTCGGATCAGAATTCGTTGCACTCGCCGGGCAGTTGCGCGCGACTGGAAGGCCGGCCGGACGGCCGGGAGGACGTGCAAAATGTTACGTCGGGATCCGTCGTAATCGCTTAAGTGGTTAATTATGGTGCTTCGAGGAAGGCTAGAGGAGGCTGAGGTGGGATTAATCTTGGCATCAATTACTTTACTGGACCCTTTTTTTTTATGCTCGCTGAAGCTAATTTTCCGCCAGTGGCTTGCTTCTGAATAGCGCGCCCGACGCGCCAGTTATTTTTCCCGTTCATTAGACGCCCGTCGTTGCTCGCCTCTCCTCGCGCGGTTAGAACCTGGCTTTCTTTTGTCGCCTCCTCGCCGTGGAATTACCACGAACAATAAGGACGCATACGCGAGATTCGAGGATACCCGAAATTTCGACCGCAATTTAGCAGCGTTTGCGTGCACCGAGTATCGCTTTAACTATGCGTCGGTTTAGCAGCAAAAAATGCAAAGGGAAACACGACCCCCTTTAACTGTTGTGCGTGCTTCTGATTCCCGAGTAATTTCGAGGGTGCACGAACGCGTTTAAAATTGCGTCTTTCGGCGGCGCATGGGCCGACGCGGTAACCGTCTCGGAAATTATTACACGCAAATAAAAATCACGGCGTAATATACATAAATTTTCGATCCTCTTTTATGCAAATGGCTTACCGCCTTATTACCGCGTATTTCTTATTGGATAGAGTTCTGAGACACTATTATTTTTTTTTTTTTTTACTGATTATCATCTCCACTTCTTTTTTTTGGACTAGCTAGTTTCGCCGGATTGCTTGCTTCGTCGCACCCGAGGTACAGCGACCCACTGTAATTATCGGTCATGCCTCGTTGGGTATAACAATGACTAAGTATATTTGTGCGGCGTATTATCGCAGTGTTGCGCGCGTGGTAGATCGCTGTGCATCGCGGTGCAGCCGCGCGCTTCCTTGTCAAGCATCGAAATCAAAGTGTTTCGCGTGAAAATGGTTATTAAGTGCGTCTGGGATTACGGGAGACCAGTCGTCAGAGGATATTCCGCAGCTCGTATTATCTATGTTGGCGCCACGGGTAAAACAAATATTGGAGCATTGCGTGTGCGGTATGTAAACGTCCAATGCTTTGAAGTATGCATCTACTAATAACTCCATTTAGCTCTAGAATTTTCCAAAGCGGCATAAGGAAATCTGTGGAACATTCAAAGGAGCATATATAGCCGAATTTTCGCGTTATTCGGGAATGTTTATTGTTAATTAGTAAGGTGGAGTTTCAATGAGCCCTTCTGTGCTTTTGGTTGCTCCGTTGAAATTGCTTGCACTTTGTGGTCGGCCCGTTTATAAACCACAGGCGAAGGGCAAAAAAAGTAAATGGTGGATAAACTGAAGACTGGGATTAGAATTTATTAGAAGGCTATTAGAATCATTTGCGACTTGATGTAGTCGATGAACAATAGTCCGAAATATAAATCTCTATATTTGCACTGTATTTAGATTGTGATGTTGCCGCGTGTAGACGGTTTTGTTAATATTTTTGTTTTTGTTTTTGTTTTTGTTTAGTTTGTTTTTGTACTCTCTATTTTCAGTTATCTGTCTTATTTCATGCCATGTTATCATGCGATATTTACTTATTGTTCTCTGTATTTATATGTAATAATTTGTATTCTAAAGGGTTCTCCCGTCGATTAATAATAATAATAATAATAATAATAATAATTATAAAGAAAGTGTGAATGTCAGTCGTAAGTTCCTGACTATCATTTACTGCATCGCGAATTTAATAAGACATATTATTATTATTATTATTCGTCTTGATTGCTTGAAAACATACAAAGAACAGCGAAGTAAAAGGCGAGGCTGCAGTACGATACTGTTGGGAGCCTAACCGTGACTAAATAACTAAAACTAAAACTAGGAATGAAAAATAAAGAAAGAAAAATTATTAAGAGAAAAATTATTATGGCGCATTAAAATAGAAAAGCATAAACGTAGATGGGCAGACAGGGAAGAGACAAGGAAAAGAAGGAATATATAAGGGTGACTCAGGAATAGTGTAGAAATATATATCGTCGAGCTTTACATTTAAAATCAGGAAATGAATGTAGCCCTCGAATATCAGGTGAAAGGGAATTATTTCAAATTTCAATTTTAGATTTCGAGGGTGCCGGTATTGAAAAGAGATTTTGATGCCGAGTAGAAAGAGAATTAGGCCCGTGGTAAGAAAGAAGATATATCATATGAACTTTTCTCGTAAAGCTTAAATGTTCTATTTGTAAGAATGATTATTTTATATATGTAGATTATGACTACATATAGATACAGAACAATTATGTCCTGCATGTGCTTCACAATTATAGATTTACAGACACAGAAAATTTTCACTCAACATTGGTACATAAATTAGTTATTTTTCATGGACACGTGTTTCACAAATGATGTGCTTTTAGTTTGTTCCCATTCTTCATTTTGAACACAGTGAATATCTTACAGTATTTCAAGACACTGAACACATTGCATAATACGAAATTCGCTACATGCAGTCAGACTTAGATTTACGAATGAAAAAATTCAACGTCCGCGAAACGCTTAGTTTTTCGTTTCCTCTCACGAGTTACGCCAGGCCAGTGAAGTTTATACTTGTAATTCTAAAATTTTCTGAATGGTATGACAGTGAAGAAAATGATCTGAAGCATTGCATCTACTGGCGCTCAATCGACGCATTTCATTCACCTCGAAGCGAGCCCGTTTCCACGTAAATTACGGTTACGAAAAAGAATTAAACTCGAAGCCGCAAGTACGCATCGCGTCGCGACGCGTTCCAAATGGGTCCCACCCCCCCCCCCCCCCCCCCTTTTCCCAACGGCGCGAGCTGGCAAATGCAGCGAGAGATTTCCCGTGACTCGGCTGCGTGTCGCAGCTCCTCTAGTAGCAGGTCGTGCTCGCAAAAGCGCGCGCTCGCCGCCGCGATCTACACTTTGTCGCTACTTGGAAACTACCACCGCCTCCGGATTGCACTTCGCCGCAAATATCGTATGCAACCCGACCACGCCGGCGCGGCGGGGAGGACGGAGGCGCGGCAGGCCCGAGGTAGAGAAAGAGCGAAGAACCGAGGGGAGAGAACCATAAACGATGTGTCTCGTTGTGCGAAGTAATTGACGAGTTCGCGTGTAGGCGGTTGGGCGCCTAGATCGCCTCGAGCGCACCGTAGGCTTATCCTCAGAGACGAAAAACGAAACGAAACGAGACGAAACGAGCAGCTCTGATACCAGCGAGAAGCCGTGAGGCGGAAAGGGCGGGAGGTGGGTTTGCGCGGGCTCGACACGGGAGGAGAGAGAACGAGACGAGAGAGACGGCCTCTAACCAGTAAGGAGAGAGGAGCGGGAGAGAAATTGACAGAAGAGTCGGTTAGTCGGCAGGAGAGTGAGAGAGAGAGAGAGAGAGGGGCAGAAATTGAGAGTGGGTTAGCCGGCGAGATCGAGGAGGAAAGGAGAGAATATGTGCGCGATAGAGAATTAGTGAGTGACTGGAATAGCGCGAGAGACTGTCAGGAGGAAGGGGAGCTGCTTGCTGCTGTTGCTTGCTGCTGCTTGCTGCTGCTGCTGCTGCTGCCGCATCACCCTGAACTTGCCCGAATACCTTCCCTCCGAACCTTACGCTGTGTATCCGCTCACAGATGCACATTGGCACCCAAGCGAATACTCGCTCTCTCGTCTCTCCTTGCCTCTCTACCACTCTCTTCCCCTTTACTCTCCTCTTCACGCCTGTCTCGTATCCCGCTCTCGGCCTCTCTCGTTCCTTCGCTCGAATCTCGCTCGCCCTTTCAGCTCGCTTCCTTTTCTTACTTCGCCTCCTCTCGGAGTTAACCCACCCATTTCTTACGCTCTGCACCGTATACCGGGTGTCGGCGTAATATTCTCGGATATAGATAGCCCGGCTGGGAGACGGGGCGCGCGGAACTTCCGGTGCAATATAGAAGAGACGGAGATATTGGTCGTAGCCCTCCATCATCCTGTGGTAGGTAGAGGGACCTCGGATGAGCTGTGATTTAACGATATTACCAGGAATTCGTTTCAAATAGCCTCGTTGCCGTTTTTTCTAATATGCTGCTCAAAATAGCTTGACGACCTGGCGTTTAAAGGAGTAAAATATTAGGCAGGGAAAAGAGTCTCGCGCATTTTGATGGCGGGCGAATGGCTTAAGATGCTCGCACGCTGGATATTTCGTATGGGCAGAACAAGTAGGTTTTATTAAGCTTCACTGATATAGTTGGCTGAGAAATTAATAGCACAATTCACAGATACTTGAGAAGGGTTACTTTTTCATCGAAAAACTTTTTCAGCCGTGAGGAATAAAGACGAATAAGTAATGTTTCGACGAAAGGTACTTTAGCTGATTAAACTGCCAGAGAATTATTATTAAATTCGTATTTTATAAATGGTTAAAGATACACTCTGCTGGTGTTTCTAAACCGTAGACTTAAAATCTTAAATGCCATTTTCTTATATTATTTTTTGCTACTAAATAACCGGAGACACTAAAAGTGATTTATTAGCCGAAAGCAAATAGAAGCTGGAATTTTTAGTGCGCAGCGGAGAGTCGTAAATTTGGAGATCCCTCGCGATAGTTTTCGGACGACGAGAATTATCAGAACACTCGGTATATGAATACAGACACACGGACTACAGTCAGCATTATACACCTACCCTGACTCGCCTCTACCTACCTGCCTGCTCGCTAACGAGCCTACCTGCCGGACTTCTTGCATTCGAAGAGGTTGCCCAAGAAGAGGCCCCATCCCTGGCCAGACCCATCCCCATAGGTTCGGCAACTACACCCCGCGGTGGTGCCTGCACCTTCCATTATAAACGGTTAAACAAATTCCCCTGTGAAACGGCTTTCCTAGAAAAGGAGGCAGGAGCAAGATGGAGACTGGGGCCAGAAAAATATGTTTGCTTTGCTGACATGTTTGTGGTCATACTCGAATCTCGCGTGAGATCGGAGATTCTTTGAATCTTATAGCCTAGCGTAAAAGCGACCTATCGGCGTCGAATTTTGGTGCTTTCACTTAAATGTGCAACACGCGCCTACATGCTTCCAGAATTTCAAGCGGACCCTCAGCTTAGGAATTCGATAACCCGAGTTTCCACCGACGAAAGAGAAAGCTTTGGCAGGCTAGATTTTGTCGCGGGTTCGGTTTGCGTCTGGTCACCGTCGCGATCCACCTCTTGCCAGAATCAATAAATCCACGCGAAGTTCACGAGCACGGCTCCGTCGACTGGTTTCCACTTTCGACAGACGGCGGTAAGTTCCGGTCCCTGACCTGCGACACGTGCCGGCCACGTGGTCGTTTGATTCACGTTGTCACGCAATATGTCACGAAGGAAGCGCGCGACGCCGGGCGCGCTTAATTTCGCCCCTCCCGCGTGTATATTTTTACCTATCGAAAGGGAATCGGTCAACAGATTTATCGCGAGCCGGAGTACCTCGGCAAACATGTTGAACATTCGCGGTTCGCGATAAGGAGTCCGATACCGGCTTGGACAAACATTTCCGTTTCAAGGACCACACGCCAGCGCGTGCTCCCGTCGCGTCGCTTCTGTGAGATCGGCAAGGATCGCTGGGTATTTGACTGAGACGTTGTCTCTAACGTTTCGCCGATGCTAATCCCTGGGCGAGCGTGCGCCGATAATCACGTGATCCGATCAACACTGATAACAAGATAAGCCCGGCGACATTCGCGAAATGTGTACTTTCGTATCGTCGCTCAATCTTCTCGCAGTCGGATCATCGTGTCTGCGGTCGTGAGGTCACGCACCGATGTGATTTGCCTAGTTGTGGGGGGATTCATCGTCATCGCTGGCGTCCCCCTCCGTCATCGAAAGCGCCCAATCTTGGCCATCTGGTGGCACTCATTCGCAACTCTGTCGCTCCGTAGCCGAGAGCATGTCATTCATGTCCTTGCCTCACTGCTGTCTAACCTGAACTCCAGAGTTTAGGCAACTTCCCCCCTCGGGCTTCCTTGGCATGCACGCTAACGCTAGCGGTGACACGTTGGGCTGTGCCGCACGAATATAGTATGACGCGCAGCGGGGGAATAAGGGGCGTAGGGACACCATTCGTAGATAACACTCTACTCCGCGCGTTAGTATTCCTCATTTCGGGGAAAACAGTTCGTCGTTCGATAGCGCTGCGTCGCGCGGTCACGCGTCGTCTCGCGACGCGCCGCGGCGCTGTTTACATGGTGACGGTGTCCTTTGACAAGATTAATAATAGCTTGAATTGAATAACTTTCCCGCTTCCGCTTAGTTGCATCATGGATAAACATTAAAGCTATTTAAAGGACACGGTTTACTCGTAGTACAAACACGCTGCACGTGTTCCTTGAATGACTGAAACGTACATTTTTTTTTTTTTATATAAATGACGCTCTTATATGGATCTTACAACAAATAGAAAAATATTACAGCGAAGGAAAATAATTAGTTTAATATCATTAAAGAATTGGGTTGCTAAGATGTGACGGATACTTTGGTTATTCATTATTTGTCTAACTAATGGTGAACACAAGTGAACCCCGTTCAATTAAAATGTTCAGCACCTACTGAATCCTTATTGCACAATTTACATGTTGAGGTTTATTTCGCTTTTCATTCAATCATCACTTACTTACTCATTCAGAAGCTGTTTAAGTTATGAGTTGCAAGGACGAGTGAATATTCCTCAGAATATTCTAATTGCTAATTGTAACGTAAGGCAATAAGATTCATTCTGAAGTTTTCTCCTCTCCAAGTGACAATTTTATGAACATTTATGATTCCATTTTTATCATACTTCTCTTTACAATCTTTTCCGCTATATAGAAAACAAATGCAATACGACGAAACTATTCAGTACTATCAAGCTTAGGCATCAATTATTTATGGTTTTTCCAACATAAAAATGGCTAAAAAAACAGTCTAAATAAAGTAGACATTCCGTTCTCATTTAATTTAAAATTTAATTTTAGAAGTGAGTGTAGCGCCCTCTGCACGTGGATTTTTTTTAACAATTCTATAACCTATAGCAGCCCCATTAAACCAAAGATTCTTCTAATGCATGGTTCATCGACATCGGTTCAGTAGTTTTTGAGTTCTGCGCTTTCAAACGTACAATACATCCATGGCACGAATATTTTTTATACAATGGTGTAGATAAAGTACAAGAAGGAGGCAGGAAAAGGCCAGCACTAGACGTTATAAACATCCTCTTCTTTATATGACCATTTTATTTCTCTGAAATAAACAGAATGAACGCATCCAATTATAAACGGCATCGTTTGTCATCAAATTCTATTCGTAAAGCGTGCGAGAACTAGCTTTATGTTTTTATAATATCAGCGATCATCTAATTGATGTCCCTAGCACCCTAATAAACGCATTAGCGTTATAACCTGCGTTTTATTTGAAAAAAAAAAGAGAGAGGCAGAGAGAGAGAGAGAGAGAGAGAAAGAGAAAAAGGAACGTGCCAGCAAAAGGAACGAAAGAAGCGAGAGACGCGTATGATAATCAGGCATGCTCATCAAAAATACCGGTTTCCCTCTCTGGCCCGTGGTTACGATTCAGGTTTGTCCTGGCGGTTTCCGAGGCTCTGTCGAAACAATTTTCATCAAACAAAGTCGTTCGACCGTACGGCTCTCCAGTCAATTAACGCCAGAAGACCGTCGTCGACCTGTTGTCGAACCCCACTGTGCTTCTCCCGAGAAACAACAAAGTTCTAAGGACCGATGGAACGAGCAAAACAAAAAATCGGCTGCGAGGGAACGCCCGCGTTCTGATCAATCCTCGACCGCTAATTACACCACTTCCGCCAGTCCGGTCGCGGTGCAAGCAGGAGAGAGTTCGAACGAGAGTCGAACATGGGCTCAAGCGAGATTCCCCGAAATATGCAGACTCCGAGGGTGTTGGGAAATTAAGAAACGCGACTAGAGACGAAAGAAGAGAAAATCGAGAGGGGCCCGGGAAGAGGTTGCCGGCCCGGCGAACGGAAGGACACATCGCGAAAATGGTTGGAAACGGGAGGAATGCAGAATGGTTTGACGATCGAAGCGAGGGAGACGCGTAGCGGAGAGGAACAGACGAGGCAAAGGGACTGGAAAGGAACGGAAGAACTGAAGATCACGGACGAGGGAGAGGGCAATGCTGAGGAGAAGCAGGGAGTAACGAGACAGGGATAAAGGAGGACGAGGAACTCGCTGCAGACGAGCGAGAGGTTAGCGAGAGGAAGGAAGACTACGACCGTCCGCTGAACGAAGGCTAGCAATCTGCGTAGTGTTTTACGACAACTATAAATATGGTTGTAAAGCTCTTTGTTTAGAGCAGCTAGTCCGGCTTTTCGAACTCTGCCCTTCTGCTTGCGTGGCCGTTTAGGGTCGACTGTAGTTGCTCTATCCGTGTACACAACACTGTCCGCCGGGGCTCGCCGAGCTCCTCGGCTTTCGATCGAGCTCCGCGCCTCGCTATCGATTTCGAAATTCGTCGACGCCGCTGAGAGAGAGACGCGACCGGGCGACGGCTGCGAGCGAGCGCGTTTACACATGAAAATTATCGACGACTTGTCCATTAAAGAGAGGAGAAGAAACGGCTCCGTCCAGTGGCATCTGCTAACCATATGCTAAAATGACTGAGCCCGGATAACACCCTGTCACGCTAATGTCAGGTTAAGCGGCGAAAATGATTTACAAGCGGCCAGTCGGAGCGAGCCGGGCAACGTTACACCGCGCTTTCGGAACACCACGGCTCGCTCGCGCCGCGAGCGATACTCGTTACGACAACGTTATTGCTTGGGCGCAATTAACGTCCGCTAGATACGCTGCGTCGATAGGTTTAAACGCGCGAGCACGTCGCGTGGACCTGACGCGTTGAAATAATTTATGCCTTCTCCGCGCGATCCCTGCGGATTACGAATGCATCTGCTGATAGGACGTGATGCGAAGCCTGGACGATCCGCGAAATGATCAGCCAGTGTGATCATTATACAGACGGCTCGTCGAAATTTTCATTCTGTGAGTGCCCCCCTCGAATTTACGCCAGCAACAGCGGAATCCCGACGGATCCAAGTGACCAGAGTTCAGTTATCTTTCCTCGTCTTCTGTGATTCGTTCTGCTTTCCTATAGGTTTGATTTGTCGAAAGCTTTATTCCATGTACTTACAAGCTGCGACGAATGTGTAGGGGAGACCGGGGATAGTTTGGACAATTTTTGATTAATAGTCTTTAGCGGGCCTGTAAGATGCCTTACGACTATAAATTGTACACCATTCGATAGCTCTGAATGTGCGCTATTCATTTGAACCTGAGAAACGGGCCTTACATTCCCTAGTATTACTTTGAGATGAAAAAAGTTCAGAGATGCATATTGTCCAAAGTATCTCCATTGGTGGGGTTACATTGGACATAGCACGGGGATAGTTTGGACTAGAGCTCTTACTACCCGCCCGCCCGGGTACTCGAGTACCCGGTGAGACCCCGGGTAGAAAAAAATTACTCGGGTACCCGGGTACCCGTGGGATACCCGACTACCCGGGTACCCGGGTAGACAAAAATTACCCGGCTACCCGGGTAGACAAAAATTACCCGTGTGTCCATGAGATACCCGAGTAACTGAAGTGTGATGAGATAGTTGAGAATTTCGATTTGACAGCATATTAATTAGCCGAAAATGATCGAAAGTCGAAAAACGATCGGCTGTCAAATCGAAATTCTCAACTATCTCATCACACTTCAGTTACTCGGGTATCTCATGGACACACGGGTAATTTTTGTCTACCCGGGTATCCGGGTATTGCACGGGTACCCGGGTAGTCGGGTATCCTACGGGTACCCGGGTACCCGAGTAATTTTTTTCTACCCGGGGTCTCACCGGGTACTCGAGTACCCGGGTACCCGGATACCCGGGCAAAAACAATAGCTCTAGTTTGGACAGATGGAAAGAAATGATAATGAATAATCCAATGAATATATAATTTATTTAAAATGACAAATAGCCTGTTGGGCCATTAAGGAGC
The DNA here is from genome assembly GCA_963932275.1 of Andrena praecox. NCBI lineage: Eukaryota > Metazoa > Arthropoda > Insecta > Hymenoptera > Andrenidae > Andrena > Andrena praecox. The sequence goes on from OZ010729.1 coordinate 10,812,887, forward strand.
CCGACCTCCATGGTGTTTTCCAGAGCCGCGCGAAAGGGGAACTCGAAGCCAACGATACCGCGGGTGTACATCGGATAAGAAAAACTGTAAGAGTGTGCGGTGCAAGCTCGTATTCATAGGCTGAAATAACTGGCCTCTTGGGCCAGTGACAGCACTGGGGCCCCTAAGAATTCCAGTCATTCAAGCCTATCCTACGTGTTATCTGTCCAATGTAACCCCTCGTATCATATCAAAACAAAATTATTCGTGCCTTTCCTCAAAAAGGATACTTTGATTTTTGCATAGCATTTCTTTATTCTAAACACATTCAGCAATGCCTCAAAAAAGTTACAATAAAAATTTTCCATAATGAAGTATCCGAATCACAACAAAAAGTAGATGAAAATATTATACAGTAACATACAAGAATTGAAAAGTGTAACATACCTTGTCATTCGTGAATGCAACACGCCATATTGAATATCATTTGATTTGGTGTGCATATAGGCACAAACTACAAAAAAAATTGCAATCATCATGACACTATGGAGGTAATTTTCAAACTGTCCAATGTATCCCCGTGTCCAAACTATCCCCGGTCTCCCCTACAGCTTTAGGAATATTATAAGAATTCCGTTCCTTTCAAATATTTGCACTGAACATTCAGCTTCTTTTATTGATCGTTCGTTGATGTTCTCCGCAACGTTACGAATCACTTCAGTGTATTCTCTCGATAAGAATACTCTATTTCTTTGTACGGCGAACAATTTCAATTATCCCCTACAACCGGTACCTCCATTCAAACTGGTGAACAGAGTTAGCTGAATCCAAACGGACGTCGTGAGATGATAAAATTGTAGAAGATTCTATATTTCTTGCGATCGGTGTTTCTGAAACCTCTCCATAAGAGCGAAAAGCAACAGGGTTTATAGTAGAGGAGGGTCTGGGACCGGGATCGAACGCGCGAAAAAGGTGATACGCCGCGGAGGACAAAGGCGAGGACGCTGAAGAGGGTCCCCGATCAATCGCGTCCTCTGCCATACGGCGGTGAGTTAACTGGGACTAAATAAGGTGGCTGACCGGTCTCAGTAAATAATTGTATCTCGTAAAGCGACTAGGTAACTGAGGATTTATATGGGCGTAGCCGACGGGGCCGACACTTGCTACTTCGGTACACAACGCCGCGTAGCGGCCGCCGCCGCCCCTCCGCCACCTTGCCCACCGTATTCCTCCTCTTCTCTTCCTCCTTTTCTACTTCTCCGTCTCCTCTTTTTTTCCTTTCCTTCGGCCGAACATAACCTGTAAAGTACTGCGGTGCACACGTGGCACGAGGCGGTCGTCCTGGGGACAGTGTCCCCCTTCGTGCTGCTGGTCGATGTTGTATCAAAGGCTTCACTTCAGTCATGCAAATTAACCACCGATAACTGACCGGGCGGGTAATTATATTTGCAAGATTTTATCGCCTTGCTGCGATTCGTCGCCTTCCTGCGGGGCAAGTGGCGGCATTGTTGGTCTAGTCCTGCTTCGGTTTCCAATTACCGAATTGGTCGGCTTATCGTTTAGAATTTTTGCCTGATCTTTGTCGCAGAAGTGGGCTGCGTGTTACGAGTTACCTGACGAATCAGAAATGTTTCGCTCGCCTACGAAAGTCGCGCGGAAGAAGAGCGTTTCTTTCACCTGGTAACCCTTTCTCGATGATGCAATGGATTTAAAAAGTTTCCGCGCCGCGCATCCCTGAACCCTGTGCTCCCACGCGGCAGGTTTGCGGCAGAAAAATGGCTCACGCGGGAGAAAGAAAACCGCCGGATCGTTGATCAACGATCTGGGAAATTAATGACCGCGCGCGAGCGAACCACCCGGAGGTTATTAGTCGGGGTCTTGTCCGCAGTTCGCGCCGCTGCTCTTGCGAAAGTCCTTTTGCGCGCTCCCGCCGATGAGTTCATGCTTATGGATTTGCTAATCTTATCTGCGCCAAGATAACGGGCTCGTTGCTGTGATAAAGTCGCAGTTCGATTCCTCTCTTCAAAGGTTTGTCCCCTTTTTCCACGGCGCAACCGCTGATCTCGACGATGAATGGCAGGCGAGGAACAGTCTTCCGCTCGCCATAGATCCTTTTGCAAGCATGTAATGTATTCAGTGGAAACCTCCTTCCGAGTAGACGGAGCGATCTAGCGGAAGTCACGCGTCGCACGCGTCCCGTGCCACGCGTGAGTATCTGCTTTCCTAGCTTTTACACTTCCGATTACACCTGGCATTGTCTTTTCGATAACGCACGGACCGGTTATTGCGAAAGTTCCGTCACAGCCCCCAACGAACCGTTTCCCCGTTGTAGCCACGGGAGAAACGAAGCTTGTTAAAATTCTGCTGGCGAAGATTCGCTTGCACCAACTGGACAAGTTCGAGGCTCCGAGTGTCGCGTAGACGGGTCAGCCTCCTCGAAACTGGTTAATTCTAATATAACCATTCGCGAAAGGTTCGCTGCACTTGCGCGCTGGAGCCGCGAGCCTAGAAGATTACGCACCGCTCGGACGAGCAGGTCCCCCAATTTGGGACTTTATTGTCTTGTTATCCTTGCGCCTTACGGTGCCGACGACCGAGCTCTCGGTGTCCCCTGTGTCACCGTGCTCTCGCCACCTTTTCGTAGATGGTCAGAGGCTCGCTTTGGGCCGAGAATGCACCGATATGGACGTGCAATGTGGATTTACGCGTAAAAGAGAGGCGGAGAGAAAGGGGCGGATAAAGACGTGTATAGGGAACGAGAGGGAGAGAATGAGAAAGAGAGAGGAATCGAGAGTGGAGGAGACGCATAAGGAGAAACGGAAAGAGAGGCAGGAGAGAAGAGGGAGCGAGAGAGAAGTATTAGCAAGAGTGGGTGCCCGTGTGTCGCCTCCTTACCTCCTCACCGGGGACACTCGGGCCCAGTGGGGGCCCCTAACCGCCTCCCTCCCCCTTTTTCCGCAGGCAGCCCGAGGCCAAGAGCGCAGGGCCGTAGGCCCAGCCTCGGTACCGACGGCTACTCGTACCTTTGCGGCGTTGCCGAGTCCTCTTCCGATCACTTGCTCGCACTCTGATTTCGACGAGAAGGGCCCACTTCTGCATAAATTATTCATGCGTGCCCGTGCACGGACTGCCCCAGTCTGCTATGCACGCGGCACCCTCCTCTCGGATGCGGGAAAATTGATTTTAAGCAACTTTACGAAGTCTCCGAATGGGTTACTTGTAATGACTGCAGATACGAGGTGACTACAGCCTCGGCTGTACTTGCTTTATTTGATTAGTTTTCTCGGAAAGGCACGCACACGAGCAGCGCCAAATGTATAGAGGAGGATCAGTGTCGCGCGGTCAGGTGACGCACCGTTTTACCCCGTCGAATATGTGAATTTGTGTGGTCGTTAACTCGTAATAGTGATTACCGCCTGTAATTTCCGAACACCCCGGGCTTCCAGTGGATCCTGTGGGCCCTCTGGTATACAAGGTCACGAATTCCCTCCAGTTTTTTGTTACCCTGCCCAGCACGGAGAACAGCGTCGCGCATTCAACGTTGCAATTCGAGGAAAAAATCGCGGGTTCGCTATAATCGATACGCGCGATGAAATTCGCGTGAATTTCTCGGTTGGTTTCTGGGTGGATCACGTTGTAAACTCGGCGACCGGACGTGGTGCACGGGCATTCGTCGGGATTTGATTCCGCGGGACAGGCATGGCGACCGCGAGTCGCTAAAGCGGATGCTGGCAGGATTTGGGATACTCCTTCCCGGGCGGAAGGTCGTCGGACTGAAAATATCACGCGTGCACGCCCCGAGGAATTCCTCGGTTAGTTTATTTCTTTCTGGAAATCGCCGCTGGTCGCGTTTCTGTGCCCGAAGCGTCCGACTAAACGGAAGACTCGCGCATTCCGGGCGCGCCGAACGGATTCATTTGGGCGACAAACGCGGTGATTGGTGTAGAAATCGGGCCTTGTTCCTGGCCCCGAACGTCTCGCGGGCCTGTCAAAACTCTGAACTCGGTACGTCGGATCTGCTGAGCGCCTGCTACCTGCCGCAGCGCTTCGAAGAAAGTGGTCTGTCAGAAAGGGCTTATTGTGGCTCAAATGACACGGATCTCACCGATAGTCGTGAGGCTTGTCGACAACACGTCGAGGCGCGTCTGCTCTTCCCGCCGCCGCCGAATACTCCTTTAATGCGACTACGGAGTATTCAGGCGGGTTAGAGCGTCGCTCTGAATGCCCTGCGGATCTCGAACAATGGGCCACGAGTGCCACTTAATCGGTCTATCGACACTCGAAGCCTTTTCTATTTCGATCACACCCCCTGTTTCGCCCCCCCTGTTGCCGTCAATTTTCGGTGAACAATTACTTGCGAAGAAAAAGGAAGACGCGAGGATCAAATTACCAACTCGATTCACGCAAATTTCTAGAGCAGGCAGGGGGGTTCGTTTGAGCGACACTCACGACTCTGGGAGTGGACTGTCTTTGATCGCTCGACTGTCCAACGAGATCTCGCCCGATTAAAAGCTCATCGCCGAGCAATAACGGTCAGCTACTTTCCTTCTTTAACCGTTATCGTAGACTGGCGTCACGCTCTCGCTTTCTTCTCAAGGCGTCCGCGGTTATCTTAGCTTTATCTCGCCCCATTACCATCATAAAATCCCCGGTCATGGACGGAAGGGGAGAACACTCCGCTTTCTTGTGTTATTACCGCGTTCCTCCCGTGCTCTCCTTCTATCTTGATCTCTTCGGCGAAATATGCCGCGCGAACCTCGTAAAGTCGTCAAAATAAGAATCGTAAACAGGCTGGTTAGATTCGTGGTTGTGCCTCGATCGGCACAACAAGCAGCTTCTAAAAGCCCGGGATTTTTATCGGTGCTTCTCGGACACATCAGAACCACGCGACTCGTATTTATATTCTAACGCGATGATCTGCCCTAACGTACCCGGCTCGGTGTAATTACGAGCGTCGTTCGGGTGCAGCCTTCTTCGTTTCTGCTGGAAGCGGCGAAACCGCGAGAAATATACGGTGAGAAGAGTCGCTACGAATTCAGGGATTCCGGCAATCGTAGATGGCGTTTCGAAGCTGTGCGGACTGGCCAAAGCAGCCTTGGCAGAAGGCGCTGGCACGGCACCCATTGTCCGCGCCGTCTCTTGTTACGAGACGAGACAAGCCAGGCAGAGGAACGGAAAGGACCGAGCGATGGAGAGAGAGAGAGAGGCAAAGGGGAACGGAGAGAGATACGCAGGCAGTCGAGCAAAGAGCCAGCCAGCCAGGCGGCGGTCAAACAAGCAGGCCCAGGCTCTTTCCTCCTCGTTCTTTTCCTTCTTCTTCTTCTTCTTTCATCCTCCTCGCCTTCTCTTTCTTTTGTTGCTTTCCTTCGCACGGGTCTTGCCATGCCGGGGGACCGTGCCGAGTCAAAACCACCTATGTGCCCGGCGAGGCCCCCGGCAGTAGGTCTGTTGCCTCGAGGCCCACGGCCTCTCCTCTCTCTCTCTCTCTCTCTCTCTCTCTCTCTCTCTCTCTCTCTCCCACCGACAGTCTCCCTCGCTCCTTCTCCCGCGCAGTAAGTTGCAGCGAGAGAGGCCTCCTCCGCCTGGGTCCAGCTTGACCTCCGGTCAGCCGGGCCCCCGATTTTTCGTGTGCGGTTTCGCCGGAATCGATGACAGAACTTGAAAATTTCGGGAGGTTTAATTTCGCGATGGTGCCCAGAAAATTTATGTCCGCCGACAGAGCGGGGACGGGTACAGCCCGCTCCCAAGGATCCTTCTGTGTGAATTATGGAAATCGACCGGGCAGGCGTGTGTGCGTGTTTTGTAACTTCTCCGGTATACCGCGATTGCCTTTCTCGAACCGGGATTAAAAGTTGCGAGTCCCTCTTTCGGAATGCTTTGGAGGCGCAATGCTTCCAGGTTAGGTAGATTCAGTTTCGCGTATGCGGGCAATCCGAGGGGCAGTTCTCGGAGCCCTCTTCCGGCTGCCCGTTTCATCGTACAGATCCCATCGTGTTTGGAATCCAGACCAAATCGACGTCTGGGGAGTTCTTGATTGCTTTGATTCCTTGGGCTGCTCGTGGCCACTCTCTCGGATTCTAACCAACTAGCACGTCGCGGACCTCGAGTACGTGACAGTGGGCCTGGCCTCGAGGCCTGTCAGGAATCTCTCCGGGCCCCATTACGAGGGTGCGCCTACTTGGCGATCTTTTATACGGCGAAAACCCGTTTCGTTGTCTTGGATCATCCAGTGCACGTGCGTTTTCCCGACCGTCTTTCATCGTGTACGTCATCGCGGCAACTAGTTCCGCCCGCCTCTATATTATGCAAATTCGTGGGAAAGATAATGAAGATACTATCTTCGCCCCGGATAATAAAATGTTTGCGCGCTTTTCAATGAAAATCGCGTCTCACCTGGGCGGGAATTCTACCGGACTGATCCCGCTGCCTCGATCTTGGACGTCAATGTTTAGCTCCCCGGAACGCTCCACTCCGTCGATCGACGGGGCAAAGGAGGCAGATTTGGCAGAGCCAGATTCATTAGAGTAGATGATTCAGGCACTTGTTGCATAAAACGTGTTTGGAGGCGAAATTTCACGTTGTCCCGGGCGTAGCTGCTCCCCGCATCCCTCTCTTGGCCCCGAAGTTTTTCTACACGGACCTCCCGCGTGGAGGGTCACCAGGTTACACGTTGCCACGCATTCCCATTTCGGTGTTTCACCAAAAGCGTCGTCTCTGCTAGAAACCTGACTCCTGAATTTCTCGGAGCCGTTCACCGCCGGCCCTCTCTCCCTGTGATCGCCAAGATATCCTAGTAAAAATTCTTGCTGCGAACAGCGGCTGTGTAATCGTTTGATACGCCAGGCTACGAGACGTCCTGGACTTTCACCCAGACTTTTATCTCGCAACCATGTTAACGTTCGCGGTTTTCAATTTCTGCGAGGACTTGCTAAAATTGTAGATGCATCCTCCGCTGAAGGTGGCTCACTCAGGGACCGCGTTGCATAGATTTTTCCTTGGACATTTCTCGCGGAAAATTGATCGACGGAGACAACCGACACCTGCGGCCAAAAGAGGCACTTGTTGCACAGGGGGTGCCGGGGAATGAAAATTCTTCCCTAGTACGTCTCTCTCTCTCTCTCTCTCTCTCTCTCTCTCTCTCTCTCTCTCTCTCTCTCTCTCTCTCTCTCTCTCTCTCTCTCTCTCTCTCTCTCTCTCTCTCTCTCTCTCTCTCTCTCTCTCTCTCTCTCTATCCTCTGGTTTCTTTTCGAAGGCGAACAGGAGGCCCCCCGTGTCGAAGGGTCACGAAACGCGTCCGTGGCTGAGAGTTACAAGTACGGATTTCTATTCACACAGACCAATAGGCCCTAGTCTCTGGCTCCGCAAGAATCTGCACGGTCCTTTTAGTGCCGCTGCAAACGGAGGGAGAGGAGGTGCTGTAATCCTTAGCCTTTTGGCCCTCTGTTCCTACATCGGTGTTGCCCCGTGGGAGACGGAAGAGCTTGATAAATCTGGGAGGATTCTGCCGAGGAAGTCGTATTTCTGGCACGCACCATGTCCTACAATTAATTTGTATCCGTGAAAACATTCTCCTCTCCGAATCAGGGGACGAATGAAAATCATCGTCCCCGCGACGGGTATTGTTAGAGCACGTGGGACCTTTCTCGACTTGCTTTCGTAACGTGAAAGCGTCCCTCCTCAGTGGTATTAGAATTTTAACTATTCAATGGGTAAAAGTTCGTGACTTCCTGAGAAGAGTTTGCAACATTTAGTCAGCGCACCGTTTCATCCGTTTTCCCGGATTCGTGCCTCATCGGCTGGCCGTGAATTTGAGAACCGCAGGGCTGCGATACAGTGTCGGCAGGTTGGTAGGTAGGCATATAGCGTTGATGGACCAGAGCTAATCTAAAAATCGCCGGAACTTCACAATTATAGTAATTTACCAGCCGACAACAAGCTGTACACACAAGCTTGCCCATAATGGCATTAATGGCACGCTCTTTCGCTCCCGTGTCCTTTTTAGTCGGAATCCAGCCACGACTCGAGGCCCGAAACTGATGAGACTTTACGATCGAGGTTCGACACGGGTTGATCCTCCCACGTTCGACCTGTACACCTTCGGCGTTCGAAAAATATCAGTTCTTTGAACTTGATAGCATCTAACAATTTTTCCTTTCAGCCTCGAAGAGCTGCCCTTGCGCCGTTTGGTCATGCGTTGGGACGCGTGAAATATTTTGCGAGACGGGGAACACTTTAAAGTTTTATATCCCTCCACAGTGATCCTGACTACAAACGCAGTCTGCTCCCTATCCCTCGTCACCGGATGATACCATGGTGATTATTGTCGCCCTCTCAACGCGAAATTACAAAAAAAAAAAAGAACGGAGGGAATGGATAGATTTATCGTTTTTAACAAAGCGCGGATCCTTGTACCATCGCTTCTTTTTTCCCCCGTCAAATGGAAATGATCCCCCGCGCAGGCAATGCTCGCGATCACTCGGCTCGAAATCGAGGACACTCAGAACATGCAAATCCATAATAATCTCTTCACGGCTTCCGCTCTTTGCCTCCTCTGTTCTAATGGCGCCTTTCCAGAAATCGTTGATGCAGAACAGCGAGTAACTCGGAACGCGGATATTGTTTAAGAACCCGTGCAGCCTGCAGATAGCTGCGGTTTCCCTAGTAGACTCGCATTTCGAATCTAAATGCAGCGCGATATATTCCCCTAAAATTACTTAGTGTTGTTTATGAAATATCGCACCGAAATGATTTACAATATTTAAGCTATTGGAAAATTTCGCGATTGATTGGATTCCAGAATGAAAATCATTCGGGTGATGTCATTTTTTTCAATACTTTCGGCTTCTCCACTCTTTTTTTTTACCTATTCACGATTAGACAGTAAAGTTTTATGTTCCTTTTTTCCTAACAAGTGTTTCAATTGTATATTTTCATTTGCTCCAACTACCCTGATTGTCCTACCACCCAGGTAGGTTCGTGAACTTCAATCCTCAAGATTCTAGCTAGATTCTTTACTTTCGGCGTAGAAAAAAATCGTAACGGGTTCAAGTAGTACAATAAACACCGTAGGCTTTCAAGCCGAATATCATTCCGTTTGTATTGCGCGAAGTATGAGATTGGTGGCTGGACATCCGCACCAGCCTGTTGTAGCAGAGGACTAGAGGTTACTTTTTAATCCGCCATGAATCAACACTGCAGCTGACCAAGTACTTTTACTGCAGCCCCAGCCCGTGGACGTTCGACATCCAATTAACATTCCGTGTCCAGTATTGAGGCATGCGGAGCTGCGAACGACAACAGATATCTAGATCCGTCTCAGTGAAGCGCGGACAAATATCAGATCCTTAAGGGATTAATGGCTTCCCTTTGACCGGAGTCACGCGTCGAGCGCAGGTGCTCTCTTCGGAGGAGAAATTCCCCCAGCGACCGGGCCTGGCGAGCACGTGACGGGGTCCTTGCGCATTGTGCGCGCCCCGGATATCTATAATTACCGTGCCCAGGTATTATTCCAACGAGACTGCGAAGTAAACAAATTCGCGGGGGTTGAGCGCGGGAGGGAAAGCAACCGGGCGAAAACGGGCAAGCGGGCGAACATGGCCACGAACTTTGTGTTGATATAGCGCTGCATGGGAAGGCTATTGGAACGCAGCGGGTAGAGCGGAGGAGGAGGAGGCACACTGATCGCGATGGAAAGGTCGGGGGGAACCGCTGAGACTCGGGGGGGAACCGCTGAGACTCGGGGCAAGGGAAGCCGGCAATAAACTTCAGCGCGAGGAGTGTGGTGCACATGTGTGACTGAAGGAACTCCTCTGTGACTGGGAGCGAGACAACGGCCCCCTTTTTGTGTTGTCGGGAGCGAATTTCGGACGCGGCTTACGCTGCGATCTCTTCGCAAGTTCAACGGTGTAAACGTATCGAGATATTCCGGCGACAGATCGCAGGAATCATGGGCTGTTTACTTTGCTCGGTTCATCCTCGGGTTCCGCAGATCCTCTACTCCCTTCGAATTCGAGTCACGGCGCCGTGCTCCGCGCACACGAGCACCTCCCTCCGGTATATAAAGATATAAAGTAACAGCTTTACAGCCGCGCGGGACGGCGCTCGAGCATCCCGGACAAATTCGCCCAAAGATTTAGCGACACTCTTGAATGCGACCGGCGGCGACACGCCAAGCTCAGCTCTCGCGGTACCCCGCCAGTCGACGTAAACAGATAAAACTTTCATTAAAAGCGGAGAGCCTATTTGCTCGTGCGGCCAGCGTGGCGAAATGCGCGCGCAAACGGTTTTCATCGACGCAGCCGCGATATAAAACGAGGATCGCGCGCGATTCCGGGCGAGACTCGCCCGGTATGCGTGCGTGTCGCGTTATTTATAGAGCCCGCGTAGCTGACAATTTAATCGCCCGCAGTCGTGTGAATTGCGCCGATGCATACGGTCCGTTCTTTCGCGCGCCAGTTCGCGTCTTAATAAGTTCGGGCGAACGATCGCTGGTGTGTCTCTCGTACTTGGGAAAGGTCAATGGTCTTGCGTCGGGGGGACGATCGGGATCATCGCGGAGGAGGCCCCAGCGAAGAATTAACTCTTTCATGGTCGCTGTTACGCGCTGGCCGGCGCGGCCTACACCCGCGCTGCACCGAAGTATTAATTAAGCACACGACTCTCCGGCCACTGCTACGCGGCTGATTTATCACCGTTTACCGCTACCGGCTCGCGTTGCTCTCGCTGCGGCTTGTCGCGCCGCTATTACGGCCCATTTTCGAGCCGCGATAAGAAATCAACGGGGAGCTTCGGCGGAGTTTCTGGCCGGATCCTGGCGATCTCCAGGCACCCGCGCCTCCACCCTCTCGAGCGTATACCGATCTACAGTCCCGCGTCAGCTGTTACAAGGATAATGGTCAGGCGTGGCACACAATCGCCCGCGACTATCGGGCTCCGCGGAATCGTTTATCGTACTTATGCGCCTGGTACAACCGCATAATGCGGCCAGGTTCGTGAATGTTTCACGTCGCCGCGGCTGAACGGTGGAACTTATAGAACGGTCTGACCGAGTTGCTCTCGCTGCCCCGCGCTCCGCCGTATGGGCGGCACCTCGATATATCGTGGTTAATTTAAAAAAATGTCGCTACCGTCGCCCCGGACGATGATACCTCCACCCCGGCGGAATAATGGCGTCAGCGATCACCTAAAGATCCTCGTTGACCGGTGATAAGATCTAGCCGGAGGGCGGGTTGATCGGGGCGATACTTATCAGTTCGAATCCTGAAAGCAGGTTTCTACCTCTCGAAACGATCGAGATTCGCGGAACGGACTAAACTGGGGTGGCTCCGGAGCGGACGGCGGGGATCCGCCTTGAGCGGATCCAGACGGCCCTGCCGGCGGCGGCCCGGGGAAGATGATCGGTATCACTTGGAGTCCTTCGTGCGGATTCTTGTTGCTCGCCGCGATCCAGTTTCGCAGAATGGATAAACTCGAAAGGTTTCATCCGGCGGCAGCATCCATCCTGAACGTTAAAGGACAGACCGCTGGCGGTGGTTAACAGTGGAAGACGCAGAACCCTTGGGCCGCGGAACGATCTGTATCGTTTCGTATCGTACACCTCGAGCAAGCTCTTGCGCGCTCGATAACGTTTTGCTGCCCGAGTACACGGGGCGAATCGCCTTACGAGGGCGGAATTAGATTCATTAAATATCATAGAACTGGTTTAATACACTCGTAATTGCTGAGAGAACGCTGCCAATTGCGAGCGACGGCGATGTTCGCGCTGCATTCGCGTAGCTAGGAGGAGTCCAGTTCAGATTATTCGGAGAATCTTTATGGGAGTCCGGCTTAGCGGTGACTGGACCCAGCTTGTAAATCCTTCGCTTGACGGGCCGGCCACCTGTCAAGCAGGGGAGATTCGTATCTCTTTAATTGTTCGTTGAATTGAATGTTGATATGTTCTTGTTGTTTCAATAGGTAAGGTGGATCCAACGCCACATACCTCGTCGTTCAACATGGGCTATCTTGTCTCGCCGTACCCCTACCCCAACGGCGCCGGAGGACCCATTCCTGTGTCTATGGTGAGTGCTTCTTTGTTATTTTACTCTTTCGCGACCTCCTTGGATTTTATGGAATAATTGGACGGTGTCAATAGGGGGTTTAAGAACGCGTAAGCACCGAAGGTAATGCTGGAGTAGAACAGAATGATTGCCAAATAAAGAGCGCTCCGCGATTACTACACCCTAGTGGACTGGTTCCACCAAGTGAGAACGAATGATATCATTATTATCCTGAAAGTTGGATGTGAACATCTTCAAAAATTGAAGACCTTGCAGCAAGAGGGGTGCAACTCCACTTTTGACAGTTTTTAAGTTATGACGTGTAATATTCGTAAAAAAAAAAATCTACATCGTTTGGCGCAAGTTCGATGCAAACCCGATAACAAAATGAGTGATTTATTGCAAATTTTGAACCTGCACCCATTTACTGTTTTATGCAATACGAACGCGCAACTGCGTCCCACCTTATATGCATTATAAGTGTTGACTGCGGATGAGGATATTTCCAGAGATACTGATGACGACCAAGGCGCAAGAATAATGTTATTCTTTTGTGTCTGCAAACAGTTGTTTCCAGTTTACTCGGAACTGGTCAAGATGGAGTTGCACCCCTCTTGCTGCAAGGCCTTCAATTGTTTTTCTTTGTTTATATCCTTAAAGCTGTCACTAACCCACCGCTAGAGTCTGCCTTCGTGGTCCCCCAACCTAAATACGAGCCCAGAGTTTGCAGCGATCGCGATATGCTCTTTGGTCGCGCAACACTCTTGTACACTTTTACATTGCTGTTTCTCGCCAACACAGATTGTACTTTTAAGGCGAGCGAATATCGAACCGCGAGCTTCTTGGTCGAAAGTTATCGCGAAGCGAGAGGATCATCGATCAATCCTCCTGACAAATTCGGTAAGGATAAGGACGGTATTCTGGAGCCTATTAAAATTTTAATTGTAAGAAGCACTTTGAGGGCAGGCCGTTGTCGCCTCTTTTGTTTGCGGGGTCCAAGTTCGAGGCGTTCTCTGCTCCCTTTGAATCGTGATTCCGGTATTGATTTATGATGCCCGCAAATTGGATTCACGATTTATTTACGGGCGAACGTTCGCACGTTCCGCGAGCGGTGATAAAGTGCCGTTTCCCAGCGGCACTAGAATTGTTTCTCTTTCTGCGCGGCCACGGGTTTAAATAATTAATCTCGCATAACGGGGCCGGGCGCGCCTCAGCCGGTGACCGTGCGTCGCGATTTTTTCCGCGTCTGGTGCGCTCGCGGCGCGCGCCGCGATATTTTTCATTCCGCCAGTATGTCATCGCGCGTATGGCCGGGGGGGGGCCTCTTCTTCCACTTCGCGCAAATATCC